>JAGDQP010000163.1:32792-200039 GCA_022664845.1 Lepisma saccharinum
GTGTAACATAAGTTAGTTAATCAGTTTTGAAAATATGAAGTGTAACACAAGTGAGTTAATCAGTTTTGAAAATATGAAGTGTAACATAAGTTAGTTAAACAGTTTTGAAAATATGAAGTGTAACATAAGTTAGTTAATCAGTTATGAAAATATGAAGTGTAACATAAGTTAGTTAATCAGTTTTGTAAATATGAAGTGTAACACAAGTTAGTTAATCCGTTTTGAAAATATGAAGTGTAAGATAAGTTAGTTAAACAGTTTTGAAAATATAAAGTGTAACATAAGTTAGTTAATCAGTTTTGTAAATATGAAGTGTAACATAAGTTAGTTAATCAGTTTTGTATATATGAAGTGTAACATAAGTTAGTTAATCAGTTTTGTATATATGAAGTGTAACATAAGTTAGTTAATCAGTTTTGTAAATATGAAGTGTAACATAAGTTAGTTAATCAGTTTTGTATATATGAAGTGTAACATAAGTTAGTTAATCAGTTATGAAAATATGAAGTGTAACATAAGTTAATTAATCAGTGTCCAGTATTCTTAGGTTGTCGCTAGTGAACAAATGTCTAATTCTGGAAATACAAAGTGATTTGTTTGTATTTTTTATATGCTAAGTTGGAAATATTAAATAAAAACTTATATATAAAAAAGAGATAGATTCTGACTCCTGGAGCATTGGGTGCCCGGCTCCATCTCGGCTCCAGCCATGTGGGTTTTGTTGTGAACAAATACCATATACGTGGGTTATCTCGGGATTGTCCCGTTTCTCTCCATTTTCTTCATTCCATCAATTTTCCTATCATTCAACTGGTCTGAACTAAAGTTGCCTAAAGGTCATAAAATGAATTCAAATTCAATGCTTATAAATTAACACTTACGCCCGATTGCAAATACGTAGACGTTCTTGTTTTGAGACTAAACTAGTGCATTCCAAATTAATGTTTAAGCCTAGGCCTACTTAAACCAAGTCTAAACTTCGTCTTTGCAATCGGCCCTAAGTGTTCAGAGAAATGATGAAGTTATATTTTGTTTCTCTAACCAAAACTAGAATGATTGGGCTTATAGCACAGTACGTCAAGTTTTAGCCCGGGTCTATGCTTGGGAACCGATGACACGATGTAAGTCTTGTCACACGGAGGACAAAGTAGAGTATTCGATTATTTCCTTTCGTTTGAAGGGTGACCGGAACCGAAGGTGTTAACCCCAGAGCAAGAAAAATACGAAACTGGAGCTCATAAAGTTCTCAGATCGGGTCAATGAGGTCAAGTCTTAGACCGGATCACGTACAGTTTTAGACCGCGTAAGGTTGGGCCACTCAAACTTACCTGCTTTCAGTTCTTTCATGCTACTACTTTTATATAAGTGTTTCCTTTTAAATTATATTTTTTTCAGAATTTCAGAAAAATGAGGTATTTCAATATGCCTATATTGTTCAGTATATTGATATTGAACGCTATTTCGTTACATCGATATTTTGATGTTTCGTTATAGCGATATTTCGGTGTATTCTGTATTTCGGTTATTATTATTTTTTTTTTTGCATTTCGGTATATCGTTATTTCGGTACGGGTGATACCGAATTTTTGGTATTCGAAAATACTGATAACGATTTCGGTGTTTCGATATTTTTGACAACCCAACTAAGATTTTTTGACAGTACTCTGGCTGCTACCTTGAAAATCGGCATTATGGAAAAATATAAGGAATTTGAAAAAGGAAGGTGGTTATGTGACGTATCGTTTTAGGCTATTTTTTTTTCAAAGAAATTCAAATTTGAAAACATTTGCCACTTACGTTCATTTGTATATTTGAATTGAATTTGAATTTATTTTTCTCTCATTTGAATATATATACAGATTAATTGGCTAATATAAGTTGATGTTTGTGTGTGAGCCAGCACCTCAAATCATTTCTTATTTCATATGGGACAGGAATTCTGAAATTTGTAATTTGGCATCCTACAACATGTGCTGAATTTTGCGACCATCTTAAGTAACAAATTACGTTCAATAGTAACAATAAAAAAATACCTCTGTTTTCAGCTCTATAAGACAATTTATTTTACATACTTCCATTAGCTTATGTACACTTTTACGTATGTAAACTAACTTTGTAATCATATTTATTTTCGAATGAGCAATTGCAGAATCCATATTTCGTAAAACAAATGAACGTAGTTGCTAAATATTTTTAATTTTTAATTCCTGGAAACAAATTAGCCTAAAACGATATGTCACATGACCCCCTTCCTACTGCCTGGTAGCTGCACTGTCTAGTTAGGCTACCACCTGGGGCATGGATGTGGATTTTAACTAGGTGTATAGGCCAAATCGTGACGGGCCGAAGTAAAAAGTTACTAGACTGGCCCATAGAAAATAAAGTTTACTAAAGACCCCTTCTTATTTCAAATTCTTCAGTTGAATTCAAGATGGTGGACATGGCGTTGGTACACTAGCATGGGTCGAAGTTCAGATATTGGTGTTCGAGGTGTCATGAAATTTGTTCATTGGTACCATATAAAGCCATGCTAAATATGGCCGTTCTAAAACAATATTTAATCGGGCCCCGGAACCCCTAAAGGGCCCAAATGATACTGCAAAACATGGAATAATAATATGATATCACTTCCCACATTTTGGGGTTCGAGTAGTTATGAAGAATTGTGCATTGATGTCAAATGAAGCCATGTCAAATTTGGCCTGTTTTGACAATCAAATGTTTTTGCCCGTTTATGCGCGGGCTCCGCGGCCCGACTTGATATTTTTTGATCATTCGTGTTCCGGAGAACAAATATAACATTTTATAACTTTTTCATTGTAATCAAACTCAACTTTGTAACATTTGTTTTTAGCAGAGGGGGGGGGGGGACGGCCGATTTTTAAAACAAAATTGAATTTGAGTAGCGTTCAAAAGTTGTAGAATGTTATGTTATGTTTGTTCGCGGGAGCACGGCTAGATCAAAAAATATCTAGCCTGGCCCCGGAGCCCGCGAAATTTTTAGTTTTGAAAACGGCCAAAACAGGCCAATTTGACGTGGCTTTATTTCACACCAACGCACAACTTTTCATATCTACTCAACCCCCAAAATTTGGAAACTGGTATCATATTTTTATTATTTGTTTTGCAAAGAAACAATTGGTCCTCTTAGGTCAAGGGGCCCAGTTCAATATTGTTTTAGGACGGCCATATTTGGCATGGCTTTATTTGGTACCAATGCACAACTTTTGATGGCAACTCGAACTCCAATATCTTAAAAGAAAAGAGGCCCACCCTGTTCTACACCCAGCAAGTGCAGCCCTTTACCAATTTCCGTTGCCCAATGGTTGGTTCGGATTTCCGCAACGATTTCAACACGGAGCCTTATTGTGTTTAAATACAAACAAATTGATATTTAAAAAATTCCTATTGAATCATATCAAAACGTTTGGGACAATGGAAGTCATTTTCGTAGATTACAGGTTAACACGTAGTGGAATATATATATATATATATATATATATATAAATTCGGCTTATCAACTGAGATCCTTCCCTCGTTAGTAGTGTACGAAGCGAGCTTTAAACAAGCGAGCACAACATGACTGCTTCTTAGTCGAATCAGTAGAATTTCCTCATTTCAAAAACTATTTGCTTCGAAAAAATGAAGTTTTGTTTGGTCCTTATATAAGCGAAATTTTTCGTCTCTTCTGGCAGTGTGTTCACTAAATAGTACATTGGCGTGAAGCTGTCTTAAAACTAGCAGCTTCAAGACAATTAATGTGCATATTGAATTCAGCAAATGGGAAATTTATCTTACTTGCGTAACAAGTTACTTATATTAGCCAGCTTTTATTAAGGCTGAGGTTTTTCCAAGTAGTAGATTTGAAAAAAAAAAACAACAAAGACTTTTCTTTCATGCATTGTATACAATAAAATTAAATAATTATGTTTAGGAAAATATTATAAATATATAAATACATTTATACAGTGCCCATTTGTACTTTGGAAGGTACCATTTGTTGAACTGTTTTATGTATCACAGTTATTTAATAATATATATATTTTTCAAAATAAAACTAGGAATCTTCAAGGAGGTGAACCGAAGAACTTTTGAAAACTGGAATTCAATAAAAATGACTTTAACTTTTATTTTCAACTCTTAACAAAAACATATTGTTGGCTATTCTATGCAATCCGTTTTGTAGATTAGTACATTTGAAATTATGAGAGCGTAACTAGTTTGAAGATATCGACAGTTTTAGCTTTGTAACACATTTCCTTAAGTTAAACCAAAATTAAAATTACAGTATTATAGAGTGTGAATCTATGGTTAAAAGTATATGCTACTAAACCTGCAATCATTGGTCAAACTGTTAATCTGTCTGAAAATAACAAAAAGCAGTATATTGTTTCAGTTACGAGTGAGAAGAAAGCTATTTCAGTTGTTAAAGTTTTGAAATATCCAATATTAAATTTTACTACACCCATCTGTTGGAGATGCACAGTAACATACTACATCAACTTCATATCTATTTTTTTTAAAATTATTTTAACATATTACTAAATGTCTCTGAATTACTTGAACTTAATATTAGGGTATGTGTTCTTAAAATTTGATATTTCTAATCACAGAAACTGTAAGTCAATCATTCAGACACATTTTCTCTTCCAAAGCCTGCATAATAAGCTAATCTACATCTCTTTTCTTGTAAAATTTAATTTTTAATTTCTTGAAGATTACAACATAATATTAAATTACAAAGATTGTAGTTAATCACATTCACTGCAGACCGTGATCATCAAATACATATTCAAAATCATTGAAAAACTTTGCATGAACTGCTTTCTTATTTGCCGCCAAATCCATTTGTAAAAATGTTAGATTTTAACGACATTGACTTTGTCCGGGGAAGTATCTAAAATCTATCCCTTAGATTCCAAATCAATGCAATACCCAATAGGTTTCATGTACTGAACTTTTAATTCCAGAGAAATATATATTATTTCCTTGAGACAAATTAGCAATAGATGAAGCAACAATATTACGTACATTTGTTGACATTGTTCGCCTAACTAATACATTCACACATCTTACATATTTCCTTAATAATTCTAAGTTTGCACACACGAAGATTTTCACCTGAAGTACATCAATGCTCAGCCTCTAGAATAAATACTTTAAATCGAATTGCTAGTCTAAGAAAATACCATAATTGCGAATTACAAATTCTTGTTCATCTGAACCAACCATTAATGCAACGAACAACAACCATAGAAGAATAAGAATAAATAAGTCAATTGCTCAGTAAGAAACTATTTAGACCCAAAATCTTTGAATCAATATTAGACTCAATTATGCTAATAAAATAGTTCAATTTGTATCTATTACAATTCCACTTCTTCTTCTTTTTTCTCTTGTATACCTCAAACTGTGATAGTTCCCAAAATATCTTTGTTTCTTGCTTCCACTCACTTTTCTTTTGTAAAAGAAGAATGGTTAAATTCAGGCACATATTTTCGTTCACTACTGTACATGTTACCGTTTAACCTGATCATCAAAATACAACTTGTAATTAGCTAAGCATGAGAAATAGCACGCATATTCATACACATCACAGTCACACATACAAATCACAAACTTTCCAGTCACATTATAAAAAAAAAGAAGTCACATGCTCAGAATATTTACAAAATGTTCAATAAAGGTGTAGCCATTAATGTGTTATCAATTCCAGAACTTGCCTTGTTTAGCATTAAGTTAAATGTATGCTGCAAGTAACTTAATGATATCTTTCTTCACTTCCTCATGATAGCCATGATCCATGGTTATTCATACCCTTCGCACAAAAAATGCTTATTAGGTTGACGAATTCTGTTTGATCGACGTAGCACTGGTGAGCTTGCTGGCTTAGCCACTGTGTTTGAATCATTATTCCACCAGTCCATATCTGTAGTGGACTTGTTAAATGTATTTGGTGGACCTGCGTTCCAGGGACCTAGTTGATGAAAGTGCACATTACGACTATGTCCTTGCACTTCTATTTCCACCATTCGTGAACCAAGCACTTTTCCTTTTACAAATTTTGGTAATTTGTTTGGTTGTTTTTTTACATAAACCCAACTATTTGATGGTGGTAATTGAACTTGTGGTAAATCTATCTGTTGACTTTCAGATATTTTTGATTCCTGTTTCTTAGCGAACCAAATATCAAACCAAGTTTTTGGGTCAACAGATAATATTAATTGTGCTGGTGACTTGTTGCCTAATATTGGAGATCTTGCAAAGCATAATTCTCTCTGAATATTCTTTAACGTCTCGGAACAGTTGGTTTTATATGGCATATTTACCTGTTTCTTTAATAACGATTTAACTTCCCTCACTTGTCTTTCTGCTGCCCCATTACTAGGGGGATGGTAAGCTTTGGATCTCTTTAATATTATACCATTACTAGTACACCATTGCATAAACTGCCAAGATTAAAAGAGTGGACTGTTATCCGACACTAACACATGTGGATAACCTAAGTAGTTGCAAAAATCCTGTAGCTTTTCTATCATTTCTGTAGCAGTAGTGCTTTGTACTATCTCTAAATGAAGCCAATGAGAATAACTATCTACAATTAAAATAAACTTTTTTCCTCCGAAATAAAAAAAAATCCATATGTACGCGCTGCATAGGTTTGGTAGTTTTATTCCACGGACAGTAATACACTTGCGCTCTTGATTTCTGAAATGATGCACATGTATCACAGCTATGTAGAAACGTTTCGGCTTCGTTATCCATCTGTGGCCACCAGAAATACGAGCGAAGGGTAGCTTTATATCGTCATATTCCAAGATGTACTTCGTGTAATGACTCGAGAATTTCACGTCTGAATACTGGCGGAATAATTAGCTTATTTCCATTCAATAAGCATCCATCTTGTACTGTTAGCTGAGCTCTCTTAGCAAAATACTGTTGTAAAATCTTATTTTGATATTGCTTAGGTAACGTTTTGGGCCAGCCTTCCCTTGTCCACGTTTCGACATGTCTAAATATAGGATCTCGTGCTATTTCATCTGGCATTGACTTTATAACCAAGGAAGATGGGTTAATGTTTAACACATAATCCTATGACGTGATCTCCTCATCTGTACTCTCGGTAGAAGGAAGACGTGATAGGCAGTCTGCTACTTGAACATTTTTTGAATATATGATTTTGTAATCGTATCCGGATAGAAAGAGTGCCCAACGTACCAACCTTGGATGAATATCCGGTGGAATAGCTTTATTTTCTCCAAACATTATCTTCATTGGTATTGAATCGGTGAATACGGTGAAAAATCTTCCAAATAGATATTTATGAATCTTTTTAATACCGAATATTAAAGCCATCGATTCTTTTTCGAATTGTGCATACTGTTTAGAAGCTTTGGATAGGGATGCTGAGGCCCAAGCCACAGTTTTAAATTGTCCTTGTTGATCTTTATTACACAGCTGGACACCTATTCCATATGGACTTTCGTCAGTAAATAAAAATATTTCTTCTTTTGGATTAAATATATGATTCCTTGTTCAATCAATTACTAATTTCTTTAGATGTTCAAATTGATTTTGGTGATCTAAAGTCCAATTCCATTTAACATTTTTTTGTAGAAGATCATACAGTAAATTAGCATGTGTTGATAATTTAGGAATATGCTTTTGAAAGTAGTTGATCATACCCAGAAATGAACGAAGTTGACTCACATTCTCAGGTCTAGGACAATTCATGATTGCATTTTTGTGTTTTTCAATAGGTTTGTACCCCTGAGCTGAAATTTCATGACCAAGATACTCTATGGCTGGTTTGAAAAACTGACATTTATTAGCATTTACCTTTATATTCAATGATTGAAACTTTGCTAACACCGCTCTTACCTTAATGTAACAATCGTCAACACTATTTCCGCCTATAACAACATCATCGAGAAATGCTTGTGCATATGGGGATTCTGTCAATGTGGTGTCCATGAACTGCTGAAAGATATAAGGGCTTGTGGATAATCCAAAGGGCAATCGTTTCATTTTGTATAATCCCCATTGAGTATTTAACGTAAGTACATTGCTTGAGTCATCATCCAATTCCAGCTAATGATACGCCTGGCTTAAGTCTAATACTACGTAAGTTGTGCAGAATGTCTTCCATAACTGGAAGTGGATAAAACATCCTTTCCAAACATTTATTAACGGTGACCTTATAATCTGCACAGATTCGTATATCTCCAGACTTTTTGGGGACTACTACAATTGGAGTTGCCTAGTTTGAGTATTTTATTGGTTCTAATATTTGTTGATTTACCAACTTATCTAAACCCAACTTTACTTTATTTTCCAAACTGTACGGGACGCGATAAAATTTTCTGAATATAGGCACTGCTGATGATAACCGTACGTTAACCTTGTAAGTGAAAATGGGTACGTTTATATTATTTGAAAATACTTGGTCATATCCTTTCAATAGATCAGCCTTTAATAACTCTACATCTCTGCTAACAGGTGTTGATAAATTATCAATGGAAGACGCTGTAGGTTTTACAAATATATCACGCCAATTTGGCCAGAAAAAGTTTGTACCAGGTCTACATAAAATCACATAATTAAGTTTGCTTGATACCACAAAAAAATTGTAAAACTGTGTGAATTTCGCTTATCTGGCATCGTAAATTGGTAATACCTTTTACTTGCAATTTGCTACAATCTGCCGTGCAAAGCTGTTGCTGTATTTCATATATTCTTGAAGGAATTGGTAACCTATTGATGGTAATTTCTGATATTACGTTAGCGCATGCTCCACAATCTACTTCTACCCAAATTTCATGCCCATTGAGATTCATCTTTCTAATGCAAGGCGCATTGTCCGAATTATCCATACCATTAATTTTTAGATTTCCTACCACCACATTCTTTGAAGTGTCATGTTCTACTTTACCTTTTATTTTGACTCAAATTCCTTTTATAACATTCTTTAAGTGCAGGTAATTTTGCTTTTGTTCACTGTACCAGTGTGTGAATCTCTTCCACATGATTGTGTAGTTAGGTGATATTATTATACTAAAATATCTACTTCGGTGCAGTAATTACTATAAGCAAACAGTTTGTTTCAATCAGGACTTTGTCTTTGCATGTTTTCGAAATCTGTAGCCTCGATGGCCATTGTAAAAATGTTAGATTTTAATGACATTGACTTTGTCAGGGGAAGTATCTAAAATCTATCCCTTAGATTCCAAATCAATGCAATATCCAATAGGTTTCATGAACTGAACTTTTAATTCCAGAGAAATATATATTATTTCCTTGAGACAAATTAGCAATAGATGAAGCAACAATATTACGTACATTTGTTGGCATTGTTCGCCTAACTAATACATTCACACATCTTACATATTTCCTTAATAATTCTAAGTTTGCACACACGAAGATTTTCACCTGAAGTACATCAAATGTTCAGCCTCTAGAATAAATACTTTAAGTCGAATTGCTAGTCTAAGAAAATACCATAATTGCGAATTAAAAATTCTTGTTCATCTGAACCAACCATTAATGCAACGAACAACAACCATAGAAGAATAAGAATAAATAAGTCAATTGCTCAGTACGAAACTATTTAGACCCAAAATCTTTGAATCAATATTAGACTCAATTATGCTAATAAAATAGTTCAATTTGTATCTATTACACCATTAAGAGGCCATCAGAACCTTCTTCCTCTTCCATCTCCATGTATGGTCGAGCTCCTTTACGAAATATTTCATCTGCTACAACGGTAGTCTTCATGTTAACGGTTACCTACTTATATTATGGTAAGTGACAAACGTTCCGACAAGTAAATCTAAATTACAGTAGGAATATCTCATCCAGTTCTTTGCCTTTGGGTATGGCTTCCTGGATTGAGGCTACATTACCTCTTTGAACTGCCATGCTTATTCTTTGAATTACAAAGGTGCTTGCTCTATCATCACCAGATAATTGGGTGATACGCTTACCTATTTATTTCAAAAAGTTAAAGACTTCATTTCCCTATGAGCCACTGGATTCGATGGCAGTGGCTACAAAATTGTACTTATCTGTAATATTACTGTATTTTCTCCTTTTTTCCGTTTCTTTTCGACTGCCGATGTTTCCCGCCTGGACTGAGGAGAAGGAAGGTTGGAAGGAGTGATCGTATCCGAGCATGTGAAATCCAAAATTAACGCTTTGCCTCTCTTCCAAGGTAACAGAGTCATCCCATCTGGCGTTTTACCATCTGTTCTGCTACATCCAATTGGTTCTCTTATTGCAAGTATGCCAGCTGAAATTATTATAATGTCATTAACATTTGAGTGACGAGGGTGTCTACTTGCTCTTTTGGAACAAGGACGACCATGTAACTCTTTTTTATTTACTTCACTCTTACAAGTCTGGCATTTGTGACTTTCACATATATCTGCACCCAGGCGAATCGCAACTGCTATTCGGAAACATTCGTTACTTAAGTGAAGGCCAAGAGGGTTCGAAGGTAGAGCTTTGAGCCAAGCACCTGCTTCTAAACAAGAAGCGGCGATTAGTCTGGCTTTGTCTTCCAAGTTATCTGTAGACAAGTAAAAAAGAGAGATGTCATTTAATAATGGGTTCATCCAATACGAATTGCTTTAATCTAATATCGATTTCTCGTAAACCTGAACCAACAAATAAAGATCAAGTTGTAGAACAAACCTCAATCTCAGAATCACCATGAGAAGTAAATATCATTCTGGAGAAGTGATTCTGTTAGGCTTCGGGAGCCATAGAATGACGCCAAAAAGGCGGGAATAGCCAAATCTAAGGCTCGTCGGATGCCTAATCCTCCAAAACGGATTGAGAGAGAAGCCTGAAGTCATGTGTTATCAGGAAGGAATCAATTGAGGATGGATTCTAATCCAGATTTAATGTTGTTATCATAACGTTCAAGCAAATCTTCTTCCCTCCAAAAAGGCAAACACGCAGAAAATATAATAAACTGGACGAAAGACGTGAGAAAAACATCTCAAGTTTGTCTATTTTCCCAATTATTAAATTTATTTTTGCTTCAGTAGATAGGGCAGCTCCTAGAATAAAGCATTTGATGTATACATTAATTGAATGCCTGGATCCACTTCATTAAACGAAGTAAGGAGTGCTTGTGTTTATTCCATTGTTCTTTCTAGAAGCAAATCTCACATTTGGAGAAATAAAGATGAAGACCAATCGTAATTACTTTCCTATTGATATCTGTTAATGCATTTAAAATATATAGTATCCGGGTCGAAGTTCCAGCTATGGTTCCGTCGTCTAAGTACCAAATTTTTAAGTTAGTATTGATATTATTGACTATGGGTTGAAGAATTATTACAAAATACAGGCCATGAAGCTCCCTCCCCCCTTATGTACTTTTCTCTGAGATAAAATAATATTATTACCATAACATAAATAGCTGGCTTGGGAATGGCTTCGTAACATATGAGGATAGATGGATGGAAAATTATCCTTGACAACTGTGAGCATTGCATTTCTATCTATTTCATTGAAAGCATTTTTGAAGTCAATCTTAAGGAAGGCTTTAGGCTTCTGGTGAGGGTGTGAATAATATAAGCGTGCAGTATGTGCCGCAGCTTCTGCTCTATGTTGAGTGCCTACTCCAAGTTGGTGTGGAGAAAGGTTTTGAATTAGCTGATTTTTTATTCCCCCGTATATGATTTTAGAAGAAAGTATTCTCCATATGTTCCCAGTAGCTATTGGTCTGAGGCCTCAACATTTCTTTTTCGGTGCAATAAGAGAAGCTCCGAAGAAAAACGGCCTTATTTCTATTGGCACATCTCCTGATAAGATCCAAGAAAGAAACTCGCAAGGAATCTTGGTAAGGTGATCTTTAGAGTCTTGAATATTATAAAGCATTAAATCCTTGATGATTGAAGGACGCATGCTGTCTATGCCTCCAGCTGAACCAGAAGGAAATGATTTGAGTGCCTTAAGAAACTCGTTGGATGTAATTTTATGAACATCAATATTGTGATCTATTACGGTAGGAGGGGTAAACAGATAAGGGTGCGGAGGATGTTTTTCTTTTAAGGCACTCAAAATGGAGGGGTCTGTTGGAGTAAACATGTCTTCAGAAATTGGAAATCTAATAGCACCATGTATATCGCCATCAGAAAGTTTATTCTCAGTATGTTTGATCAAGATATCAGAGTATGAGTTATTAAAAGTTTTATTATGTTTGTGTTTATTTGACATGACAGGCATTGAAGTAGTTATATCGTCATGATAGCTACTTGACCAAATTTGAATTCTCTGTTTCACCTATGTGATGAGATTAGATATTTTTGCAGATAGTGAATGCATATTAAGAGTGATGTAAAGAAAGAATAAAAGTTCGATCCAGTGTTCGATGTTATTAGAAGTCACAAATCTGCTGAAGAATTTCAATAAGAGCCTCAGCCATAGTATGTATTGTTCTTCGAGGAACTCTTCCCTTCGAGGAATTGGCACTGACGATATAAGCCTCCCCAAAATATCAATAAGATTAGAACTTAAAGTATTTTGGGCTGGAATACTGAAAACCATCATTACCAGCTGTTGAGTACATTAGTTACCATTTTGAATAACACGAATACTGTAATCATGTTTAATTTTATTGTGATATGTAAGCTTGCTGAATTAAATAAAAGTATCCTGTTTCATTGTTTGACGTGCCTCATATTGACACCGATTAACATAACACGAAACTGAATCCAAAAGCAGAAGGAGCCTATGGATAAGTTTCAAAAATTGTTTTAGTGAATGAAGCATGTAAAAAGCTTTACGATCGGCTCACATGAAATTTTGCCATCTAAGGTCTCTGAAACCATAAAAGTTATAGATGACATTTTGAATACTGATCACACTTCACTAGTGGATTGCTTACCAGGTGTATACATAAGTAGTTTCCGGTTTACCTAAGAGATGGCGCCAAGCAAAAAGTACGCAGCGTATTCATTTGACACATACGTCATTTTGTTCGTCTGACATTAAACTACAAACACACACAAGTTGCGTCCGCCAAACACTAGCGTCTTTGTTTTATCGTACAGTGACCATGTCGGAGTTTGTGCGTGAAAAAGAACATTTGCAGCACGCATTGCTTTTCTTATTTATTCAAAAGGAAAAGGCTGTTGAAAGTCATAGTGTGCTGGTAGAAACATATAGTGAACACGCTCCATCGATTAGAAAATGTGAGACATGGTTTTGACAATTTAAAAGTAGTGATTTCAATGTGAAAGACAGTGCGCGCTCTGGTAGACCACAAAAGTGCGAAAACGAGCAATTGCAGGTGTTATTGGAGGATGACCCAACTCAAACTCAACAGCAATTGGCAAAAGCATTAAATGTGTCACAAGAAACAATCAGCAGACGTTTACGAGCAATGGGGAAGATTAATAAACTGGGTAAACGGGTCCAACACCATTTGAATGAACGTCAAATGGAAAATCGCAAAGTCACTTATGAAATGCTGCTTCAACGCCACGAAAGAAAATCCTTTCTGTATCGAATTGTGACGAAAAGATGGATTTTTTTAAAACCCGAAGCGGAAAAAATCGTGGCTTTCACCTGGCGAAGCCAGTCCTTAAACACCAAGACCAAATCGCTTCGGCATGAAGACCATGCTTTGTGTTTGGTGGGACCACAGCGGTATTGTGTATTATGAACTCTTGAAGCCCGGCGAAACCGTTAATGCACAACGCCATCGCCAACAAATGATTAATTTAAATCACGCATTAATCGAAAGACGACCGGAATGAGCCCGAAGACATGGCAAAGTGATTGTGTTACACGGCAATGCGCCATATCACACAGCAAAACCAGTGAAAGACATCTTGAGATCGCTTGGATTGGACATCCTTCCGCACCCGCCGTACTCCCCAAACCTGGCACCATCTGACTATTAACTCTTCGCGTCAATGGGGCGCGCGCTCGCAGAGCAGCACTTCAGCAATTTCGAAGACGTTGAAAACTGGCTCGACGAATGCTTTGCCGCAAAAGACAAACAGTTTTTCTGGCATGGTATGCATCAGTTACCTGAAAGATGGGCGAAATGTTAAAAGCCGATTGCTAATATTGTGGAAAATACTAAATTAATTTCCCTTGAAAATTACGTGTTTTCCTTACCAAAAAAAACGGCAAAAAATTATGCATACACCTGGTATATCACATGTTGCCTGTACGCTGAAGAAAAAATAGAAATCGGATTTTTGTCATGTCTTTGAGTTTGGGTTTCACGTTTCAGTTGGAAACATAGAGACGTGCAACTTATGTGTTAGTACGTTCCATGGGGAATCACTTTTCTATTATGGCGATGAACTACGACTACTTACAGCAACTATTAAGAAACTTGCTCAACTCAAATACTTTCACAGCTTTGAAAGCTTTTCATCCCAGCCGTCGCCCATCCTAACTAAGTTTTTTTTATAACTTTCCGTTAGTAATACCAAACACTGAACCCTGGCTATTCACTTTCCAACACCCTCACCCTATCCGTGCCTGTGTATAAAATGCCTAAACACCATACATCAATAAAAAAAATAAAAACCTTCCATTTTTAAATTCTTTTCCTTAGTTCACAATGGTTCGTAGGTTACTCAAATCTTGCAACTTTAATTTAACTCATTTCCTGAATGACATAAAATGATGAAATTGTGCATAGCGACGTAAGTCGGGTGACAATTCAATATTCTATTATTACTTAAATAAATTACTTTATATTTGTATATTTTAAAAGCATAATTTAATATTTAAAAATTAGATTTCATTATCCTAAAATAAACACTAGAATGCAATGATGTTGAGTTTCACTGGTTGCAGAACACTTTAGGATTTAAGTCATAAAACATAAGCTTGAGAAAAGTATCCGATCACCGAAATAACTCGAAAAAAAAATAATGATTACTTTTTAAAGACATACGTTTCATCAATATGTTCTACTAAAAGTAAAAAACAATTTTCTTTATGGAGGACTAAAAAGAAAAGCTTGGGACGAGCCAATTCAATAATTTATAAAGTTACTGCATATGAGAGCGCGCTTCTTGCTTTTCATTTTACTTATGCATAAATACAATTATTGTTTTACTTTTTAGTACGTGTTGTTTAAGAAAAGTGTGTCTTTAAAAGGTGTTTTTATTATTTTTTTAGTTATTCTTATCAAACATGGTGTACACATTAAGGTACACTACTAATGGTTTTCTGCCATGGATGTAATAAAATGAGATTTGCCTGTAAGATATACGGGAACTTGTTCATTAGTGTGAAAACGCAAATCTCAAAGTCTTATTTCCCGAGTTACGAGCTAAACGTATCACGTCAGTATTTGGTCTATTGAAGCATTCTCATCGCTAATAGGTCTAAATAAAATATTGGGTAGCCTCTGCTTTCCTTGTCACTGAATTTAATTGAATTTACTTTCTGACCTTTAGGTGTCTAAGTCTCGGGCTGTTATTCTTGTTATTCGAACTTATGCTAAGGCAACTAAAACAGTATCTCCAGTATCTAATAATAATAATAATAATATAACAGTAGCTTGTATTCGTAGTAAGAAAGAGCAAATATAGTGTAGAAATGTATTTCCATTATTTCAGATTAGAGATTTCTAATTGTTTACAAGGAACAAAATTATCCAACTTTAATTTCTAGAAGAGTTGATCTATTGTACTAAACCTTTCAATACCTTAGACAAAGAAGGTCAGATATTCGATCTATGCCGCAGCCCGGTGACCTATCTACCATACTCAAAAGTTACCTGACAATTTGCCTCTCTTACGCACATGCGGCTTTTATCAACCATCTAGCTGATTTGCCCGGTTAACAAAACCCTGGTGCGGGGTTAATAAAATACTTTGGCAACAGTCATTATTATTAACAAATACATTAACAATATTTTGGTTATTATTATTATTATTATTAGGATTGTCACTAGTCAGCTAATTAGCGATATGTTACCACTGTTGTTAATGTATTGATAGTCATGCCAAATTTGACCACTCGGTGGTAGTCAACCCGTCGAACAACACTGAAGTGTGGTTTGCCACGTGCTTTGCTTTTCATTGTTACCACTGCAATTGGAATTCAATGGACAATTAAAACTCTGAAGATAATAATTTTACAATCAAAGTGATATTATAACTTCCCAGTAAGGTCCAGAGTCTGATTATGTACAAAAAATCATTTAAATCAGTTGTAACAGCCTAATTGCTGTTCCATTTTCATTTATTTTCTCCCCCTTTTATTTTCTTAGTCTACGTTCTGTTTCCTTTCTGTTCTCCTTAGCTCATTGTCTTTGGTTGGTTTTAGACTCTTTGAGTGTGTTTCGTTTTATTTTTGCTTTGGATTTTAACCGTTATCCATCCAGGTTTTCGTTAGTCACGCAGCAATGACTTGGATCTAGTGCTTGTTTTTGATTGGACCCTAGACAATGTTTCGTGACTTGGTTTGTGCTGATTGGTGTGAATCAGCCTTCTTCTCCTTTTGCTGGGAGAACTGCTCTCCCACGCCATGTTAGTTTAGTTCCAATTTTAATAGCTAGAAGAATGGACGTATGGGCTTTCCGTCATCTGTACTTCCTAAGCCCTATCTACGAGTGGTAAATATAAACGCCAAATTTTGTAAATATTCCGATTACATTTATACTGATTTCGTCCATACCGGAAAATATATTAAATCATAGTAAGAAGAACAAAAACCGATAGAAGTGCTACTGGGACTTTTCAGCGGCGACATTATTTCGAGATATTCAACTCATTAAATTTAATATTTTGTTTTTGAGATTATTTGTTAAAATGTACAGTATGTTCTAAATTTCAGTATGGGGCCGCTATTAACCGAATTCTTACATTACAAATATCGGATCGTTAGATTTCAATAATCATATGCCAATTTTTCGTCTCCAGTTTCTAAATCCTTTCGAAATTCCCGGTTAGCAATGTTTGACAGCTACCTCATATTTTCATTACTTAGTCAAATTAGCAGCATGTCTGTTCGAAAATCTTTGTGTACCGTTTTTGATGTAAATAGTAAATTTAATATTATTCGACATGGTTAAATAAACTTGGTTTCAACTCCAGCCACTATTCTCCAATAAAAAGTCACATTTTATAATATTATTTTGCATTTTTCAATATTTATTCAAAACGTCATTTGTATAATGTAGTAATCATCTGTAATGACGTCACGCAGTTAATAACACTAAATTGATTCAATCTATACGATGTATTTTGGACAAAAACTGCATGCTTGTAAGTAATACTGTGACAAAACTTTTCTAAATTAAATAACAATGTTTTGGGAATACTTTGTGGAAATTTCAGTAAGATTTATTAATTATTATAGAAATTATGGACATTCGTATCCAACAAAATAACTTTCAGTTCTGCTTAATTAATTCAATGTATACCAGATAGATCATTCAAATTTGTTTGTTCCTTCAAATCCAAGTTAATTCTGTTCTGATTCTTATGATACTATCATATCCGAAAGCGTGCATTATGTAAGATCAGTGTAATAAATTGGAATTCTGAAATTTTTATATTTCTTCGAAAAATCTTGTGTTTATGTTCAGTGAACGTAGTATAGAAACCTCTCAGTTAACCAGGTACGATTTAAGGAATTAGTTGATATTCCTCATACAGTGCATAGTAATATTTATGATGTGCAGTGAGTTATTTAATGTTTACCATGATATTCATTGGAATTTAACTACAAGTCGTTACGTGAAGTGACTGCAATTGATACTTAATTATTTCTGTGTTTCGGTAGACCTATCGTTTTGAGTGATGTGATTATAATTAGATTAGGTCGGTTCATAAATCCGTAGGCCTGTGGTAGGATTATTTCGCCAGCTGAGAAGTGATAACTTGGGAAAGGAACTATATATTGAATTTCTGGTTATTTCTGCGTTGACATATGAAGTGACTCCAGCATGTGGTTTGTGTGAATAAATATTATTTGCATTTGTGCGTTATGACACGACGTTTGGATTGAGTTGCGACCGTCATTCGTTTGTGTTCGTTCGTCTTTATTTCAGGAATTTCGATTCCAGACTACAGGTGTGGGCCCTACTAAGGTAAAGGTAAGACATGGTCTTTTGCCACCCTGTAGACTTCGAAGTGAGTAAAGACACAGTATGAGTCACATATGAGTCGATATGCGTATTATCGTTTGAGATTATGTCCCAAGTAAAGATTTGCGTTTTCTTTCTTAATATATCGCTAATCTGAACCAGCTGGTACTTCAGAGTATGAACTGACGATCTAATTAAAATATTTGAGGTGTCGCCTTAAAGGTATTTCCTACCTCGATCTATTTTTTTTTCTTTTTTTACAGCGATCACAAGGATCTGGAATCCTCTTAACCAGATATTCTTAAATCTGGAAGGCATTTCTGCCCCGCTCGTCTGGGGTGTAGAAAATGTTTGGAGCTAGAGGTTAGGTTAGATGCGTTGCGTGGGCACTCTAGGCTCCTGGCGACCCTATTTGTCTGTGTGATCCTCTTTTGGGATCTTAGGTTGGGGGCGTTTCACAGTCTAGCACTTTTTGGCATTATTATAACACAAACATAGTCACTGTCAGTTTTATGTATACAGATTTTTAGTCATTTTATGCAGAAAATATATATATAATGCATTTTTTATCGTAGGCGGCGGTTTACAATGGAAATCATTACTGGTTTTAAACGAAAATGTAGAGTTTCTCTCACCAGTTGCTCTACAATAGCTATTTAAGGTACAGTCCATTTGATAAATTATGGAAACAGTATTTTAATCCCATTCCATGTACAAAATAAGATGTAGTTGAAAATGAATTTCCGATAATATTATATCGTTCTGTCAAAACTGTCTATTAGTATTAACAACAATAATTGCCTGAAATTAATTGCTACATCATTATAAAAAACACGTAAAAAAATAAAGCCATAATGGAAATAAAAAAAAAACGGAGATGAAAGGCTTCATTTGTTTATTAACGGTGGGGTGTGCTTTAGCAGACGCCTGTGCCAGTGGCGGATTAAGAAAAGGGGCGTGGTGGCGCACGTGCACTTTTAGAGTAAAATAATTTATTTTTACCGAATTATTTCAACAAGTTATCCCAGGAGAAGTTTCTGTTTGTTACCGGAGAAATATAATGTATTTAGATATATATTTTGGGAGATACTTGTGTCATGTTCGAAAGAGAAATATGAGAAATGTATTCCTTAAAAAAAAAGAAATAAATAAAAGGAAAATATCGAAAATGTCTCACGAAAATCATGAATTCACCACTGGCCTTTGATGGAGTATCGAAATCTGTTCTAAGCTACTACCAGCTTTCTATGTACAGTATAGAAGTCCGGAACGTTCGGGACCGGACCTTTGCCGGACTACCGAAAATGCTGGACTATCGGGCGGCACCTTTTACTACTAATATAGGCTAAGTCGTACAGCGAAAACAATGAACTGAACATGTGCTTAGTGACAGCCGAGATCAGCCGAGAAAAGTCCGAACGCTTCCGATTGATTCCGAACAATACTGATTGTGTCAGTAGCAGACGCGTAGTGGACACTTCCGAGTAGTTCCGAACCGCACCAAGAGCTTTCAACTGTCGTTCACAAGCGTTTGCAGGAAAAAAAAAACTGTGATGGTGCAGAACAATCGGGCGTTCCAGACTGTTGGATGCTGGTCTATCGGATTTCTACTGTAATGTGAGGATCTTAATAGTATTTCGTAAACTGAAACCTGGAATTGTTCAACAAAATGTTGTGGGTGTACAGCCTCCAAAATTGAGGAACACTGCCTTACTCTAGATACCATGACAGCATTTAGTAGAGTCGAAATAGACAAAAACAGTGGAACCAATTCCCCCCCACCACAAATAATGTATACTTTGAAGTGGAGCCAAAAATATTACAGTCAACATATTAAAAATATACAGATGCTTATCAGAATAATGGAAACACCTGTAGTTGGCAACACGTCAGATGTATGGGTTGGCAGTGGTGTCGTGGCGACCGCAGCGCTGGACTGCTGGTGGTGGTGTGTTAGGTCGGTCTCCATACTACGTCAGGCGTCGTGGAACAGGAGTGTGCAGTGGCTGCAGCAGACGGAGGTAGTGTAAAATGGGAGACCTCTCAGAGTTTCAAAGAGGGCAAATTGTTGGTGCGCGGTTATGTGGAGTGAGTGTGACGGCAGTGGCTAGTGTGTTAGGTGTGTCGCCAGGGACACTGTCGAAGGTGATGACGGCCTACACAACACACGGGAAAACCACATCGGGGAAGCGGAACAGTGGGCGGAAGAAAAGCATCAGTGACAGGGCACGCCGGGTATTAAAGCGCATTTTCACGCGGAACCGTCGTGCCACTGCGGCGCAAGTGACGGAGGAACTCAATCAGCACCTCCCCCAACCTGTTTCGACAATCACAGTCTGCCGCGAATTACATGACATGAACTTACGGGGTCGTGTTGCACGGGCCAAACCTCTCATCAGGGACCAGAACGCTTTAGCACGCCGCAAATGGTGTCGCGACCATGCAACTTGGACCGTTGACGACTGGAAACGTGTGGTATGGTCGGATGAGTCACCATTCACCCTATTCCAAACCACGGGCCGTGTTTATGTGTGGAGAACGCCCAAAGAAGCGTATGATCTGCAGTGTCTCCGCCCAACTGTGAAACATGGCGGCGGCACGGTGATGCTGTGGGCCGCAATATCATGGTTTTCATTGGGTCCTGTGGTCACACTTCGCGGACGCATCACTGCCAACGATTATGTCGCAATTTTAGGAGACCACTTGCATCCTATGGTCCGGATGTTGTTCCCGGACAATGACGCCATATTCCAGGATGATAATGCACCCATTCACACAGCTGGAGTTGTTGCAGCGTGGTTTGAGAAACATCGGGATGAAGTTCAACACCTCCCCTGGCCCGCCCAATCCCCAGATCTCAACATAATTGAACATCTGTGGTCTATCTTGGAAACACGACTCCGGCGACGATTTCCACCTCCATCCTCTCTCACAGAACTGACCGATGCCCTGCACGAGGAATGGTGTAATATTCCACTTGCTACCATTCACGACCTCTATGCCTCCATCCCACGTCGCATCAAGGCTGTTCTGAAGGCGAAAGGTGGCCCGACACCATATTAATCTGGTAAATTGCACTTTCGTTCAGGTGTTTCCATTATTCTGATAAGCATCTGTACATGGGTGTACGGTATATACTTGTAATATACAAAATATATTTTTCGTCCGCCATATTGAAAAAAATGGCGCCAAGGTTTGAAAAGATCATAGAACATAATGTAGGGTATTAAATTACAGGAAATCTTATATTGAACACAACTGTCGTATTGATTTTTCGAAGAAATGTTTTTTTTAATATGTGGGGGGCCATAAAACTAGAAAGTGGTTAAAAATGTGACCTACAGATGTTACAACTAATAATATTATAAGTAAAGCATTTTTTTTAGTTTGTGGTTTTATGTGTTTCAGGTGATGTGATGCATATCTAACGGATAATAAAGCGTTTTATTAAAATGGATGAAGAAAATTTCTTTCTGTACTATATCATTGTTGGTGATACTGCTATCCTTGTCACACTAACAGCAGAAAAACTTGACAGGAATTATCAACACCAGCTAACAGTGAGAAATTATAATTGATGAACCCTTAAGTCCTAAGTCTTTTGATGCTTTCGAAGTCCACACTCAATGTCCACTTATGTACGCATATCGTCTTAAGTTAAAAGTGAATTTAAATCAATACATCACAAGAAGCTATCCCTTCGAGAAGTTCAAGAATGTTACTTGAAAGCGTATAATTTTTTAGTTTCAAAAACAGTTGTCTATTTTGAGGCCATTTTATTAGGATAGTGAAAAGCATTAAAGAGACAGCAGTCATTTCTGTGCGTACTTTTAAGTCTCATGAGACTTGTTAAAGTATACAACACTATAAGTGAACTGTGGGTAGCAAACGAACATGCCAGGATAATTTGTCATTGACTTAGAAGTTGCAGAAACAAAGTATTAAGAAGTATGTAGTATTAATTTAAGGAAAGGTAATCCCATTTCTGTGAAGTGCAGACACACAGTCAAAAAGTATCAATATGAATCGGTCGTCCAACTGACACATGAAAACAAAGAAGAGTTAATATCAGACAATAATGTAGTGGAAAAGATGCGTGTGATTTTCTGCAAGAGGAAACTTGGTCTTACAATTCACAACACTTACAGAATTTCAGAAGAATCTTCACGAACTGTTTGGGAAGAACGTAGTAATTTATTTAATGCAAAGAGGGGAGACCTTATGTAGTAATATTCGGGAAAATTGTAGCAAATATAATTTTGGACCAGCACAAACGAAAGGCAGTAGATTATCCTGATAAAAAAATTGATTAATTCAATCAGCAGTAAAATTGATGAAAAAGAAAATTAATTTGTTGTAGAAAAGTATGTACTTCTATCCTAGTGCATCAGATACTGCATCTATTGAAGAAAACGAGAAAACGTTACCAGTTGTTTTAGTAACCATCCTGAATATTTTAATTCTAATAACTGACAACGGAAGTGATGTGAAAAATGTTGCGATAGGTTAGGCTGTAATACAAGATTTCAGGAGGTCTCGTTCTCTCATGCGTCCAGTTTATATTGGCATTGCCTAAACGCTCACAGATATTTTGGGTCTTGTTTATTCATTGAAGAACTTTACAGGCTTTGATTCAGTGTTTCTTTCAAATTGCGAAATAAATACACTTTGAAATTACTTTCAGAAGGAGGGAATTCTGCAATTGATACATAAATCGATGCAGACACAATGATTGCGAAATCAGCTTTAAATATTACATAAATACAACATGCCACTCTAGTCGGAGATGACTAATATTTTAATCTTACTACTATAGCAGTCTTCTAATAGCACTTCAATACAACCTCCCACAGAACATGATAAAATACGTGATATTCCAGTCATGCAAGAATCCATTGGGAATTACATTAGCAGAACTCTGCATTGTAATCACGCGTTAACCGAGTGCGATACCGTTTGTGCATTATTTGACAAACGTAAATTACGTAGACTTTTTGCATTGAAATATATTCGAAGCGTTACGTAATTGGACTTCCAGATTTAGACCAGAGGAAAATGTAAGTAGATATGATTTGGTTGCAAAATTCTAGTATCGTTTTATGGAAATAATATTAGTACATATATCAGGAATATCATACGCTATGAACATTACATGAAGAAAATAACATGAACAAAGATTGCATTTGACATATCCTATTTATCTCCAACTTAAAATTCAGCGATATTCCATCTATCCTGAGTGTATTTACAGTGCATCGTTTTTAAAAATTGTGAAAGGACTGCTCGTGATCGCACGCTTTGTGAGTGGCAGAAAGTTATTGGAGATTTTAGAGACGCTATTGATAGGCATGCGTCCTGAGCCAGACAAGCTGTTTAATTTGATACACTCTGTTTGTACAACTACAATTTATGAACCATATTACAATATAAATGTACATGCCGCCGATATGGCTTCCCATGTAGAATACACTGAGAAAATTTTTATTAGGAATTACGTACCTGTATATAAGAATTCTTGTAGAAACAGGATTCGTTAGAAGGCCTGTATCCAGTACATTCCCCGGAATCGTTTTACCTGGAATGTATTGAAGTACAAAATAAATGGCATGTTATGCATGCCAGGCATACCGTATAATTTTATCAGTAAAGAATGCAGTCATGTAAAGATATTATTATGCATATAAAGTTTACATGCAAAGAATGAAAAAAATGTACGGTTGGGAATGTAATAGTAACAGGACCTAGGATGATTGTCATGTGTAGTTATAGTTATCCAGACAACATTGTAAATATCTCCTGTCGGCTACATCTGCCTATGATCACTGTGGCGAAGGTATTCTTTAAAACTACTTAGGATAGTAAAAAAAAAATATTTGTGTACACACACACACACAGAAAAACAATATTGTTTACCATACACTATCCTATCATTGAATATCCCACATGAATATTATCACGGCCTGAGAAATACTTGCCTGAAGCCTTTAAAAATTAAATTCAAAAATCAAATGAAAGTTAATTACAGTTCCCTCTTTCCGTTTTTTTTAATCAAAAAGAACATATTGCAAACTCTTTTCGTCCACACATTTTAATAATTATTAAAACGTACTTTTTCCCCTTACAATATCACACTTGTGTTCAGTATAAAATGTCCTGTAATTTGATACTCCACATGATTGTTGTTATTTTGTATTTAATTTTGGAGCCAATTATTCAAGATGGTGTCTGAAAAATATATGTAGCACAAACGTATCGATGTATATTTTTAATATGTTGAATATATATATATATATATGTGCTGACTTCAGTTTAAATAAAAGGTATTTTTAAAGAATTAGTACCAGATTCAAATATTTTTTTCCTTATTTCTATTTCACTAATCCGCTTGCTAGAATTGGGAAAAACATTCAGTCATTTGTTTTTTACTATTGTTCTTAGCGATATCTCTAGTCATAGGCGCTTCAGAAGAGAAAGTGATCATTATTTTATCATCCATCAAATATAATTGAACATGAAAGAATGATTTTCGTACAGAAATAGATTCAACACTTCTATGGGAAAGCGTTCAGTAAAACAATAACATTTTACATTGCTTTTGAGGACAGGATGAAATGAAAATGAGTTACAGAAAATCAAACTAACTTATCGTTTCCTTTTTTAATGCTAGCTCCTTATGGGGACTAGCACCCGTCAAAGGGGTAAGCCCTTTATTTCGGTTGAGAATAGTAAGGGTAAGGAATTTGTGGAAAGAAGTAAAGGAGTTCTGGGAGGTTTATCGACACTGTATTATCCTTATTGTTTCATTTTCATAGTGTAAGAATCCTGGCATTTGCTTATAATCATTAAGTTAGCTATCAGCACTGATGAGGTGAGAGCATGATGTGCATTACCACGCCACTAACATTTAGGATGGACAGATGCACGATAGTCTTCACACCCAGGAGCTAAACTGGGCCTGATGTTACACAGGTGAGGCCCTGGTAATACATTAATTAGAAATGTGCTAAAAATGATGGTGATTGATCGTATGGTGAGACCTGAGTGGCCAAGGTTAACTTTATCCCTTGTTCATACAGTGCCACCATGTTGGCACCATCACGTGTTCAAATAGTTTTAATAGAAGTCATTCACATGTGGTGGCGCTGCCAGAATTTTGGTGGCGGCAGCCCGCGACTTTCCGATATACCGAGCTGGCAGTGCCATTACGTCGTTTCATTGTCTTAAATGAAGATTTAACGGGGAGGTAACTTTCCGAGCTTGTGACAAATTTGTATAACAAATGAATGCGGAGGTAGAAAGCACACACTTCGACACGGAAAATTTCATAACCGAAGTGCAGTCAAGGGCTGTAATATGGGAAGAGCCAGATTAAACGAGGACTAAAGGGGTTGCAGCCCAGGGCCCCCATAGCTTTAGTGGAAGATCAAAGGTAAATTAATAAACTATGTACACGATAACAAACACATGGGGTAGGTAAAACGCACCCTAAGAGAGTCAATAGAACATAGCCCGCGAATAGCTTAATCCAATACTGAATAGGACACATGACTGCTGAAGAAAATTAAAAAAGAGAATTGGAAAAGATATACCGGGAGGAGCTTCTCAAAACAAATACGATGCATCGTCTTCTGAGAAAAATGAATTTGGTAATATGTGCAACATCCGTAGATATCGGAAACATTGAATTGAGTGGCGGCTTGAGGTCACTATTCAGTCTCTTCTCGACGAGCGTCTCCGGTGTGGAATATTTTTGCTTATTTTTTAAAAAAAGAAGGGAGAGTTTTTCTTTGAAACTGACTCAAACCAAACCTAATCTATCATAATCTAACCTATTCTAATCTAACCAATTCTTATATAATCTAACCTAATCTCACCTAACCTTATGTAAGCTAATCTAACCAAACCTATTCTAATCTAACCAATTCTTATATAATCTAACCTAACCTTATGTAAGCTAATCTAACCAAACCTATTCTAATCTAACCAATTCTTATAATCTAACCTAACCTTATGTAAGCTAATCTAAACAAACTTATTCTAATCTAACCAATTCTTATATTATCTAACGTAATCTAACCTAACCTTATGTAAGCTAATCCAACCTTTCATTTATAACTTTTAAGTCGGCTACTACAAGGGCTACGAAGGTGATTAAAGTGTATCTTTGAATATGTCGGCAATACGGGGTCAAAACCAAATAGATAATATGTGTCCGTCCGTCCGTAGGTTGACAATTTCATCAAGACATGCAATACTCATTCGCGTGAAATTAAATAATTTATCCGAGTTCTTTCGCAGATCTTTGTATAGTGTGTAGAAGATTCCTTTCGTTGATCGCTATTGTAATATTGATTTATCTTAAATTTTCTGTTCCCCCACTTTCGGTGTTTAAGTAAACATAAGAACAGAAAGACAAAAGTAGCTGCTTCTTCCGGCTCCATTTTAGAAACTACTAATGAGCGAACATGGGGGCTTCGTGTGAACGAAGGCTTAGACTTCAGTTTCCAGTGTCCTGGTGTAGATATGAATATATGGACCAGAGAAGGTAGCTAGGAGATTAGTATTGAGAACAGTACGGGGAGCGAATTGTAGGTGTTGTAAAACATCTGAGCATTGGAAGCGGTACAGATTTTCGAGTGCGACTACGATGAAACAAAGGAATTGAGTAACTGTGATGGGTTGTTGCATAGATGTAATTAGCGTAAGATGAGCTTTGTTTTAAGGGATGTGAATGAGTACAAGTACAGGATTTGGAGGATTTGATTTACTGCAGCCTTTGCATTTGAAACTGAAAGTAGGGTGCATTTCTCCACAGGCTTAGAGGTTGTTGAAGGTTGATGCAGTCCTTGCTATCATGGAGTCCAGTCCAATAGGTACAAATTGGGTTGTTAGGGCAAGCTGAAGTAAGATGGCAATTGTATATTTGGTAACGTTAACAACGGATAGGTAATGGAGACGGAGAGTAGAATACTTCAACTCGACATGGTTTTTGGTTGATGTAGGCGCCTGTGGTTAGTAAGTCGTTGATCTGTCCTAATGATTGGTGAGTACTCTGACAATGTAACTGGGAACTAATGCCCTGGCTTTGATGCGGATACAATTTGTGTTTTAGTGTCCCTCAGCTTGTAGTTCTTGTTCTGCCTCCTCGTCAGTTACCGTTGGATCCACACCCCGGATGACTACAGATAATATAGGTGGTCTTCGTGGTGGAGGTGAGGTGGATGTTTGTGAGATTTGTTCTCTAGACTAGTGAGCTTTCTTGATTGTCCGAAAATCTGAAAACTGTGTTTTGCGGATGTTTGTTTCGAGATGCTGGTCTGATGATTAAACTATGATGCCGTTTCTTGTTGGTACAAGTGTACAGATAGAGTGACGAGGAACTTACTTTAGGAACTGATTGAGATATATATTTTAGGCGTTAGGAATTTAGAATCTAGTCCAATCAGCAGATATGAATATGATGAAGAAATTATTTGCAGAGTTTAGTTTGATGAGTGTGGTCCATTAATTCAATTTTTAATTCAGAACTGCTTAGCGTGTCTGTCTTTTTTGCCGATTGTGATGCTAATGTAGTTCGTCTTGATTTGCTTTCTGAAGATAATTAAGTTGTTCTTTGTTCCTTTTCTGCTTTGAAAAGGTACCTAATAAACATTGAGGAGGGTCCACATATAAAGGTGGTACTGGAACTGTAGGTGGAAAAGTATTACGTCCAGTGTGGTGTTTGTCTCCAATATCGATGAACGATGAAACGCAGTGTATACCAAGAACCAGGATGAATATTAATGTGAACAGAGTAATGATAATGAGATGATCAGTCACTGTACAGTGTCTATTGTGAGTATCTCAGAATTACTCGCACCCTCCGATACTGTAAAAATGATGACAATAAGAATACGATTGTGTACGGACTGTTCTCTCTTGTACGTGTGCTATAAAATGTCCTTGTTAGTTCGCAAACAAATCACCGTAAGGATAGGAAGGGGTTTGTGTTATCATTTTCAAATGAATAAAAGATTCAGTTCAAATTCTTTCATAATTCTTTTGAATACTCTATTCAGTTATGACCAGTTTCAAATTCTCAGAAATTCAGTGTTCACTATACGCATGATTTCGTTTTTTAATTATTTTTAAATCAAATAGTCAGGTGCTTTCCCTACCAGAATGTCAGTTACTTGTCACAGCCATCTGCTGGGCTCTCTCTAGTTCCGTAGTTGCCATCTGTTGGACTTTTTTGTATTTAAAAAAATATAAATAAGCGAAAACTGTGGACGTCCTTTCCATACAAACTTTTTCATTTTCCTCTTCCTCTCTCTCTCTCTCTCTCTCTCTCTCTCTCTCTCTCTCTCTCTCTTTCATTCTTCCTCTCTTTGTCTTTTTTTTACTCTCTCGCATGTGGGTTTGTGTGTAATGTAGATAAAACCAACAAATAAACGTTAAATATTAACTTCGAAAACAGTTTGAGTTCACATGGAAAAGAAAAAAAGAACTAACAATAATCCGTAAAATGGACTAACTCTAACAATGAGCCTCCTCTTTGTCGTACCACTTCCACATATATATTTATGTTAATACAGTTGTTCGTTTTTTTTTTCGAACAGAGAACATAATTTGAAGATATATGAGGTGGAACAAAACCCATTACCTTCCTCGCACTATACTTTTCCTAAAAGTGTAACCTACCAAACATTTTCAAAAACAAAAAACTAAAACAACGCGTTTTGGAGAAAACCAAAATTGAAAGCTATTTTTACGCACTTCAAAAGAACTGCATTTGTTTCATATTCCAAATCAGGTAGTCCAGGTTCTACAAGCCAAATGTGACCAATAATCTGCATTTCATTATGAAAGCAAGCCATTTGGCACAGATACTTCTCACACCATTATAATTGATTTGCCCCGCAACACCAAAAATTTCAACCCTTAGGATTCAAGATGTTTTAAAAATGGCTCGGTTTTGCGTTTATTGATAGATTTTAATGTTTGAAGGGTGATTTGCATACGCATTTGGGTTGTTAAAACTATTAGAAATAATTTAACCGCAGCAACCAAAATTTCGGCCCTTAGGATTCAATATGGCGGACATTATGAATATTTATGCTGGGTCACCATCTAAACTATCAAACGTGAAAAATATATGTAGAACTGATTAGTAAGCTTATGAATATATAGTAGGCGCTTCTTAATCCGACAGTTTTCTGTTCACCATATTCCGTAATCCGACACCGTTCGAGCTGCTTGCATTCGGATCTTTCGGGTGGATTCGAGCAATTTGTTGATCTGATATCAGAATATTTTTCAAGCAGTAAGGCTCATATTATTTTTTTTCTTACCATAGAGCAGCTTATTACATGTACAAGTGCTTTTAAATAACATTGTACTGTATTGTACTCTATTAATGTTTCTTTGGTATTCCCGGTCTTTCACTAGTCGCCTCCTCAGGGCACGGATAGAGTAATACCGGCCAGATATGGTGAATGCCAGAAATATTCCGAGGCGGTACCAGAGAAAACCAGTACTGCTGCCTTGCAGTTAGTAGGATACAAAAAAATTATAGTGAGGGGAAGCAGCATCACCATTACCAACCGTAGGCTGAAGATGAATGACATCGGCAAGGTTCAGAGATGAGCAGAGGACGACTCTTGAATGTCTGCCTTTAATGCGATCTGCCTTTACAGCGAGGTCGTAAAGCTGACAACTCTACATCGCAATATAATATCAAGAAATAGTAACATATGGTCTCCTTGGCTAAAACACTTCGGAGGTAAACAAGTCGCTCAATCGGATCTTCGGACGAGGACTGCTTCATGGGCCTCCACAAATAGGATTAAGAAAGACTTTAAAATAGGAACGTGGAACACACCAACGTTATACCAAACGGGCGCTCTTCAGGTGGCGATATGCGAGACGGAAAAGTACGAGCTGGACATATTAGTGATAAAAGAAGTCCGGTGGGAGCGTCAGGATAGCATTCAACAAGGTCACTACACTTTCTACTACATTGAAATACAGTCTCATAACTTTTGAACAGTATTCCTAATTAAAAACAGTATCCTTCCGGTGGTTCAGAATACACGAATTTTTTTTTTAGTCAAGATTTTGCTAGGTTAATGACCAAAAGGGTTGCAGGTATCCTACTGGTAGTCTACCACAACTCTTCGAGACATGAAAGTAGCTAATACTGTAGGTAAATGGTAACCCATTGAAAAAAGTTTAACAGAAATCTGGGTAAAAACAACCAACTAGTGGGTAGTCAGTTACCTAGAAGATTGGTATATGAATAAATAATGAACCACACGGTTCATTTTAACAACGTGATTGACCCACTGCTCGATTATATGAAACTTTTAATGTGTAGATAAATTTAACTTTCTGAGAATTAGTTAGTTTTTAACCTTGATGAGCGTTAGTTCAACCGAGATTCGTCAGTGTGAGGGGCGGTCATTGAACTCTGATGGGTTTTCACATGCAAGTTATGTACCGTCATCAGAACTTTAAGACTAAGGTTAAGAAGTAACCTAGCAACCGTAAATTTTGAGAATATTCTTAAATTAAGAGTGTTCTTTATATTATTAGTACTATTCTGAAGTTTAATAAGCAACATTGATATTCGTATAATTAACCTCACAATAGTCCAACTTGGTGAAATACACATATTATCGACCTCAAGCTTCAGGTGTTGTGGTGGAGTAGTTGTTAGCAGTTCACGCTGTGGCGCGCCGGTTCGATCCCCGTTCGGCGCGTATATTTTTCCGAGAAATCACTGTAGTTAAGCTACATGCAGTGTAAATCATAACAATCACTTACTTCCAGGCGATTTTACCATGAAAAGTTCTAAAAACGTTCTTTGGGATGGGTTGAAGTCACTGAGTGCAGTTGTTTATATTAACCCTTCAAATTAACTTATGTGCAGGGTTAGAGCAATCATCTGGGTGTAACCATTGTTGCTGGGTTGCTCTAACCTTGTACTTATTAGATTCTATATTTATCAACTCACTCTGTTACACCAACCCTTTTTTTGTAACTAGTCACTTTATTTATTTTCATGTGTAGAGTTCGTAAACGAACGAAGACTATCGTACGTTACGATACGTGCTCGATGGTGCAACACAATTTTAATAACTGTCTATGTTCCGACCGAGGAGGGTAATGATAAGGACAAAGATGCATTTTACGAGGAGCTAGAAAGATTGTTTCATCGATTACCAAAGTATAATAAGAAAATTGTGTTAGGTGATATCTTGACTAAGGTAGGGAGAGGGGAACACTATAGACCTACTATAGACTAATACAGCCTTCATGATATCTCCAATAACAATGGAGAAAGATAGATAACATTCGTGATCTCAAAAAACCTGCTAGTAAGGATCCCATACTTTCAGCACAAAGACACATAGATATCTCCGGATGTCAAAACTCTCAACCAGATCGATCACGTGGTAGTAGATAGACGAAAACACACCGATATAATGAATGCTAGGTCTTACAAAGGAGCGGAAGGTGGCACCGGCCATCAGCTAGTGATCACAAAAGTGAGGGAAAAGTTATGCATTGCGGATAGGGAAAGCAAAGGATCAAAACAAATTCGAAGTTGAACGATTAGATAATCCAAGCGTGAAAGCAGACTACCAACTCGATATCGCAAATAGGTTCGAAATCTTAGCCGACTTGATTAGTAATAAAGATGAAATTCATAGTAAATTTTATCTAAGTAAGATGTGGAATTCAATTCGTGGGAAAGTATAAGGCGCAGAGAAGGCACTGTAAGTGAGAAGAAACTTCAGGAAAGCAAGCCTTGGTTTGATGAAGAATAACTTAAACTTCATGAGGAACAAAAACAAGCAAGTCAGAGATGGCTAAGTAATAAATGCAAAGCAAATATCAACCACTACAGTAACGCGAAACACAACGCCACCTGGGTGTTCAGAAACAGAAGCGGTAATGTCTGCCCCAGAAGATTGAGAAGATAAAGGAAAAATAGGAGACAAATAACACACGAAATTTATACAAAGGGGAAAACTCGATAAAGAAAGGTTACCAGGATAGTTTAGAGATTATAAGAAATGAACGCGAAGATCTTCAGGCGGATTGGACTAAAATTATCGATGTATGGAAAAGTTATTTCGATAAATGTCTTAATGTGTACAATGGAGAACAAACATAAAACATTTGAACTCTATACTGCAGAGCCGTTGATACCCGAACTTAGCAAGATCGATGTCATAATGTCGATACATTTATTAAAAGATTTCAAACCACCGGGAATATACAATATTCCAGTCGAATTAATTAAAAAGGGAGGAACGGCACTGGTCAAAGAGATGCATAAATTGATACGCGTATATGCTTTATGGATAAAGGAGGAGCTACCAAAGGGATGGAAAACCTCAATAATATTTCCGGTCTACAAAAAAGTTAATAAATCGGACTGTAATAATTACCGCTGATTCTCGCACAATATGTTACAAAGTATTGAGTAACAAACTGCCAACTCGCCTAAGCATATATATAGGTGAGATAATTGTAGATCACCAATACGAATTTAGAAGAAATAGGTCCACGCTGGAACAGATTTTCGCCTTGAGACAAATTTTGCAGAAGAAACGGGAATAGAATGGGACTGTCCAACTGCTATTAATTGATTTAAGAAAGCATATGATTCTATCATAAGGGAAAGGTTATGCACTATCCTGATACAGTTTGGAATACCGAATAAACTTATTAAACTACAGAAAATGTGTTTCAGTGCCCTCGTAAGCAGAGTACGGATAGATAATAATATGTCAGATATTTCTAAGATTCGCAACGGATTGAAACAAGGCGATGCCCTGTCACCACTGCTGTTTAACTTTGCGTTAGAGTATGTGATTTTAAAAATTAAAGGGGAGAAAAAGGGACTAATATTGAATGGTTTGAATCAACTGTTCGTATACACGGATGATGTATTTTTAATAGGGAAAGATATAGATGCACTACAAAGCAGCACCGAGATCTTGGTAAAAGATTGCGATGGAGGTCTACAGATAAACATAGAGGAAACAAAATGCATGATGATAAGATAATAAATACATAACAATTAAAAATGAGAACACAGAAAAAGTAAACAAATTTAAATACTAGGGAGCATATGGAACAAGGAAAAGCGAGGTAACGGAAGAAATACAATATTGTTTACGATATAGCAACGCATGTTTCTATTCCGTTCAGAAACCGTATTGATATAGCCATTTAAAAAAAACGCGTGAGTGACGCAAAAGAAATTTCTGTCATCACTGTGAGTGTTTTGCTTTAAACAGTAACAATACACACGAATACATAGAAACAGTGCTGCAAACAGCGAACATAAAGATAATTATCGAAATTGACTCTGCCATGACCATGACTCGAACCCGGATCTCTCAGTTGCCGGTTGGGTATGCTGTCCATTACACCACCACGACACGGCCAATTCTCTGTGTATATGGAATGTTCCTTTCGCCCCGACCATCTCCCATCTCATCATTGCTGGTTACAATAGCCAGGCATTCCTTACAAGTGGTTAAAGGCGAACATCTATTCTTTCACACTACGTGATTGGGAAAGATTACTTAACTAATACTCTTCGCCTGTACATCCCATCTCTTTTAGAGCGGAAACTTGCGACTAAAACCGCTCTAAACGTTTTGTCCTTTTCCGCTCTCGTGAAATGAAATATTCCGCCAACTAGAATACATGCTAAAAGAGAAAGCGGGTTAAAAATTATTGACAACCGTAGTTCTAGAGTTGAGGTATTGGGATTACTTAAAGAAAACAATTGACTTACCAGCGGACCCTCAGAACTAAAAATAATTTTATATCTGAACATACAACTTATTAAAATGTCAAACGCTTCCTACAAAATCCTATTGTACTCTATAATTAGCAGTTAAAAGGGAAACTGTTCTGTATATCTCGAAATAAAATCTAAGTGTTTTTTATTTTCACATTCAAGAAAAGATTTATATTTTGTTTCCTCTATTTTGCTTCGTACTGCCTTTCTCCCTTCAGCTGTGTAAATCACTTTCTTCAAAAAATATCAAAAGAAAAGCTGCAAATAAGAAAGCAACTGCGTGGGGGAGACTCCGAAGGAGCGATTGTAGAATCGTGGCTTTGAAAGGCTTTTTAGGAAAAAGTGATTTATATTCGGTACTTGAGTTGAGTTAAGACAGCAACGAGGTGAATAAAATAAGTATAAAAGGTAGGAGAAAGAAACTAGTAGAAGAAAGAACGCCACGTATACACTTAAGTTAGAGAAAACAAACTGAGATAAATAGAAGGAGATAAGTTGAGAAAAATGATTTGAAACACAAATACATTCGATGTAATGAGCGTGATTTGAAAGGTTACCGGAACCAACGATATGTAATGAGTTTTATGCGGAATGTTACGTCATGATATCATCGTTATATAACTTGAGAAATGTCGTGGTACAAACTACGATTTTATTTCAGATTGAGCTTTGTTGTAAAGACCAGGAAAGAGATTAATTATGGAAAGATGAATAATTCATTTTATAATTACACTTCTATTTCTTTTATTATGTCGTAATTTTCCATGTTAACGTTTCATCTTCTAAAGTAGGTATTATTTTGGGTTAACGTTGTAAAGTAGTTTCATGAAACAAGAAAGAAGTCACATAAATCTATCTAGTTTAGTAGTTAGAATTTAGAAACTAAATAAAACGTGACGCAATCGCGTACGATAGTGACTGAGGTGGCTGGCTTAGACTCAAATAGTTGACGATAGGGCAAAATCTGTCCATACCGTCAAATCGTGAATAGTTACATACTTTTCTTTAGTTCCCAATGGTTCGTGGTGTCCTCAAATCTTACAGCGTCAATTTAAGTCATTTCTCGACGTCATGCAATGATGAAATTCTGCACAGCGACTTAAGTTGAGCGACAATAAAATAATCCATTGTTACTTCCATATATTTGTATATTTTAAAAGCAGTTTAATTATTTTTTTAAAAAATATGTAATTCTTTATCCCCAAATAAATATTAGCCTGCAACAACGTTGCGACTTGATTCATTGCAGAACACTTTAGGATGTGGGTCACAAAGTATTAGTTTGAGAAAAGGTATCAGAACACCGAAATAAGTAAATAATAATAATAATAATAATAAAGAAAAAAACTACTTAAAGGCATAATTTTCTTAAACAATTCGTCCCAAAAATTTAAGAAAAATAATTTTGTTTATCCATGACTATAACGAAAAGTGTAGGGTACGCCAATCGAAGAATTTACAGAGACTGTATATGACAGATCGCCCCACGCTTTTCCTTTTAGTCATGCATAAACATTTTTTTTTATAATTTTAATACAAATTGGTTAAGAAAAGTAATTTTTAAAAGTTTTATCTCTTTCTCTTTTAAATCCTTGTTCGATACTTAAGTTCTTCGAAGGACATGATCTCAGTTAAGGAATTAATAAATGCACCTTTATTGCTACTCTTAAGAAAATTTGCAGTTAAGAGTAATCACTATTATAGTGTTCGGTATGAAATGCCATTGGACTGAAATGTTGATTTGCATCAATAGGATAGAGTTTAGAATTTAACCCTATAGTGGTAACGTTGGGTTCGTCAGAACCAGTTCAATGCTTATTTGAACCTGAAAACGCTTTCTCTATCTTTCAAGTTAATATATTTCTTTAATTCCTTGAAGGTAATTATCTTCTTCAGCCATAAACTGTTGGGTGATGAGTGTTTATTATATAATTTGGGTTTGGTATGCCCAAAGTTACTAATGATCTGACTCCTTTCAGAAAATAAATATTTTCTTGAAAATTGCGTTGCCGTTGTTAGTGAAGCTATGCTCCATTTGTTGAGGGAAATTCAATAGCTTAGTCCTGTAATTTGAACAATTTTCAGAAATCATTCACTCTTTTAAGTTTTGAAGCTATTTATTACAACTTGTTCTTTTGATTTAGATTAAAACTGTATGTGTTTGAAAATACCGAAATTTTTGCTTCTAGGGCTGAAAGAATAATACGGGTGTTAGGAAGTGAACTTGATAATGTGTCCTCTGAAGAGAAAGATCATGATATAAACCCTTTACTCTGTTTATACAGTGAACACTAAACAGAGAGAGTTAACCTGGAAATGAAGAAGATATTGTAAAGGGTGTTTCAGAATATAGCTTACATACTATGTGTCGATAACTAGCGTTTTGATACTTGAAGTACGCCTTTGCTCTACTTGTTAGTAAAACATAATTTCTTTTAACGTTTGAAATCCATCCGAATTAATACATTTATAAGTATATAAATCGGAGTTCGATTGAATCCACAAGTAGAAAATGTTAATGGGTCTCCCAAACACAACGTTAACAATAAGGTGCATTTTATCATGTTACCACTGTAAAATTAAAATCTAATCTAATCGTATTTCAATGATGCCAACCTAGTATAAAGTTGTATTTTTCAAATAGCACTACGTCTGTTTCTTGGATATATGGTATTTTCTAGTGATGTTAAACGTCGTATGTGAACCACAGTGTTACAACCTGTGAATATTATACCAGGTTAAACACTAAAAATTGACATTTTCATCAATTGCATAGATTAAATTCCGTACTTCAGATACGATGTTTTATTTTACCATCAGCATCACTAGGGGATATCAAATGTCCAATATATAGTGTGGCGTGAGAAAATAAAACATTAAACGAGGATGGTAACAATGACAATCTAATTGCATTAAATTACAACTTCTAATATCTACAGCCTATGGACAGAGCTGAAACCAGTTCACTTTCAGTGAGCGGTGATCCAGCCTGACTTGGAACGTAGGTGACCCGGTTCCAAAAACTGATCCGAATAACCCCATTGATCTACTCTGGGATCTATAATTAATTGAGAATTTTCAGTGTCGTATTTTTCATGCTCTGGGTCACTACCTCTGCTCTCATTTGCCTCTGAAAGAAACAACCCCCGCCGGGGTGCGTTGAACGGAGTGGTTCGAAGACCATTTTACCAAATGCTGGAGGTCCTTATAAACTGACCAGCTCTTTTAGGATCTTATTAAGTTTAATGCATATGGGTGTGACGACATATTCAGTCGCCCAATCAGATACGTGCATTATAGAATCATGATTTAAAATAAATATAATTAGGAAATTTTCTACCAGGAATGTCTCGGTCGAAACTTATGTAGTTTCTTTAGTATCCTCGCTACATAATTTGCCACACCTTGCTTATAATATAATTCGCTCATGCCATTAAGAGTTATTCTGGTTTAAACTCACTTCTTACGTCAGTTTGGGGCTGCCTCAGTACAGGAAATACTGACAGTGCTAATGTACATGCGCAGATTATAAATGTCGTTTCAAATGAATTTACTGACAGCTTTCCGGCTGACGTGAAGCAAGGCCTGTTTCGATTCCCGTTCAGATAAATATTTCTTTCTATTGCATTTTCAACTTTTTACTTAATTCACAGAACCACAAAGAAAACCGGATTAGGTAAAGCTAGCTTTTTAATTACATTGTTTCCATTTCATACATTTTTGGAGATAATGTCGACCAAGCCTAAATGTTCGAAGTTTGGTTAAGTAAAGTCAGGCTAGATTTCTGACTGTCCCCTACCTGTTTTCTTCAAATTTGGTACATTAATAGTAAACATAAAACAATTAGACCTGTAGATTTTCTTTCTGTGGGAAAACGCTTTATAGAAGCACCCTCCTACCTCAAAGTGCACAAAAATGCGAAATAATTATTACATTATTATAAACCATCTTTATTACTATTTTCCCCTCTGTTTTCATGCAGTTGATCAACTGGGCCGGGCCACTAGTTGCAAGCGCCTAAGACCAGCTCGTCGACTAGTCGCACGACTATTTACCTTCGGCTAATAGAAGCCTAAGACCTTGAAAGATAGACTAGTGGAAATTGAATATACGAGTTCAGTGAATGACACCTCATCATCAATCCTATAATATGTGCGTAGAGGGGAGATTTTCAACACGGTACACACTTGGCGATTGGACATTGAGGAATAACAAGAAATTTTCAAGAGCTGAGGAATAAATACAAAACCATCATTCAAGAAAAATAAAAAATATACTTGGCGCTATGTGAAACCTGTCAAAAAGTTGAAAGCGATAAAGAGAATTTGAATTAGGTTTAATGATTTTTATAGAGATGAACTAAAGACGTCAGGTGGATATAATTCACATGCCAAATTAACGCGACTACGGTTACAAATTTGTTTTCGTGTATGAGGACCATGTTACCTACTTTGTGCAGCCAGGGTCTTTATAAAGTTTACGAGCAAAGAAGTGATGCCTTGATTTATTTTTTCACTATTAATGACGCTTCCAGCAGCCTGCAAAGCGACAATCCGTGAATTCCACAATAACATCAAGAACTTATACCCATTAAATATATTCCATTAACATACATTTTTGGAGTTAGTGATCCAATTTAATGTGTTAAGTAGGTTTTAGATTCATGTATTTCATGCAATGTTGCAAATGTTATTCTTATTCTTCAGAAACAATAAAGTAAAATTACCAGTCGTTCCGTTTATATGTAACTGTACCCTTTGTTCGATTTCTGTCTAGGTGGCGCGATAAACTTTCTGGGAACGTGCATTAGTACCATACGTAAATGATTTATATTTGTGATTTGGAATAAAGCATATTTTTTTTTTCTACAAGAGAAATATGAAAATCAAATAAAACGAGAGAAGTTGCCATAATTAAAACACTCATACAAAAATGTGAAAGTAAAATTCCTATAATTAGAAATCAAGATGTCTCTAACAGTATTATATTTTCTGCCCTGTGCGTTTAGGGGTTAAAAAGTCTAAATAATCAAAGCTAGATAATCAAATAAATTAGTCCGATATTAGAAACAAAAAGTGTGGATTAGACTAGGATAGTGGATACGAAGTATGGTAATAATATTACTAAAGCTAAAAAGTGTCAGCATTTCATTGTTGAAAATGTGGAAACTTCACTACAGAACTCTACTTGTAGTGCATACTCAATTTATTTTCTGATGGTGTGCACTCAATAAAATTGTATGCAAAAACTTAGACTAAAATGTTGAACAGCTCAAGGTTTCTACGCAGGTTACATTAGTCATAAAACACAAGATATTAAACATGCACGCCTCTTCTGTGACAGGCTCATAAAACATGGCGGACGAACAAATATGGTCGCCCCCGACACAACTACAAGTCTGTCCTGATATAATACAGGAAACTCAGGGAGGTGGTTTCTAACACCTAAACAAGAAGAAATATCTTTTCAAGGAATTTCGAAATATGCTGAGCTTCGGAGTTACAAGCGCTCAAAGTATGACGGCCACTGTCACAAATGATGTCATGTTTCAGCAAATAACGCAGTAGCCGGTGTCGGCGTAACGAATCACAATCAAAGTAGTGCCCAAAGTTATATGCGGTATAAAGACAATGAAACTTACTCTAATTATTGACATTAGAGATTATTTTTTAACGTGTATGAATTATAATGATCTTATAATGATGACAACTGTGCTCTAGGCCGCGGTGGTTCAGTGGAAGTCAACAATAGCAGGTCCTCTCACGACTTGCTTTTCATCGTGTGGAAGTGACGGTTGATTGTGTTGGATTTGTGTTTGATCTGATTGTTTTCTTAGTATGAATATTGTTTTGGTAAGCAAACAAACTACTGGTACTAGTTTTGAAGTATTAACGAAAAATTAATACAATACTGTTTGATGATGCAGTGGCAGAACAATTATGTTTTTTAAAGAAAAATGTATTCAATCGATTAAATTGGACAATTACAAAAATATAGCATATATTCATTGTGTGGATTAGTCGATATTGGAAAAATCGATAGAACAATGTAATGGAAAATTATTACATCAGGGTGATGCCAAGAAATTTGTGCTTCCAGTTCATTTAGAAAGTAATGGCACAGTTGTAGCAGTAACAATTACTTTATACCTTGAAAAATCTGATCAACAGGTGAAAGATATCTTTCAAAGCTACGGTAACGTTGTTAGTGTCATACATTTCTTCTATTCTTCTTTATATATATTCAAGACTTACAATGGAAAATGAATTATTGCGTTTAGTTAACTAAATAAGCTTCTACCATGTTATTTAACAGTTTTTGGACAAAAAGTACAAATTCTAGTAACCCTCAAATTATTGCGTGTTCTATATATATCCTGTTTAACACTTAAGGTCACAGGTACAATTAGAAAATTTCAGCAGTTAATTTGGGTGTGGATTTTAAGAGCTAAAGGCGATCGTGATGGGCCGAAGTCCATAGTTACTAGACTGGCCCAAATATAAATAAAGTTTTTTAGCATTGGAAATATTGGAGAAATGTAATCTAAGTGAAGATCATTCTTTGTTAAATAATAATAATAATAGTGATATTTCGGTATTTGAAAGTTAAGAGGAGGGCGTTCCTCATCATGTTTTATTAAGTGATATTATAAATTCAAATAAGTCTGATCTGGCCGACGTGGAGGACTCAGTGTTTTACGACACTACTAGTGTTCTCTTAAATTCAGAATTATCGGGTGATTATAGTGTCCTAGTAGTAATGGAGGGAACAATAGGAAAGTTATTTATTCAAATATTTGCTAGTTATCCCAAGATTAGCCAGGTGCTAATAGATGAGATGCGTTTTAAATCCTATCGCAGATTTCGACCATAACAGCATATTTATTAAATTATCTCATTCTGTAGGAATGCACTTTAGAATGATGAACAAGTAAAATGATGAATATCAAAGTATGTTAGCTCAAGACATTAGTCAATGGGAAGTTCTGGCAATTTAGTTGTAGTTAGACAGGAGCTTTGCTGGTGGATTAGATGCCATGTCGCTAGTTTGATATTTGAAATTTCACGACATTTTAGCACCAGTACTTACAGAAGTGTATAACTTTATATGTCAAATCCTAGCGGTAAATTCAAAGTTTTCAAAAATCATGGGGTTACTGTGTGAGAAACGAATATGTGGGAGAAAAACTATCGTTCTGATTTCGCTTTTCAATTGTGACTACAAAATTATTCAAAAACACTTACTAATATAATTGTAAAAGTCATTAAAAAATATCAAGGTGGTATATCTACCACACAAATTATGACTACGTGTGTGACGAATTTGCGAGAGATTATAAGCAAGATAAATCAATCCAAAGAAACATGGGTGGTTTTGGCGTGCGATATAGCAGGCAGGTTTTCGGCCTCGTCAATATCCATTATATTATGCAAGTAATGAGAGCCCTACGTTTCCCCGGAACGATTTATAAATTTGATAGAATCTAAATTAAAGGAGCAAACTTTATTATTAAACATAAATAATCGACGATTTAGTCCGAAGAAGTAAAAACAATTGATACCGGCAAACTCCACTCGTTACAAGTGTATCATCAGATACAGGCATTGTTACATACCATTTTAAATCTTCTGGAATCGGATGGATGGCGTTCAACGGACAGTTGCTTCTAATACGGTGTATGTAGACTGTTACAGATTTCCTCTTGAAAATAATGTAATGTACGTACAAAGATAATGAGTGGACTCACTGCATAATGTCAGCGCTTTAGTTTACCAGTTTGTTGGTCATTGTCATAGAATTACTTCTTGAAATCCTCAGGCTCTTGACGATTCTGATACTGACAAATAGATGCTGTGATAATGGAAGCGGTCACAGAACGAACAAGAAGCTAAGTGAAGAAAGGTGTTGAAAGTTTAATAGAGATTAATTTCAATCTTCTGATTGTTTAATTCTAATATCCTCAAAATGAAAGCTACATTTTAAAAATCCTTGTCTTTTTAAAAACTATAATGTTTGATTTTCGAAATGCTTTTTGCTTGGTTTAACTCCTATCCGTCGTGTACTTTTAAGATATTTATATATGATGCACTTAAAAAAAAACAAAAAAAACTCGTATTTAATGTCAATAAATAAAGTAAGTCGCATTGTCTCCACATCGCATATAATTTTAGATCATTGCCGTTAATATTAAATTTTAGTCGGTATAAATTATATAGTGAGTGGTGCAGTGGTAACCTATCCTGTAAACGCAGTGGGTAACTCCAAAATACATAAATATACAGTGTGTCATTGAAATAATGGCGGAAACTTCGGGCGGCGATTCCTGACATCAGAAACAAGAAAATATCTTGGCGAAATTTTGGTGCGTAGTTTAGGAGCTACAGGCGCTCATTATATTCGAGACATCGTCACAAATGACGTCATATGTCAACAAACATTGACGTAACCTGTGTAGGCGTAGTCAATCACAATCGAAGTAGTTACCAACACATATTTCAGCAATGTTTATAATTGATGAATGAAGCTTAGATCCGATTTCCTTGCCTGCAGTATTAAACCATATTAATTCCTTGACAATGCAACGGTTTCGTTGAAAACTTGCCTACGTGACATCAACCCAATCGTAAATAGTACTGAAAAGGGTGTTTTGGGTACTACTTTGATTGTAATTCTTTGCGCCGACACTGGTTATTACGTCATTTGCCAAAACATAACGTCATTTTTGACGATACCTTTATAACTTTGAACGTATATAGCTCCAACACTACGCATATTTCGAGATTTCCTGAAATACATTTCTTCTTGTTTAGATGTTAGGAAAAATCTGACGGACATTTTGGTATTATTTCAGGACAATATGTCGCCGAAGACTTGTTATTGTGTCGGCTCGGCCATTATGGATGGGCGATATTATTTGATGAAGCTCTCACAGCAGAGGCAGGGACTTTTAATATATTGTGATTTATGTCTAACGGAACCTCTGTGCAAATTTCTAGAAAGCCAACATTTTTTCCGGGTTACATCGCCCAGTAGACTGGGCTAATAGTTATAACTGGTAAAATGTATTCATGAAAATGAAGTTACTATTGCAATGAGTTTATTATAAAATGATTTGCTTTTTAATGAGAGCGATTCTACTTATTAACACATTCTAAGTAAATTGTCAAGTCGCGTCAGACAGCGTATTAAGTGAAGAGATTTCACATAGCGAATTACACTAAAGTCTCCTTTAACCAAATTGCGACTAACCGAATATTTGTATTAACCTAATTCCCACGCAATAAAAGATAAATATTTTAATGTTAGCATTTTTACATGCTAAATTGTATTTATACTAACGAATTATCTGAAACAATACAGCACAGTTATTATACAACCTCTGAGAATATAGATCGGTGAATGCAGTCACTGCGCTGGACTTGCCAACACTGGCGGAACGAGCTGCCGTGCACAAGTAGCGGCAGGAGTTGACATTAATAGGCCGGCGTTGTTTCGTTGTGGGTCAATAGTGCTCCGTGTGGCATGTGTTTCACCAGCTGCCTGTGAGTGCGTCTAGTTTCGGTGGATAAAGATCTAAATTTCTTAAAATACAATGTTACAGAAGAAAAGATCTGGTGTGTGAGGTACGACCCTGAATCGAAACGCCAATGCATGGAATGGAGTTCTCCTTTATCATAGGGCAAGTGTGAAAAATCTCACATCAAGACGATGTTCGTTTTTTGACAGTGATGGCATTATCGACAAGGAATTAATACAGAAGGGAACACATTTGAATGCTGCTAGGTATGTTGAACTTTTGGGACTTTTCGTGAAACGTCTACAACAGATATGACCTCAGTACTCACAACAAGGTTCATGGTTTCTCGTACACGCCAATGCTTGCCCACACAGCGACTTTCGTCCGGCAGTTCATGGTTAATAAGAGTGTGGTGCAAATTGACCATACACCATATTCGCTAGATCTGATCATCCAGATTTCTTTGTCTTACCAAACTCGATTTGAGAGGTACGAGATTTGACGATATTTTGGGCATCCAACGAAACCTGACGAGGGTCTTGAACACCATTACGAGAGAAGACTTTTCAAAAAGTTTCCACGACACGTGCAGCCGTTTCCAACGATGCATAGCTATGGGAGGGAACTACTTTGAAGGATATTAAGGTAGATTTTATTTGCAATTGATGTACTCACCAGTTAACCATAAACATTTTAATGACTCTTTTTCTACTGTTTCGTCTTAATATATCCACAATATCAATTATATAATTAGCTATCGAAAGTGTAATGTACTGGAATTAAAAATAATATTTTTTTTTAAATTGCCTAACGTCAAAAGGTGATTTAAGTGAATTCAGTTTTCTTAGTAAGATATGTACTAACTTCAACCAAAATATTTGGAATTTCACGTTTATACTTTTCGAGGGAAATTGAATGAAGTACCTTGGGACACCGTTGTCCCAAGTTGCAACAACGGAGACCTAGGTGCGAACTGTATCCATGTTTGTGAATGTGGAAAATTTCTAATGGATGTTATTTACAACCACTTGTGTGACCTGTAGAATGTTAGTAAAATTGTCATTTGCTCTGTGGCGAACGCATGCAGGCGCACCCCTCCTCAAGAGAAAATAATTTAGTTATTGTAGCATGATTTCATGAATTTGCCTCAGAAAAAGCTTCGATTTGTTTCCGGAGACATCCATTTTGGGGATAATAGTGCCATATTCCATGTTAAAATTTAGCAATATAAGGGAAAACGTTATAAATTTATGGTTACAATATTACTTCGCGTGAAAATATTGGAAATGACCCTGGTCAATTCTACCCGCGGCCCCCTGCTCACGAAAATCTTGGATCAGCCACTAGTGGCTTAGGTAAGTTATCTCTCTGTTACAAGGATTCTGACAAACCCTTTTATCGGGATGTTACCTCCCAAATGCTTGACTACACCTGCAACTTATTTTTTTTTTATATGGATACATTCTCTAGAAAATGAAAAACTCTACACACGGCCTCCAATTTTTACATTACACCCCCATAACTGGGAACTATGACAGAAACCCTTACTGTTGGTTATGGACATTTTGTTGACGGAATCAATAAAAAAATGATAATATTCTAATATAGTTTACATCGTTCATTTGACGGGAATATCTGCTGCAATGGTGCTATTCAATGGCGTAATGGTGATGTTCAATTGGTGCTACTTTATTGTTTTTGTGCCGTATCGGTGATTCAAGAATGTTTTCCTGGAACACTGATGACCAGCCAGGGCTGTAGACTGTGTGTGAAATCAAATTGCTGAATCGACTGAGTTAGATTCTGTGTCAAGTGTTTGTGTTTGGGAGCCTTGTACGATGATAAGTACATCGCGCTTACTTACAAGTTCAAGTACAAATTCTATATGGGACCCTTTCTCGATTTACTGAATATTTGAATAAACAGTGCCATGGAAAAATATATATTCTACTTACATCAGAAAGTGCACAGAAGACCGGATTGAGAACAGAACAAATGTGATATGTGTAATTTGCTTCACCCATTTATGCTTCACCCAAGAGAGATACTGTTTCCTCACTATCATGTGAATTAAATCGTTGACAGAAACATAGCACCAACTAATGCAAAACAATTATGTAATCTTGAATATTTGGTTATTGGGGGTAAAAGAACTAAAGCGTAAGACAATGTGACTAAAGCATCCTATAGGATACTTTAGTTACATAATGTTGGTTAATTAATCAAAATGAAAAACAAAAGCGGTGTTCATCAAACGTAAATAGTAAAATATCATTAATTTCTTACGTGCTTTTCCAATATTTTAAGTTTTGTGGCATGAAAACGATGAAATTAAGTCACACAGGAAACCCCAGTGCCGGATCTATAAATTTTCCTGTTGGGGCCAAGTTAAATATTGCTGCCCTTTCCATCGGTTTTTAGCCAAAGAACACAACCGGCCGACGCGACGACCACAACATTGTCTCGCATCACGTAGTGTACCTTTCTTACCTTCTCTGGAGCCTGTCGTATCATGGCTATTACTAATTCCAGCAAGGCAGTAAACCTGCCTATTTGACTTGAATCGCGGTTTTGAATTTTAAAGAAGAAAGTAGGTTGTATGGAATAACATAAAATATGTTTTAGCGCGCCGGGATAGAACTTTTGAACACGTTCAGGTTAATTTCAATTTAATAGGCATTTTTACTTCCTTTTCAGGTGCTTTTATGTTTTATTTTTAGCTGTTTGCAGCCAAGTTCGCTTGCCCCCCTTTTGCGCCCTCTAAATCCGGCACTGGCAAATCCTACTAAGGAAGGTGTCATACTTACTTCATAAAATTGTAAACATAATACATATTAAATGATTATTAAAAGACAGTAATGTCAGAGCTCACAAAAAAGGTCAGTTACCTTTACTGCAGATTGGGACAAATATGTTCTGTCTCATAATTTAAATTCTAAGATTGCGAAAAATAAAATATTGTTATTAAATTGTTCATCTGCTTCAGTAAAGAGTAAATAAGAATAAAATTTTAAAATATTTCAGCTCATTTAAATTCTGTATTAAAGTTAAACGAGACATTAGTGTATTTGGGTGTTTTTCCAACTGACCAAAACAAAATTGTTAATCACAGTACAAACAACGTAAATTAGAATGATGTCACAGAATTCCTACTCTGGTATTAATGATATGTGTTACTGTATTAGATAAATACACAGAATGTTTTGAAATTACCTTGTATCGCCGGATAACATTGCCTGAACTCCAGCAACGTTAAATGTAGAAATAAATCCCTTCTAACAAGTACTTTATCTAGGTTTCGCCACGATAAATGATAGAAAAGAAACTCTTCTAAGAATACCATAATCGATATTTAGATATTGTATCTACAAAGTTTTTGAATTTACGAATTTTCAGATTCAACATCAATCCCAATAGCGAATCCAAGAGTAATTGATACATAGAATATTAAAATATTGAACATTACATTTCATTCATACTAAAGATTTTCTTTATCCGAAAATCATTTATGTAATAAACCGTTGCAAATAGAATCTCGTTAATATCAAATATTGTTTGAAAGTAATATTGTTCAAAGTAACTAATATAGTATATGGAAATCCATAATCGATTATATCGAGGTATCATTCAACGTGTTTTTACAGACATTTCTTTAGTTCACAATGGTTTGTGGTGTCCTCAAATTTTGACAAGATAATTTAACTCAGTTCGTGACGGGATACAGTGATGAAATTTTGCACAGCGGTATAAGTCGATTGAAAATATTCCATTGTTACTGTTATATATTTATATATATTTATATATATATATATTAATATTTTTTTAATATGGACTTCTTTATGCTAAACTTAATACTAGCCTGCAATGAGGTTGCGTTTGCCTGGTTGCAGAACTCTTTAGGATTTGGGTCACAAAACATTAGCTTCAGAAATAGTATCTGAACACCGAAATACCTCGAAAACAAATAATAATAATAAACTTTTTAAAGGCATACTTTTCTTAAACAATTTGCACTAATTTTGTTTATACATGGCTAAAAAGTAAAACAAGGGGCGCGCCAATTCAAGAATTTATAAAATGGCTGTATATGAGAGCGTGTCCCCATGCTTTTCTTTTTAATCATATATAAACAAAATTAATTTTTACTTTTCAGTACGGATTGGTTAAGAAAAAGTATGTCTTTAAAAAGTTTTTTAATATTTTTTTAGTTTCTAGTTACCGATATTTCGAAATTGTAGAAAAATCACACAACACTATTTGACTATTTTGTGTAACAATATACGTTAAAACGCTCATTCCCTACGGATATATGATCAGGAATATCATTTTTTTTTTAAATCAATAATCAACAACAGGCAACACGTGCTAAAGTCTCCTTCTATTTCGATAAATGGTCTATTACGCTTCCCAATATACATGTAACTAATTTGATTTCATTTTAATTTGCATTAAACGCCACAAGAACAAACAAAAATCTGAACACAACATTTAAAATAAAATTTGAACATCAGAATTCATCTTTGAAATCCACACAAGAAGTGACGAGTACTTCTTTTAAAGGAGAAAACTAACATCAAAAAGCTTTCCTAATTCTTATTTCAGAAACTTCTTTCCTGGCGAGTTAGTCAGACTCAACTCCATTTATCTAAATCTCTTTCCCCTTGCCTTCGTTCCAAGCACCTCCCAGGCTTTTAGTTCTAATTTTTAATTCGAAAAGATTTGTAGCGTCACTTTCTCCTTCTTCTCATAATATACGATCCCTTTTAAGTCTTTCGTCGTCCCACAACGACTTTGTCTACGAAGCTAAAAGAAAGGAGGACGCCTCCTTTCTTCACTTATTTTCCCTCCAAAGAATAAAAGGGAGGGAAAAACGATAGCAAACAAAGGAACAATATATACTAATCTAAGACAAAGAAAAGCCACCCAAACTCAAAATATTACAAAAAATTTGCGGCTAAAATGGAAATGTTTCTCGTTTACACAAAATTTGTTCCATTGTCTTCGATTATTAACTTAAATGCAGATTGGGTAAATATTGTGGTTTAAAAGGAGGAAATTAAAGATTACTCAGAGCTTGTTTTCCTTTCTTAGTCGCATAAAATTAGATGATAATTTCATTAGTTTCTCCCAAATTACCGCGAAATAGGCGTACAGATAAATCAAATTAAGTAGCTCATGACTTGGATACGAAAGTGTTTCAACAAAATTGCTGATATGTTTTTGTATTATGCAAAAAGATTGCATGGAAGATATTCAAACGTAAAATAAATTTAATTGAAACTGAGATTGCGAGTAACAATAGCTATCTTGAGAAATATACGCTGAATAATCACGGGGTAACGAGCACGAATCTAATTCTGAGTAAACTATTTCTTGTGTTTAGAACAGTAGCTACTGGACTTGCTTGGAAGCTATAAGAAGTCTATAGAAAGTGGACAGTACCAGTAGTGGCAGAAAGGTGGGGTGAGCGGGCCCCGCTACACAGTTCGACGAAATTAAACAATTTGGGGCAAAATCCTGAAATTTAAATAAAAAAAAATAAAAAAAAACGTTGTATGTTGTAGTTTAATGTCCAATAGAAACGCACAAACGCATGCCTATTTTTTCCAACGCTTTTGGAATGCGGCCATGTACATTTTCTGGCTGTAGCTGCCATTGGGGCAAATAATTAGTTACGTAAAATATGGTAGGTTTTCTACTTCGGTTACAGTAAGAAATGTTATGCTAAAGTTTTAAGTGAGTACAAGCTTCGCTCGTTGTAACGAAACCTTTCGCTTAATATGCCATATACCTGCGTATTTTACATATACCCTACATTACATCACTGGCTACAGTGCATTCATATCTGTAGTATAGTTCAGAGATGTATCATTACGTTTTTGTAATAAATATATATACATCGAGTTACTAACGTAAAAGTTTACACCATTTTCGCCATTTCATCGAGACGCATAAAAAGAGCCAAGCGAGAGCAAGGATAAATACTTTCAGGGCATCCACCATTTAGCTGCCACTAGCTGCAACCTTCTGCGTAAAACCTCCCCCAAAGCGAGAAAAGACGTTGCGCACGTAAATACTTGGTAATGATGCCTATAGAATCCGCACCTTTCGTGAATGAAAGATAGCGGAGAACTTAAGGATTAATTAACAGAAGTAACGAAGTACTGGAATGGGGTAGAGTGGGAGCTGTGTGGAAGAGCGACAGAAAAGAATCATTAGAGATGTGGGTTGCATATAGGCGTACTCTGACTTTTAAAGTGCAAAAAGATTATATAATTTCTTCCATGAGTTCCTACCTCCAAATACTTCAGAAGAAATGATTGCACTCCTGATTAGCCCTGAGCTCTTGTGAACAAATTTGAGAATTTTCTACGATTTACTAATGAATAACGCGTATGACGTTTTATTACAAAAAGTACAAATTATGTATTTTCCTAGTCGTACGCACACAGTGTACCTGAGATATTACTAAGAAGGTGTAGGGCCTCCATTTCCAAGCGGATCATTCTGAAAATAGTTCATTATCATATACATAGGCTCGTAGCGAGTGAAGAAGAAGTTCTCAATCTTGACTAGTGAATTTCCCGCGAGCCCCTCAGATACCTACTGGACTCGGAATAATGGGGAAGTAGGATATTACAGCCAATAGTAGCAGCCTGCGCTCACGATTGTGGTTGCGAAAAGGCTTCAATTACGTTCACTTGTCCCGGGCTCCAGCTTGCCTTATGCCGCCACTGCACAGTACATTCAATCACACTGTCCCTATAACGGTATACAGTGAGGATAAACGGGTTGGAGTTGGTGGTCTCGAACCAAGCGTTTCCCAGAATGCGGATAGTGAAATGGCGACCAGATATGGTGGGTAACAGAAATACTTAGGGGTGGACCAAAACCAGTTAGTAGAGGGAGTCACAAAAAGGGGGGAAATAATCGCGAACAAGACATAACATGATGAAGCACCATTACAAGCCTGAAGCTGAAGATGAATGACATCGAATGTATGTTGCATGTTTACTTTTACTGCGAGATCCTAGGGGTGGCAACTCAACACCGAAAAATCAAGTTAATTAGCAATAAAAGCTGTTCTGTTGATGTGCCTTGGGTAAGATATTATGGAGGTAAACTAGTTCTCTATTCGTTTCTTCAGGTGGGAACTACTTCAGGGGTCTCAAGAGCAGAATTAAGAATGCCTTACACGGAGACTACACCGAGTGTCTGAGCCCGATTTGGATGAAATTTGGTACACATATAGGGGTCAGCAGTGTATTAACAAGTATGTATGATCCAACTGCTCTTACGCGTCTTCTACGAATTGTGGGCAAGAAAAGAAAGAAATGAAGAAATGCAGAATGTGATGCACAGGTAAAGCGGATAATGTGTCTATGTGCTATCTGCTGTATATTTCAAACGGTCGAACATAAAATGAACATGTCGTCAAAGAATCTCTATCATGTGTTAGTGTGTGCTAGGGATCACCTAGAAGTGGTTGAAGTACAAATGATTGCGAGTGACAGGGCTACATTTGAAACAGAAACTGGCAAGCTGTATTGTGCTAATTCTATCGGCACAATGTGAAATAATATTGTGAACGGCTTCCATACGAAGTGGATGAGTCACTGGAATCTGTGGAGCAGATATTTGAGCCCTATAAGTTAAAGGTGACCTCGAAGTCAGTAACGCCGCTGACGTCACAAGCCAAACAGCAGAAAATAATTTCATTGGAAAACAAATTGAACGCTATCGAATTCTGGCATGACGTAAAAAAGGTCCACACATGTCATTGTCCAAGGTACAAAAACCGTATCCTTACATTGATAAGTAATTGTAAAGGTTCGAATAAGATATTCAGACGATGGTAATAGTACAGTAAACGAAGAATTAAAAATGGGGAGTAGACAAACTTTTGTGTGTACTTGTTTTTACACTTAAGTTGTGTTCGCAGGTGTTTGGAGGTGAATGAACCCAAAGTTCCGGTGTCTGCAAGGGAAGCTAACTTCACGACAAATGTGTCCCTTCTCTTGTTTCTTTGTTTTGCTTATATCTCGATAATGGGTGGTCCTAGCGAAAACGTTATTATAATTATATAGAATTAATGTTGACAAAATTTGGCACAAAGTGGTTCATATTAAACTCTACCTCATTCCTAAGCGCATTCAAGCCCTTAAAAATCGTCATTTTGTTCAAAAATATCTTGCACACCACATTGTAGGGCATTATAATGTCTCGTACCTTCTAAACCGTTATATTGAGCGCAAGCTAACACGGAAATGAAATTGAAGTTGTAGAGGATAAATTAACTTCAATTTCGTATTTAAATAACTAAAATTTCTCCGTGATAACAAAAGTTATAACTATTTGCCAAAACCTGATTAACTAGGATTTGATCTTTGCCAAATGCGAATATTATATGACTACAGGGTAACCCAAAGGAAACTTCCCATTTCGTTAATTTCGTAACCAATTGATTTTCAGGAAGAATCCAGACACACACCCCTTTTAACTTAAGCAAGAATGTGCGAGTGTTTTCAGCATGGCATGCTGAGCCAATTTATTGTGGTCTATTGGAAAAGTGAAAATTTCTTAAGGGGTATGTGTGTCTGGATTCCTCCTGGAAATCAATTGGTTACAAAATTAACGAGGTGGAAGGTTTCCTCTGGATCACCCTATAGCCATATAATGTTCGCATTTGGCAGATATCAAATCAATTAATTAACACGTCAACTTCATCAAGAGAGAACACTTTCAACCCCGACGTAAATATGTCATCATCTACGCAAGGTTTGCAACACTTCAATTTCGTTTACGCAGCAAATTTTCCAATTCAGCTCCTTGAAACTACAATGTTAACACCAATTTCGTTACACTCGACTGAATTCAAGAATAAAGCTAATATACGTCTGCACTCTTACACTGTATTGCTATTACTATTAAGCCCATAACATTATTATCGCTGCTATTAAAATTTAAAAGTACATTATAAATAATTATTATAACTATTTGCTTCTTAATACGCGAGTCTGAGATGAAAATTGATAATTTATTGAAACAACCTAAATCACCTGACTTTCTCGGCTCTGGACGTTATTCCGCATTATCCGGGCTAAAATCCGAATTGCCTAGCGTATGGTAGGGAGTACGTTTTTATTGGAGGGTTTGCAAATACAACATTGATTTTGACTTGATAAAACTTCTGAAATAACTACTGCTATGAATTATATCGTAATATTTTTATTGTTATTTTATATTGCACCGAAGGTAGAGACAATATATACACGGAATTTTGGTCTTTTAGCCCACAACCAGTTTATTACAAATTGAATCAGCTAATAAAAATAGCTTTTCGTAGGAGACTAATTACAAGATATTTGTGAGTTAACGTATAACTCATAGACTTCCTCTTCTTTGGGTGTTCTCCGTTCTGAAGTTACAGGATGACGTGTCGTACCAGAAGCGTGGCCTTCGAAGCCTTCTGTGTGTCAAGAAGCTTTCCACAAGCAGTACCTTCTGTGAACAGGAGCAGGAGAGGGAATGGCCAGCCAGGAGCGAGTGATATTCTGTAGACTGAGCTGCGGTGTTTTATATGTTCCTTTTCGGGCGTGGTCCTCCAAGTCTATCCTTCGGCGACTCCAACTTCGTCTTCATGTCGATATCAACACCATCTGTTGTATTCATGTAGAGTTGTTGTTGTCGTCTGCTAATGTTGTGTGTCGCTCACTGTTTGTTGTCATTACATCACATACGTATTTGTTTACTATAAGCAATACTATTTACAATTCAAATCTGTACGTGTGAGTAAATACACGGAACATTAAAATATCATTAAATATATATAGTATAAGAAAATGTGTGATAACAACGAAATATTTGCTGAATGAGATGTTTTATCTTGAAGATTATAACGAATCCCTGAGTACCCCTATATATACATCGCGTTTATAAACTACATCGACAAACTTCTGGAGGTGATTACTCACATTAAGAAAGACGAAATTTCTCTGACAAATTTTCAAAATCTGCATTGTTCAGGAAATACATGCTACCAAAAGCGTGGGGAAATTAACCTTAGAGCTTCATATTTCCAACGCCCGAAAAAGAACCTGGAAAAGAAACATAAATTTTAAAATGTGCACAGATAACCTGATTCCCACGGCAGGGAAGACACGTGACCGAGCGCACGACAGTAATGTCAAATAAGCAGTGCTGCCACCCTAACACAAACTTAATTTTTTCAATTGGCGCTAGCAAAACTGTTAATTGGAAATAAATCTGCAAAGCAAAATGCGTTGAATGATACCAAAATTAATGCTCAGTGTCTCCCACTTCGAGAGATACAGAGGGTCAAAGTTGTAAAAAGAAGGAACGGATCATAGCAGAACGTAGATGAGAAACATATACTCAGGGATTCAACGTCTCAACAAAATTCCAAAAGTAAAGTTCACTACGACTAGCAGTGTTACCACACGAGACGTCGAAAGAATGGAAAATTTACAATCGTTATTTACACAAGAAAAATGACCTTCTGATAAAATCCATGAAAATAACCAGTAGGTATGTCAGAGGGACTAAATAATGTAGTAGCATTTGTTCCGAATCGATATCGGAAAGCGTTAACATAATACAAAAAAAAAAAAAAAATGGGAGAAGGTTGCAACACTGTAAAATATTGTTTACCCCTCATGCAACGCTACTTCGTATACAGGGTTGTCAGGAGTATGTCGATCCTTGCTCTGCACTCCAATTCCCAACATTCTCGCTTTGCGAGCTACAAGAAAGATGACGGAATTGAATTATTTTTCGTTTTATTCGAATTTGATCATAAAACATACGCAGAGAAGATAGTACGTTACCATGGGATGAGAGAGTTACTTTCAATGTTGCATGATAAACTAGAGCAGATATAAAAAATGAAAAAACAAAGCTTTAAGTAAGTAATGGTTTCCAAATATTGTGTCTCAAAATATGGAAGGCAAATTAACTCCATTTCAGTACAAATATTTATTGTAGGCGCTACGCAGTCTGTAGATTGTCACGATTTGGAACTTTGATACTTTCAACAGCACTTCGATTCCTGGTGGTGCATTTCTTTATTACTAAACGTGAATCAGTGGTAACAAACATGTTTTATTATATACATATTGATATTTTGTATATTTCAATTACATGTTTAAAACAGGGTAGATTTTAATCTAGTTTGGTACTGTTCAAAATTCGAGTCAGCAAATACAGGAAGCATATTGAGCAATATGACGCAATGTATTAAACTTCTTTATGTAGTCAGTTAAGAGAAATTAATTGATGTTCGAGCACACCATTTAATCGTTTTTTCGTAAAAATAAATGTTCAATTATTTTTATTACAAACGCTGCTTATGCTTGTATTTCCTTTTGCGTTTTGAAATAAATATACAGTCCACAGTGTATCGAAACGTCTCATACACTTTACTCATCTTTGTTGTAGAAATAAAATATGACCACTTTCGCAAGATATATTTGTTGGATGTCGATAATAATGCTACGTACAAATATTTGTTTTTCTTTCAGTTTATTCTCTCGGTTTCTGGGGAAAGCAAATAATGTTACATCACAAGAATTTAATTTAAAGTTTGGCTGACCATAATTAAAGGTCGTATAAAAAATCAAGAATTAGATATATTGTAATTTCCTCCCTCAATCAATTAAGGTCTTATATTAAAATTATTTACTGCCTTTATGCATCTAAAGCTCAGACGGGGAATTGGTGTCTATTAGTTCGATTCATTCGTGTAAAGAGGTATTTTGTCTCCTATCTTAATACGTGGCACGAAAACAATAGATCCAAAAGTAGTAACACTTTTCGTAATGACAGGGATTCCGCCCGATCCTTAACCAATCAGAAATGTCACCAATCCAACTTATCGAGCCTACATCCCCAATCTAAACATTACGGTGAAAATCAATAGAAAGTCTGTAAAGCTCTACTTACACCCTCCAAAGAGAAATTCCTTGAAGAACCACTGCATGATATGCTAGTTCTTTTTTTCATTCCATTATGGGTCAATGTATTTCCTAAGATAAAGAGTAAAATGTAAAAGGAAACTTATACGCAACTAATAATAAATAAATATTAAGCGAAAACGTAAACTTCAGTGTTCCCTTGTTGCGTAGATATTTATTGTGTCATTTAGACATCTGTGGCTCAGGTTGGGATTCATGGATGAAGGAAGTTAGTCTGTCACAGGCTGGAGGAACCATCCCTGAATTCCCCGGGTGAACTGAGGAATACTTTCGAAAAATCAGTTAGGGTGACTGACCTGAGCAGGGTCTGAACAGCCTTCCCATTGCTGTTCGGCAGTCCCAGCGATGAAACCACCGACCCATAGGGGCAGGGTGTTTTGCAACATTAACAATAGTGTCATTGTTTTGTATTATCCGTAGCATATGTGTGCAGAAACATATTGCGCACGAGACGAGACACTTCCCTGTTTGGTCTCGCCTCGAAACCGAAACGAGATAAGCATATTTTCTCGACACGATACACGAAACATTTTGCACGAAACAAGACAGCTTCATTCTCATATTGTTTCATTTCGTGGGCATCACTAGGTGTGACTTCAATACACCATATTTAACACGTAATTGATACCATTTTTGGGTTTTTAAACTTGCTTTTATATTCTCTTTGCTCATACTGTGTCATGGACCACATAAGAATTTCTTTCTCGTTACATCAGTATCGGCTCGAGGTGCTGAGCAAGAACCGACATACTACTGGCAACCCTGTATGCGATATAGTGTTGCATCAGGGCTAGAAAGGTCCCTTAGTGCTGTAACCGTTTTCTACAATTGTCGTGTCTTGTGAACGCTTTGCGATATCGATTCGGAACAAATGCCACTGCATCTTTACTGCTCAAAGAGTCTTCCTGGTTATTGTTGTGCATTTTATCAGAGGGGAGGGAATTTTTGTTGCGTAAATAGCGATTGTAAATTTTGCATTCTTTCGACGTCTCGTGTACAAACACTCCTAGTCGTAGTGGACTGTACTTTTGGCATTGTGCTGGAACTACTTCATATTTTGATTTCGTGTATATGTTCTGATCTAACATTCTGCGTTTAACTAAGATCCGTCCATTCTTTTCCCAATTTTGACCATTTATATCTCCCGAAATGGGCGACATTGAGCATTGGTATTTTTCGACGCATTTTGCTTTGCAGATTTATTTTCAATTAACGGTTTTCGTACTGTTATTTAAAAAAAAAATATGTTTGGGTGGCAACACTGCTTATGACACTAGTGTCGTGTACTTCGCCATTTTTCTCCCTCTAGTGGGTACCTGCGCAGATTTTTTTTTTTACTTTTCCGTCCCTTTTTCAAGATATTTTGGTGTGTCCGGCGCTAGTGAACTACCCTATATATATTTAGACTGTTCCGGCTGCTGTTGTGGGACATTTCCTGAAACGCAATTATTACGGTAATTTATATCGAAAACTAACTATTAGTGTAATTTATGTACGCATACTTAGTTGAAGGAGCGCATGTAAGGACAGTGTGTAGCAAAAGAAGCCAAGGAAGAAAACAAAAGAGGATTTCAAAGACCTTTTTATAGCTACTAATCTGCTTTTTGATGAAGGTTAGTAACTGTTTAACTGTTTGCGCTAAAGCCCAGGAATAAATGAAGTGAGGTAAGACTACATTAGTTTATATACTATTTCTTCGTGGGTGTTCGTTTACCTTGGTTATTCCGAACATAGACTTTACATAAAAGAAGAAATCTCTTAATACCAAACGAATCCAAGATATTTATTAAATATCATTGTATTTGAAAGTCTTTTATATATTGTCTCTGTACTTGTAAGTGTTTTTGGCTAGATAATAAAATGATTCAAACTATTTGGTTTATAATATAACATTTATTTCCACACTTTAGAATATTGGAAAATTGCATATCCAAAACATTTACACATAAGAAAATATTCTTCATATAGAAATCAATAACGTTTAGTATTACAATATTATTAAAAAATCAGAAATGTAATTTTTTTAAAAAAAATATTAATTATCGTATGAATAAATAGTAGACATCGCGCAGGATGAGAGTGACGTCACAAGTTTTAACAACTATTCCTAATTGCTTCTGACCTGTTGAGTAACCATCTGTTAATAATCTTCATAAGGTAGTGACTTATTTTGAATAGTAGGTTTATTCCCATATGAATATTTTCAAGTAATATTTACCAGGGTGGCTACTAGATAGCATTGGAAGGAAAGTTTTCCTTTGGTCATATTATCGGTAAAATTTCTTAAAGGTATGTGCTAACCTTTTGGAAATGATTTCCCATTTTAGAGCTAACTAAACATCTTTATTTGAAAGCAAAATATTACTTCCACAAAGAAATTTATTGAGTGTAAATACGTAATTTGTGCAATACAAGTACTTACATTTGTGCACTAATTAAGGTCGCTGTTTAGTATTCCCGAAAATAGCCTGTTTAGTATGCCCGAAAATAGCTTACTTGCTAGTTTGGTCTTATAGTCTATGCTTATAATTTTTTTGAAATTGTTATTCGGTGTCAGAAATTAAAGGAAATTACTATACTTTTACTCATTTAGAGTGTAACAAAAGTGCATTTATTCAACAGTATGTGTCTTTCAATATTAATTTTGGCAGCAACATTCACATAATAGTTTATATTGTTCCCGGTCCGAATTAAGTCAACACTTTACAATAAACTTGGAGAGGGGGGGGGGCACATTTCGATATATCGAATTGATATTTAATACGTTTGAGTTCTTTACTATTGAAACCTGGTCACATTCAATATAATACAACTTTTATATTTAGATTAGATATTTGTTTCAATATTTCGTTTCTATACTTTGGTTCCTTACTTCCTTCTATATTTACTGGTAAATATTTTAGTTCTTTATTTGCGTATAACATTTTATTATGGCATTATTTGTCAATAATTAAAAGTCAACATACTTCGAAATCCAATTTTAAGTATCGGAAACTTCTTCCTTATATGCTGGAAGACTTTGAAAATAGTGGCATGATTGTCTATTAGTCCACTGTCTATACAAGAGTAAAGTCATTTCCAGATAGAAGACAGCTTACTAATCTATAATGTTTTTGGAACTGTTAGGTCGTGCAAAGCAACATGATGCTGGGTAGTGTTTTCTCTGCTTGAATAAAATATTCAAATGTGCAAATATATAACTTGTATTTATCTTAATTCTTAAAACGTTTTCTTTACTGGGTTTCAGGATTTTTTGTGGCTAGAGGCGCGTAAGTCGTCATTAAGTTTAAGGAACGCTGAAGCAGAAAACCTTGTTAAACTGTTCTAATGCATTTATAACTGTCTTAGTTTCTTCCTGGTAGTAATGCGACACGTGTTTGTGTTTATTAGAAAATGCATTCTTCATTTTGAAATGTTGTAGATAGAGTAATCTAACCACTTTATCCTCTTTCTCCCGCTAATGCTCTTTCGCTATTTTGTCTGTGAATCGTGTGTAATTGAATTGACGTCTGCAAAATGTATGTGACGTTTATAAACTATGTTTTCACCAAAATTGAAACTCCATAGGTAGACACTTCAATTGTTGAATAATAGACACTTATACCGTGTTCCGTGTAGTAACTGCAGTACAATTACACTGTTAATTCGTTCAAATACCAAGGAAAAGATTCACGTAAAATTGGTTGAAACATCTTATACTGTCGTTCTAGACTTAGGTGAACTACAGAATATAAGAAGATGAGTATTTCAATGGAGTCTGTAAACAAAATACCAGCAGAAAAGTAGTATTCCAAATTTCGAAATTAGGCATTTTGAGTTTGTAGACGGAAATCCAAGTCATGTAGTTGCACGGGAGTTTGTTCAAGGACTAGTAAAACATACATTAGCACATGTGCTTGGTCCACTGCCATTGGTTCCTTAGATATGTTGCTCAAAATTTTGCTCACAAAAAAATTAAATCAACCAAAAGAAGTTGGGCGATATAGGGAAACTGCAACGTTAAGTTCTGGGTTGTTCCTTTTATGGTGACATATTATACTGGCCATCCACCAACTTAGATAATTTTGCATCTGATATTGATGAGAAATTTACCGTACAATATATGATCAACACCGAAATCTTGAGCCTCCACCGGGAATCAAACACGGGACCGCGCTCGCAATGACGTCGAGCGCGCTATCGACTAGGCTACGCAGCAGGCTATAGTATGTACCGCTGAACATAAAAAAATCTCTTTATGCGATTATAATACTAGTTGAATAGAAACACAGTTCACAGTAGATCTAATAGATTTTGTAGTTTACTTTAGCACCTAAAATATAAGAAAGACAATTCTTATAAATATTGCACAAAATAAGTTCAAATATTTACAACAAATCGCACCTTATGGGATAGAGACAAGATAGGTTAGCGGCGATAGTTTATTCGGCGCTCAACAGAGGCTGTTGGTTTTTGCTTGCCAAAAGTAGATCTCTACTATGTAATTTCAACATTTTTAGAACATTCCTATAAAGAAAAATAACACGACAAAACAGCAAGAGATACAAATGATGAATGGAATGTATTGGCAAATAATCTGGTACATTACAAACAACGGAACTTCACCAGTCAATAGAAGCTAATAGGAATTTTGAATGACATTGAAGAGGTGGTGCAAATCAGGTCAAACCTTCGACAATCTTCTACTACAAGGTGCTTACATCTATAGGAAATGCCATCGAGTCTCAACATCCCGAAATTCATCACCTCTTCCTATGAGCTCTGAGAAATATCAAAAGTACAATAACCATTACACTAAAGATTGTGAAAACACACCCACATGTGAATACTGTTCGCAACAACATCAAACAGCAGCCTGTACCAATCTTTAAAATCCACCTAAATGCAACAACTGCAGAGAAGCACATCCTGATAAAATAACACAACCACCACCTATCACTTCTGCACAACAGCCAATCACCATTGAACAAGCCTCAGCAATCATCACTTTCGCCTTACAAAACATATTTCTATTTGATAGATCTAGACTTCTTCAAGAAATTAAATCTGCGGCAGCCACCATTTTCAAGCTAAACTTCCAAGCAACATATTCAGGACCCTATGTTTATTTCTCTGCACATCCAATTAATTCTCCAGACTAGCATCCCTATGCTTTTCAAACTGTCATTCACGAATATCACTTCACCTGTTATCACCATTGCAGCACTGTTATCATCAATGTTCGACAAGGGCTCATCTGTTTTTCTATCAATGTCTAGAGTCGTCCCTAGACGAGAAGATAATCACGCATCTGTTCTGTCCATTATTGTGACGTATAAGTGCACATCATCACCATCCTCCATCACATTGTCACTTTGATTACCATATCTGCAAAATGGTTATAAGCGCAAAGCTTATAACATACTGATATTATTGATATAATAAATAAATGTTAAAACATGCTTCAACATCCCTTAGAACATCCAACTCTTCCATAGCCCAACTAGTCCTGTATAGTCTCCCTCCCGAAAAGAGGGCATAACCCTCTAGCGGGTTTTAGCCACGGCCTGACCGCGGCTAATTTGTAAAAAAAAAACAAAAAAAAACATCATGTCAGAACACGCAGAAAGGAAATAAAACCAAGGGTATTTGGTTTAACACCTAAATTTTGTATCCCGCCGGTCTAAGCTTTTGCTACTTATGTTGACTGTATCTCTCTCAGCGCAGGCCAAGTCGTTGGTGTGTAGGCATGTCAACTGGGTTCGTATAGATTTGGAAGAATACTCACGTCAGCGTTGCGAGTGATGAGCATCAGTACACGTCAACACAGGGAGTGGAGCTTAGACGTTGTTTCCAGTTATTGAACCCAATGACTTTGAAGAAGACAGCCGACTTCACGTTAGGACAGGAAGTACTGACAGTATGAATTTTAGTAGAATTGCGAAGAGAACCGCAATGTTATTGTGTCTCTTATTCCAAAATATTTATCAGCATATCTTTAATCCTCAATTCTATATTGTGGATCCCTTCTCGACCCCGAATGCACGTCATAAGGCTCAAAGACTACGCAGGAGGATATTTTGTACACATTAGTTTTCAATTAACGTGTAGATAACTTTCTGTCTTGAAACGAAAATAATTATCTAGAAATTATGTTACAAAATAGTTTATTCCAGCCTAAGAAATAGTTATTGTTAGAAGATAATGTTGTATTTTAGTCATAGTTAATATTTACGTAACGGGTAACTAATCACACCTTCCAGTGTTTCGGCTTTCTCCAGTTATTAAGTTTTTCTTCAATATCTCAATATTTGTTATTTGTTCTCTTTTCTGCAGAAGTCGATTTAATTCCAAAACGCGCCAAAATGTTAACGATTTCTACAAAAGTACAAGGAAACATTTATCGTTTACTTATATCAGCTCCACTGAAGAAAACAATAAGGGTTTTAAAGCGTTTGCCTATAGGGGTATCTATTTTGGGCCTCTCACACAGTAAGCCTTACTGCCTAGACCATGGAGTAGGCTGAAAGCAAATGCTTTCGAAAAGGTACTTACACGACCTTACTCTAAGTTGCCAATTAAAACTGAAATTGCATCTCATAAAGTAACCGGTACAGGTATAAAGAATTAGGACAAACATTGACAATTCAGTGACTAATTGCATACCATTACCAAAAGGTACGGAGTTATTTTCTACGCAGAATGCATCCTGAAAGCTAGACTTACCTATAGACAAAAATCTTAAACACCAACGCCGTGGCATTAGAAAATCCTTGTACTACGGGGTTGGAAAGTGTCAGAAAATTATCACTATTTTATCCTACTCGACGTAGCTTCTTTACTCTCTGCAGAGCTCACATGCATGCAACGTTAACAAAGCAATGACCTTACTTACATTGAGATCACTATTCTCAGGTTTGTAGCGTCCTCTAGAAACAGTTACAGTTAAGGATCTAGAAACCACAAGTTGATTTCAAGCTTTCGAATCACACAAACAAATCTAAGATAAAAGAGAATAACCTTGTACTAACATTTCGAAGATAAATTTACGCTAAGGAACTGTAGTTATTCAATGATTTACAAAATGTTACTTTACTTGAGGTAAGATCTACATTTTCTTGAAACTATATCCATCAGAAGATGATTTAGCTTTTTTTTAAATACAAATCATCGAGAATTTCGTCTTGAAAACTACATCTGCAGATGGTTTTAAAATCCGTACTTTTAATTGGCTGTAACATCAGCTTCTCTGATAGGTCTTAGAGAACAACATCTATGATTGGTTGATCTTTTTCTACGTTGTATTTTATAGCATAGGGCCATGTGTGCCTGAGTTTACTTGCCGCTGCCTTCTTCGAAACAGCAGAAGCTTTCTTTATGTTAGTATTCTGAACATTTTCGTAAAACAGTGATGGGGTAATACTCGTATGACAAATTCTGTCCTTTGGTCATTCGGTTCCGCTAGTCCCGCCTTCATATCAACACAGAAATGAAAAAAAAAATGTTATAAGAACCGAAAGTGAACAGCCAAATGTTTAGTTTTCAACACTACGAAGAAAATATTTATTGTATTTAATTGATATACGTGCTAAAACAATTTACTTTGCATAAAATTTAAAGAGACAGATATTTTGGCAAACTTTAGTGCTATTTGAAATGCCAGTTACAAATTAAAGTTTGAAATGGCAAAGTTTGAATCTTGAATTACTTTCCGTCTATATGTCTTGTAAAATCAATAGGAGCTTGTAAAATCATTTGGTCGCTCACGTTTGGTCACTAAAACCACTTAATTTATTTCTGTGTAGTTGCGCCATTGCGACTCAAGAAATATTTTATAGAAATGCTTTTGCATAATGAGGGGAACTCTGAGTACCTAAAGAAGAAATAACCTTCTTTGAAACTACAAAGTAACAGTCGGAATTATAGCTGTGAACGTGTTCGTCTGTACCGTAAACACGAGTTACTTTGAGCCCAAAATAAAATAGTGGGTCAATGAGCTCGCAATTAAACCACGGACAGCAAAAGTACGTAGTTTTAGGATTTACTGGTAGCTGGAACGATTACCTAGAACTAGAGCAGTTGTTAATGATGCAGAAAGTGTAGGGCAACGTGTGTTCTTTCGTACCAAAAGTTATTGCATATGCACCAACCAGGATTCTCATATGTGCACAGTAAGTGACCTTAGAAATTAGGTAAGTGCATTTTTAATGTTGTATTTCTTGACAAACTAATTCCCAGCTTCTTATTATGCTGTGCTGTGTATAGGCTTATAATTTTAAAATATTCGTTGCACAAAATTTGTGAACCGAACTTTAAAAAACGGGTTACTTGAGCCCAAACTGACAGCGATTTCATCCAGATTTAACTTGGGCTCAAGAGGTCTCTTAACACTTTAAATTGTATTATAGTTGTTATAGGAAGAATGTATGGTATGTTATGGTCAAATACGTATTTAGGGGTAGGTTCAACTCCCCTCACCCCCAAAGCAGAATTTTGTTTTAAACTAGTATAATTTTAGGCGTAATAATGTGATTTTTTAATACATTGTACACCTAACACAGTTTGGACCTCTCCTCTGTGAGTTCGGAGTCTCTCCGAAATCAATTGCTGTATACGTGCCTGGTTATGCTGTTATATTCAATTTCAAAAGCACTGTAATTTTCGGCTTAAAGTTAAAGAAAAATGTGTCATGTGAAATACCACGTAACGCTGACAGAAAACCCAAAAAAGTGTGACAAAATACTGCATTCCACTGTAAAATTTGTTACGTTTACCTAGGTTCCAGTTTCTTTCAGGCGTAACATACGTTCCGTTGAGTGCAACATTATTTAAGTTATTCTTGGGGATTATTTTCTCAATCTTGTTTTCTAACAGAAAAACAAATTTTGTGCTGACTTCTGTATCAACACAGCCAGGATTTGGCATCTTTTGTACGTACAAGGACGTGTCTATTATTAAGGAGCTTATGTCTTACTTGGGAATGATCAATTTGTTATGGACTGCGAAAGGAACAAAGTACTGTGGGTCCAAGTAACCCACACATGGGGGTAAATTCAGCTTAAACTATTTTTTTAAGCTTTACGCGGTCCAGAAAAAAATACATTTTCTTGTTCTATCAACGACTGTTGTACATGACATTTTAAATTTTCATTACTTTTATTTTCACAATTGTAACAAATATGGAAAATTTGCGCTCAAGTAAAATCGTGTTTACGGTAATTTTGTTTGCTTTCAACACTATGATTTTATACTTCAGTACCAACGATACCCGATATCTACGCGCTCTTTAAACTTCGTATTAATGCTCTTAGATACAAGCTCTTCAGTTTCTCTCTTCAGAACAATAGAGCGTTAAAAATTTCTAATTTGTAAAATTAATTTCTGGGAGATATATTCAATTCCCCAACCTTTTTTTTTCTTCTTCAATTCTACTTCATCCCCCACTCATTTGCCCGTCTAGATCCAATATGATGAAATCCGTCATTTTATTGACTGCAATTTCCGTTTTCTGGAATTTCATAACCACATAGCTCTTCACCGTATGATAAAAAGAAGGCAATAAATCTAGAAAAGAGAGAGAAACAAAGAAAGAGAGAGAGAGAAAAAAAGAGAGAAATTACGCATTTAAAATCATTTTGTGCTCGATATTTAGCGTAATATTCCCATCTACAAGAACTTAAGACAGGGTATTGTATGCGAACGTTTATTAAAGACGATGGAAAATTATATTATCTTTCTTTGTTCACTTTGGTTTCTCAGTTTTAGCACTTATGCTTAATACCAGTGAATATTCTTTTATGGATCCATTAATGATTTCTTCTTGTTTGGTCCATAGCATCAGTGTCATACTTCATTAGTTACGGGCGTAATCTTTGAATAAACACTGCAAATATCCGATAGTTCGAGTAACGCTGTAGACCATCCTAAGTTAAGATTCCCTCAATAAAACTGTTCTATCCAGATAACACAAAAACTTGTAGTGCGTTTGTACGAGGTTTGGAACTGCAAGTGTGCACAAAGTTTGACATTACATTGCAACAAACTTGCTACAATTTTAAAAAAACACGTTATGCGTAATTTTACAAATTTTTAACACAAAACTGACAAAAAACTTGCCTTGTTAAACATCAAGCCTGTGGTGAAAAAAAATATATAATGATTCCATTGGGGCTCGAAGTTAGGATTTTAGGTTTTGCTTCTAGTCCTTCACTCTACCGTCTGCTCTATCCGGCCGCTTCTAACGATCTTCTATTTTAATAGTTCTTTTATGGTACGAAAAAGCTTTCTTAAATAAATGAACATATATAGGCTGAAATTCGAAACTCTAAAAAATCATTGATCCTGTTTTAAAGCTATGGAATCTACTTTGCAAGCAAGCCTCCTCAGGAAAATCATACATATGTGTATACTTTACTGCTCGGGTCGATTACATGTTGCGTTTTTGTCTTTGTATTTGCGTATAATGAAGGAAAAGAACAATTATCTAACTTGAAATATTTACAAATGCGAAAGAAGATTCTTTGTGGGACCCGTCGTTCCAGTTAGTAATCCAACAGGAAACAGCGTTGTAAGGAAAAATCAAGGATAGTAAACAAACTTGATTTAAACTAGTATATTATCTGAGAAATTGGCAGCCAGTTTGTTTGCGAAATGTCATCAACCCGAGCTTTGGCTTATCCTTCGAAATGTCTTGGATTCGATCCCAGCGGCCGACCATCCTCACTGAGGATTTTCCAGTTTTTTTCCTCAGTCACACCTGGCAAATGCCGGGTTGCACCTTCAACATAGACCCTGGTCGACCGACTTCTTCCCTAATCCTGTCTCCTTCGCTATTCCGCCTTCAGCCTTAGATGCCTAAAGGCCGTAAATAAAAAAAAATCAATTATAGTCATCGACCCGAGCAATAAAATATACATCATTATGATACTCTTGAGGTGACGCGACTGTGAAATATCACGAATCAGTTAGTTTTCTTTATAGCTCTACTCGAACACAGGATCAATAAGCTTTCCAAGTTTAGAATTTGTTGACATAAATGGATTTATTCCAGAAACTGTTTTCGTAACATACAAGAACTAGTAAAATATACTTCGTCCAACAGAAGAACCCGTGGAGTAATCAGTAGATTGACAGATAACAAACAAATCTGAAGATTGTGAGTTCGAATCGCAATACAGACTAAAATCTTTTCTCGTTACAGGCTCGATGTTGATCTTAGAATGTTTTTAAAAACAAGATTTGTAGTATCTTTGTCCGGAAAGGTATGCAGAAAGTTCACAGTGCAAAGTTTGTAGCAAATTGGCATCCGTCAACTAGAAAGTCTGATGGAAGATTGTAGCAAGTTTGCAATTTTGCAATGTGAAAATTGCTGCAAATTTGGAGACTTGGAATGCCAATATTACTAAAAACTTTCTGCAAGTTTACTGTGCTACCTGGGTAATGCCTGTACTGATGCTCTGGTCGTCCTTTCTTATCCTAGATATCAGAGAAAGGACTGGCGAAACATGTCCTTTCTTAAGTATAGACCATAGTTGCCTGCCTAGCCTGTAAATGTAAGTAAAGCTATCTTGCTACATGTGAGCTGCTCTGATTATTCTTCACTCACGATTGTTCCAGATAGCACACAAGTTTATATTAAGTTTGGACTAGACTTGATTTTTCCTTGCAAGACTAAACTCCACGCACCAAGTTTGATGCAAAGTTGTGGCAAAATTGTTTATGGCAAACATGTCGTATGAGCCATGATTTTTGTTTACCTTTACTAATTTGGCATATTAGGTTTGCTGCAAAGTTGTAGCAATATTGGTAATACAAACCGGCTGCGTCAAATGGAGGAAATACTAGTATCCATAGCGTATGTTAGTGATGAATGATCAATGTTCCATCACGCTTTAAGTGCTTAATTTCATAAGAATGGAAATATCTGTGTCCACCCAGTGAAGTTAGTTATTGCTATCATATTACGCTTCATTAGCTCCAGTCAAAAATACTTGATCAGTCATTGATTTAATTACATTCGCCTAACGTGCCAAAATCCGAATAACGTAAAGTTTTTGCTCTAAATCCCTAAATTTACCAGTATCTAAACACTTCTGCCGCTCAACACCGTTCTGTATTTAATCTTAGTGCACTATGTTCTACTCATTTCCGGCATGCCGTCTTACGTACTGCAACTTGGGTCTTAGCTGTGTGAGTGTGAGTAAAATTTGTCGTTCGCCGCCGCCGCCGTTTAAGCTCTCCTTCATCGCAACGCATCGTTGTGTTCTTTTTACAATCTGCTTTTTTAAGTTCTGTTCCTGGCAGACAGATGGGGCGCGACAGCATAATGGTGCATTATTAAGTAACATGCATGTATTTATGTTTAACATCAATAAAACATGTATGAGTACACTAATGATTACAAATGAGCACAACAAAATTCTTCAGGTGGCCTTATTGGTCACCAGATTTTAGAGACCTTTTTAAACAGTGCTCAAAATATTAAAATATTATCCTTTATGCTGAAATAAATTTGTGCATATTAGTTCGTAAGCAAGTGTGGTTTAAAGATGTTATCAGGCACCACTTGTTATACCCTGGGCTCTAAACCTGGATCCGCGATCCACAAATTAACGACCTAAGCAGATATTTAACACAAGTTTAGATCAAATTTGGCTTGTAAATTATGTAGCAAATTCCGCGTGTGCCAAGTAGCATGTTTTCTGTAAGACTGTGGCAAGTTTGCAGCAATGCAATGCCAAATTTTGACCAGTGCGAAACCTCGTATAAACTCACTACAAGTATGGGTGTTCATCCCGTGACAGAGTGCATACTTGAACAAAATGGATGGTCAAAAATAACGTAGCAGTTATTTTTTACTGCTACTTTGGCTAAATTACTATCACTGCTACGAATGATCAAAAGTAGCCCCTACCCGTACTGCTACTTTTCTCCAAACGGCGCGAAGGGTAATTATAAACAATAGCACACCGATGAAAGTTGATGCAAGCTGTTACTTCATTTTCTATTCTAAGAGTAATTCTGGAAAGGAAATGACGGACGCATGACGCCACATGTTTCACTCATGGCCGAGTCATGAAGCAGTGCTCCATAATGAACACTGACAAACATTAGTCCCTGTATCTTACAGAAAACACAGTAAACACATCCCTATTGTAACATTGGCTGGATTGCAAGTTTTTGAATTAGACGTATTTTGCATAATTTTTACATATGTAAATCTACTGCCTTAGTAGTAAACGATATACCACGCATCCTACCATTCTATCGATGTGCAATAGACCAACTACACCTATTAATATTTTGATTACTGACGTACGGTATATATTTTCATAACTAAATAATAATAATAATAATAATAATAATAATAATAATAATAATAATAATAATAATAATAATAATAATAATAATAATAATAATAATAATAGAGATAATCGTGCATAGGATATCCGAGTCTCATTGTATTTTCCTTTTTTTCAATTAAATCAATATAAAAGTTTTGGTACGTATTTTATCCCAAGTGGAAAAATAGTTCCGTTTAAAAGCGTGAACTTCTGATGAGCGAGCTCCTCCTCGCTATAAGTCTCATGCATTAGAAAGTTGATACTAGGTGTATATTAAATATTTTGTGCTATTCCCGTATTTGAAAACACTTGATGACTTTATTACAAGTAGCATGATAGGTGGCGCATAAGAAGTGCCAATATTTATTTTATTTTCTCACACGAAAAGTAGTTATGTGGTACAGTTGTATAACAAAATAATATCACTTTTAGTTTTCCTCTTAAGCAGATTAACAAGATACCAAGTACTTATAGCATTATTGTTTCCATACTACAACAGCTTTTGATCTTTTGAAACAAATAGTTGGTATGGGTCTACGTGAAACATTTACTAGTATAATTTCTTATTTCTTATTACTTTCTCCAATTCATTTATTATGTTGTATTGATTTGCAAGAAACGCCCGGGTTAAAGTTTAAATAACGCATCAAACACAATAAATTTCATTATATCTTACACGATAGACTACGACACTGATTTGTCCAGGAGGTATTCTCGGGGAAAATTACCCACATTGCATGAAAGCAAGTAAAAATTTTCCCATCGTGTATATAACAACTTCGCACATAAGAACAGTTTATATCCAAATCGTCTTATCTGCACTGAAAACACAAGCTTTACTGACAATACTTCCATTAAATCCCAGCTAAATAATTTCAAATATTTTTTATAATATATCACAATAATCTAAAGCAATAAGTTAACTATATTTGCAACAGTTTAACTGAAAAGTTAAAATAAAAATATGATTTCTGGGGTATATTGTTTCTTGGAGATAAGATGCTTTGGAAATAATATCACCTTGTAAGTTATATTCTAACCACAAATTAAATAATTCATATAATTTGTAACTGCTTTCACTGTATCCATACTTCTCCCTTACGAGTGCTTGCCCTGAAATGTTTCGGATTAGGGGAAACAAATGGGTCAAAGGTTTAGAAACATCTAAAATTATGTTGGAGTCTATATATTGAATTACATGCCTCATGTCAACTGACTTTTGGCTTACAGGATCTTTGACACTGTTTCATATGGTCTAGTTAACACGCTGCAAAACTAAGTGTTTCAGTCACGTACAAACGCACACATAGTAGCATAAATATTACAATAAATACTATTTTACACTCAGTAACCATCTTTAGGCGCAAGTCTATAAGTAGAGGATTTTTCCTGTCTCCCCCTCCCCCTCTCTGTCTGACTACAAGTCAGACAGAGATGAGCCATACACCGTTAGAGTTGAAATGCTGTAATGCCATTTTAAGATATTGAGTCACTTTGAAATTGACGTAGGAGTCCCGAAAATCTAAAATGGCGTCCAAGATTTCATAATTAATTATTGATTCAGGTATTTTAGTGTTGTCCAGATTTTAATTGTTTTATACGGTACAAACACAAATATCAGAACGCTATATCTACATAAAAAATCGAAATTCAAAATGCCGGCCAGAAATGCAAATATCTTTGCTACGGTTGGGTGATTAAGTGAAAAATTGTGCACTTTTTCATCACGAATGAGTTGAATTGAATTGTATTTTTGGCGTTTATATTATGGAATGAAATTTGGTACGATGACAAGACATACCTGTAAGGAACTTTAAAATTGATGTAGGAGTCCCAGATATCCAAAGTGGCGTCCATGATTTCATATTTCAGTGATTTTCAGATTGTAATTGTGTTATACGGTACCGAGCAGAAACATAACAAAACAAAAGCACGGGACGCACCAATTGACGAATTTATAAAGTGACTGTATATGAAAAAGCACCCCATGCTTCTCTTTTTAGTTATAAAAAAAACACATGTTTTTAGTATGATTTTTTAAAGAAAAGTATGTCGTTAGAAGGTTGTTTTTAAATATATTTTTTTTCATAAACGCATGAAATTTGGCATGATAATTAGACATACCTGTAACGTCATTTGAAGATATTGAGAAACTTTGAAATTGATATAAGAGTCCCAAGAATCGAAAATGGGGTCCAAGATTGCATAACACACCGTGATAGTACTAGAATTGTGGTCGATGTTGTCATACGCTGAAAAGCACTTTCCTGTTCTGAGCACTGCTCTTGTTCAGTTGTTTACATCATCCCTTTTCTTCCTCACGACATTTTGTAAGCATTTTGTAAGCTTATCCTATAAGTAATGTCGTATTTTTGCACCATGAAGAATAGAACGTTAATCCACTTGGAACAGTACCGTTAGTAAGGAAAATAGTCTCCATCGGACTTTAAAATACTCTGCCACCTGTCAATCAGATGTTAAATCCCGCGGATAGAAGTCACCGCTTTTATAGGCAAAGAACTGGGTCACTTTTCGTCGCACGTCACCATTTTGCATCTCCCCATTTTGCAAGGTTTTCACGGAAAGGTGATTTTGTAGGCTGAGAAAAAGACAGTAGCCTGTTGGTGCAAGATCTAGTAAAAATGCTGGGTGGGGGATTCCTTACAGCCACGTTAATCGATCTTTGCACAGGTTATTTTGCCGTGTGTGGGCGCATGTAATTATCATTGATGAACACACCCTTGCGAATATCCAGAGTAGGATATTTCTAGAACAATGCAGTCCGTAGCCGCTCAAGCTTCTGACAGTAGACATCTGCATTGGGTGATGGTATGATTATGTCGCAATTGCTCAAATTGGACTGTCCCTCGGATATCCCACCAGACACTCAACGTCACCTTGCAGGGATAGAGTTCCTTTTTTGGCCCCCTTTTTAGGTAAACACTGCCGTTTGCGTGTAATGGTATAGTAGAGGACCCACGTTTCATCCCATATCACAATTCTGTCCAGAAATGGCTGACGTCTGTGACGGGTGAGCAGGAAACTGCAGATGTCAACTTACTGCTTCTTCTGCTGAGGGGTTAACGCATGGGTACATGGTACAAATACTAGATGCCCCAATATCCAAATTCGCTTTAGTTTCATTAACCCACTACACTTCAATCAAGTGTGGTCATTAATAAAGACGCCTTAGTTAATGACCGCCATCTTGGATTTCAAGGATGCTTGGTTAAATTAAAGATGGTGAATATATTTCAAAGGTCAGAAATTCATGTTGAGGAGATCAGCTGCTGTAGACAACTAAATCTAACCATAAAAATAGTTTCATTAATGGGTGCCACCTTATATTTAAGGAGCCCTTGAGTTGTATTAGGATTGGTAAATAATCTTGATCTGAAACTGAGATTCAGAAAGTTGCAACCTGAAAGTATATGAACAAGAACGATAATCAAATCAGGTAATAAATAAATACATTGAATAAATAGCCGCCATTTTGGATTTAAAGGGTCCTTTCGTAGTAGCTTAACCGTTCACGCGTTTTACAGTTAGTTAAAAATGGTTAATGATAGAAGATTCTTAATTTCCGTTCTGTACGACAAAATACTCCTATAATCTGGAAATTCACTCAAATACTATGATCTATAATTATTTTTTTAAAATTGTGGCAACCATTTTGGATTTCTGGGACCCTACATCAATTTCAAAGTCCCTCAATATCTTAAAATGACCTTTTAGATATACCCATTCACTCTGACAAATTTCATCTTTTTATGAAAAAGTGTAAAATTCTTTGAAATTTTGGCGCTAATCGACCCAACTAATATACCATCATCATCATCATATTCAGTCGTTTTCTGTTCTCTGCTGGATAAAGACCTCCCCCGTTTTATCACATATCTCTGTCTGCTGCTATCCTCATCCATGTAGTTCCTGAAAAAGGAAATCTTGATTTTGTCTACCCATCTTGCTCTTGGACGTCGTCTCTGTTGTTTCTTTTCCCTAGGAATCCAGGGTAGTACATTTGTTGTCCACCTTACATCTGTTCATCTAGCTATGTGACTGGTACATCTCCACTTCATCTTATTTGCAGTCTTGATTGCATCCTCTATCTTTGTTTGTGCGTGAATTCATTCATTGGTCTTCATGACTCTCCTGGTTATTCCTAGCATGCATCTCTCCATTGCTTCTTGTGTAACTTTCAATCTTTCAGAGCCCACGGTTTACAGTCGTACATCAGGTAAGACACATTAATCATTAATTTTACGCTTCAGACACATTTGTAGTTTGCTTTTGAAAATAAAGTAAAGTCTTTCAAACGAACTCCACGCCATTTTATATCTTCTGTTTATTTCATCCGTCAACTTGGCATTCGATGTTTTGAGCTGGCCTAGGTAAACAAATTCATCAACTATACCTATTGTCTCTCCGTTGAATCTTTACTTCCTTCCTTTCAGATTGTTGATTGTACATTATTTTTGTTTTGCTTAAATTCATTTTAAGGCCTATTTTCTAACTCTCATTTCATAACATAACTGCTTTGTGGTTCTTCTGCAATTGAAGCAAAGAGGACTATATCATCAGCGAATCGCAGGTGATGAAGATATTTGTCGTTAATTTGAATTCCAACTTCATCCCAGTTTAAATTTTGGAACACTCTCACCAGGAACGCTGAAAACAGTTTTGGAGAAATTGAATCTCCTCGCCTTACCCCTTTTCCAACTTTAAATTTGTCACTTTCTTGATGTAGTCTAATGACAGATGTAGAGGTCGAGTAAATGTTTCACAATGCACTTTCGCTGCCTTGATGGTGCATTTTTACTTGTTTAACGTTTTCTTGAATTGTCGTGATCTACTTGTGATGGTACGCCTTCATACCAAATTTCATTTCTCTAGCTCGAACGGTGTGGAAAATGTTTTCGGGTGACCATTTTGAATTGAAAATTGCGACGTATTCAAAATGTGTTCATATTTTCCTAAACAACTCTTGATAATACACCTTAGGCCAAATTTCGTATCTCTAGCTCAAGCGGTGTGGAAAATGGATTTATGAGGTCTGACATTTTGAATCCAAGATTACGTCGTTAAAGACATTTTGTAATATTTAGAGACATATTGTATAATAGAGAGACATATTGTATAATAGAGACATATTGTAACCTACTAGTGATGATGTACGTCCATGCCAAATTTCGTTTTTCTAGGTTTAGCCGTTTAGGCTTCATATTCTTTGAAATGGTACGTTTGGCGACCTTTTTGGATCCAAAATGGCGACTTTTTCAAAATGTGGAAATTATTTCTTTACCTACTTATCATCCTCCACCTTCATGTTTCTATACTATTCCGAAAGCTCTAAACAATATGATGAGTGAGTCAGAGAGTGAGTGAATGAGTCAGCCTAAAATACGTAGTTTCTGGGGGTCATAACTCGAATATGCGTCAAGCTACAAATATGAAATTTTGCACAGCTTCACATATTTGCAATATTTTCTTACCTTTGACGTTTCATAGGAACTGATAGTACCAACGGAAGAAGTAAATAAACAAACAGAAGAAATGTTAGATATAGTATTATTAGAATGGGGTTTTGAGCAAATAATACCTGTGTGGCTTTCATTTCTAAATAAAGGTTACAAGGACGAAGTCAGGAAAGATTGTCTATTTTGGTTATGAATTTATGCATTTTTGTCAATTATTTACTTTTTACTATATTTGTATTATTGCAATTGTAATAGTTTAACCAAATGTGAAAAATGCTTAAGTGCGTCGAGAGTGTGAAACATGCATGAAAATGTGCGGAAGACTGAATGAGAGGATACAAACGGAGTGATAATTGAGTGGGACTATGTAGAAAATATGTTGAGTGGTTAAATTGTCTAGACTGTTGTTGGGTTTAAATTATTTACTTGCATTATGATAATATCGTTATGTTCATATGGATTCGTATATACGTAAAATGTTGCTAGTGTTCTTTGGTGAATAACCGATAGATGGGTTACCGTAGATTCTGTACTAACCCTAAAAGAATCAAACCAACTACAATCTTCTTATCGGAGCTACTATTTTCAGTGGTTAACAGGAATGTGTCATCGTTCTTCTTGCAAAATTTCAGACAGGTTGTCAGTTGAAGTTGTCCGCATCCTTATCCCGAGACATCACCATCAAGCAACTTATCCCGAAGGTATTATGTGGGATCGAGGTCGGGGCTCTGGGCAAGCTAATCCAATTGAGCATTGTACCCTTCATAACACTGCATGGTAGCAACAGCAACACTTGACCTGGCATTATCATCATGGAAGCAACAGGGCATCCATTTCATAAAAGCCCCACAATGATCAAAGCATTTCAATATCTATAATTCTATAGTAATATTCAGCATTCGTGCTGCTACAACAACAACAAGTGGTAACACACCTTAAAACACTCAAAAACAATATTTACACCAACAACAAATGTCCACGTGGGCACTAGAGACTCCCAGGGCCGCCACACTCACAGTCATACACTTTCATCAGATAAAAAAACTTCAACTCTGGCTAGTAATTCAATTGAACCGATTTCCACTATTCCAGTTTCCAGCTACGATAGTTCAAAAACCTACTTCAGCCGCCAAGCTTTATTGATGTTTGTCATATGGGTAGTAGGCCTCTACTCACAATATTCCAATAAAAACGAATACTGCCGTTGATCCCTAAATTTCTGCCTAATGGTGACAATCCGCTGTGTTCAGTTTTAAAGATTTCACCTTTTAAATTCTGCGATATCTGTTGGTTAATTCGTCCGCCCGGTGCACTTAACATTCATACAATGCCCATATACCTTCAATTTACGCATGATGAATGATATAGATGATTGGGGGTGGTTGCTATTGAAACAAATTTGCTCACTGAAACAAATCAGACAAGGTTTGTCACTTAATGGCCGAACCAGTCAAATCACGTACGTACACAGGGAGGTCTGTTGTCTTCTGGTAGATAGTGTACATGTGTTTGGGAAAACAAACGAAAGAGGTAAAATCTCTTATTTACTAAAACTTCTACAGAGCCATCCATTTAAAGGAAGATCACTATAGTAATGTAATTCCATAACTTTGGCCCTAATTAAAAACAGCTGGTATAAAAGAACTAGCCTTTAAGAAGCTGTACTGAGTGTTTGGTAATCTATTATAGGCAGACGAAGCAAGTCCTTTAAAATCAAAATATCTCTTTCTTTCTACTTAAAATTATTGTCTCTAGAATAGGTTTGTGATAAATACACAATAAAGGGTCGGGCACAGGAGAAAATGCACTTAGACGGAACCATGAAGAAGTCATGTGTGTGGTGGGGAACAGGAAACCTGGCGTTTTACCCGAAAGGATGGGGAAAGATTCTCACTGCCTAAATACATTGCATTACATATTTTTGTCTTTGTTTTTTGATTAGAGACTCATTTCTTTGAACTCTTATTCATGAACAAAATATAGTGAAAAAAGAACATTTCTAAATTGTAGTGTATGTACGTGTTCAATAGATATTTATATAACTTTTAACTTTCAGGCAACTATGGCTGACCCGGGAATGCAGCAACTGGGATTTGAAAATGTAGAACACAATGCATATCTTAGGGGAGGGTTCAGCGCACTGTATACGAAATGAAAAGTAATTTTTGCAGAATGAATACGGATTGCGAAAAAAGGCAAAATGTGTACCCGTGAAAAAATATACGAAAGCAAAAGTATGGTTGCTATACTGGCCGTGTGGACAAGTGGGGTAGGGGGTTCAAATCTCATCGTCAACTATCATTCTTTCTGTGGAAAAATGAATGATGAAATGACACAGTGTATCAATCGTACTGGAAATCGGTAATTACTGTAGGAAGTGAGAAGGATGATAATACGTTGATATATACTTGCATGCAAACTAGGATACAAAAGGTGTCGTGTCCTCGATACGTGTACCTACATAGGGATCGCGCAAGACCTGAAGCTATAGAAACAAATACAGAGAAAAATCTGTTTATTTATGGACATTCCGAAAGACAAAATTAATGGAAGCAAACGCATGCATGACAGTATGAACACTTGATAAATGACGAGTGTGTACAGCCTATTCATAATTGGACAACATCGTGCGGAAAACACTACTGCACAGGGTGCGGAATGTCCCATAATGCTCGTCGTAGTAGCATCAGTCATACCATGAGTATAATTGAAAAAGGTTGAACATAAGATTCGTAAATTTGTTATATTCCAACTCGAGAATGCGCAAGTTGTTTTCACGTCGTATCAGAACGAAATCAATATCATGTGGTAGTACGTAGTACGTAGGAATGAATCTTACGATACAATGTTTTGAAAATTCTGAAGAAGAAACGGTTCAGTCGTTGTATATAAAGCGTAGCACCTGGAGGAATATTAAAAATCTCAACTGTTTTGCCAAGTAGCAGTAAAACTGTCATCGCTGCGTGTTGCTTGAATGTAGGCCATGACTCCACGATTAATAATCTAAGATTAGCCATATCTGGTACCATGATGCTTTTCCGCAGCCACGACAGCATATGATCTTTCGTCATGACTTGCTAGCGGCCTCATTCCACAACCAGATTTTTAGCGTCACAATGAAACTTGTTCGGGAATTTGCCACTTGGTTACGCGCACACAACATAAAAGTTTCGGTGCCATGCTGCAATTTTCCCTAATTGTTGGGAGTATGATGAACGAATGTGTCAAGGATGTTACTGCCTGTACAATGCATTCGAAGTTCCTTGCACCTATTGTCGTCAATGCACGCATCGAATACAGTTCTTTGGTGATACTACTTTTAACTGTATTCAGGATGGAAGTTGGGTCGACATATTTAAAACGAACGTTGGCGACAATAGCACGAGCATTGTTTTCCACTTCATGTCGGTTTCTCAATATCCGACGACTAACAAATTTCATTATATGTAGTGACGTAATTTGGTTTGAATGTTTAAAGAACTGGATCCAAAAAAAACGATGCTTCAAACCGTGCTATCTGAAACTGTTTGTTTCATTCACGTGCTAATCCCTGCAAATCACTGCCATGTAGGATGATTAAGCGATCCAGTTTTTCATTTAATATTAAGCGCAGTTAGTCTGACAGTGTACTTAGCTGACTACGACGATCTATTGTTGAATATTCGTCATGTTCAAATTGGCGTAAACATGTTACTACCCTTTCACTTTTAATAAATCAAAATTGGACGTGCATTGACGACAACTGTCTATGTCCTCTCTCTGTTAGGGGATCAATAAAATTCAACAGTTTCACTTACCTTCTCGTCATCAATGACTTATCGTTACTGAATACGACCTGATTCCGTAAAAAATAATGTGGGTCGTTTACATCCGGCGAGGATGAGTATTCATCGTCACTATTGGATGTCATGTGCTCATCTTCGTTCATTTGGAGTTCATCGCCTTGTGCGTGGGCCGTAATAATACTACCATATGCTGTACTACTTTCTTCACACATCTGCTTGCAGATGACGCATCACTATCACAAAATCGCTTGCACAGTAATGCTAGCACATATGCAGGCAAAAATGAGCATATACGAGTACCACCTTCCATGCTTGAAATCCAAGGAAACCAAAGCCACACTTGATTGTCGTACTACTCGTTCTGCCTCCAGTGGAACACATATGAGAACACACAACAATAGGAACGATAAGTCGAACTCCCTTGCACACAATCACTTGGCAGTCTGTCGACAGTACTAAACTTGTTTCCCGAACATGCTATTCGTTTCGTTGGTTAACGGTTATCAGCTCGTATACAAAACTGTTTCAAACAATAAAATAAATGGGAGTTGAGAGTGGGGTTTGGACCCACGCTCCGAATTCTGTTGTCTTTACCACTTTCTTTTATTTTCGTAATGTCTTCATTTAACTAGTAGTAGGATAGTATACAATCATAAGATATAAGAATCTGCTTCCTGTCTAGCGGGATTGCCATGACTTTTAACATAGTTTTATATTATTCTTAAATTGTTTTAATAAGAGATAAAAGATTAATTTAAATATGGAGTGTCAAATCATCTGCATCATTTCAAATGTAACTTTATTTATTATTTTTAATAAATATCTCGAAAATGAGAAGTGAAATGTTTTTTTCTTTTAAACATATCAGAAATTACATAACTTAACAATAGTGTTTTATCATAAAATTTCTCATTATCTATATATTTATCTAGTAATGGTATTTCCACGGTATTGACCATATGAGACATTTTCATTTTGCCGGGGGATACCATTGATATTGAAGATACAAAATGGCATTAGCTATTGTAACCTGATTTTCAGATATTCTTAACACTCTAGCAACTATATTTATAAAGCAATTTCAAATAATTGCGTTATTATTACATTATGATAATTTGTGATTTAAAGTATCGTCTTTTGCGCGATTTAGACATAAAGGAGACTCTACGATACCTAATTCAAATAATTTTGATCTAGTTGAATATATTACAAGAATTACTTGATACCATATATGGTATATTCCAAGAAAAAGCCTTACCAATTTTTATTGGTGCATATGTGAGTCCAATCATATTCTGGGTGATATATTTGTACCTTACATTCAGAGTGCCTTCCTGACATAAGTAATCTATAGTTTGGTACTATATTCTTCCATATTATTGTGAGATATTAAGGAATATCCAATTTCTAGAAACACAGTATTTAAATCCGGACAAATATTTTCCGTTCGTCAATACAAATAAGAGCAATTATTTGGATTTTATTCAAAATGCACTTAAAAAAGGCAGCAGAGACCGTTGTTGAATATTCACATATAATCATTACAGTGCATGTAACAGTAAGGCCTGAACTTGTAATCTTTTAAATTTAGTCCACCCTGTATATACAGATTTTGTAAGGTAGGTCGAGCGATCCTTAAAATTGATCCTACCCACAGAAAATACCCCGCAAATTTTATTATTTCTGGAAATGGATATATGCCAATTTATAAACTCTACTCTTGATTTAAGATATGTGAAGCGAAGACAGTTTTTTTGTAGTTCATGGATAACTTTCCCTACAAGTAATGTAGAATTGTACTTAATTACATTTTGCACTGTTCTACACCATACATTCATTAATTCTTCATTTTGTTTACAGATGACATCTGCTTCATATACTGCTTCTTGTTCTTTATCCATTACTGAAGTCTTCGTTTCATTTAAATTTAGCGATACTCCTCATCAATCTAAAAGAAATGATAATATTCATTCAACACTACCTTCACTCCCTATGGTTCACGTGCCACATAATGAATTTCATCAACAGTAATTTTATTGTTGCTGTTTCCAAGGCCACATAACACTTAGTTTAATTTTAAAATAAGGGATGTTAAAAGTAAAGAACAAACTGATTTCACTGCTTCCTTGTATTCATTCCCGCTTGAACTTGAAAAGTTTCGTTAAAGAAAAAAAATCTCAGCTTTATTTTACTTTCTTGATACAGTGTTGTAAAGATTTATATGTATACTTTTGGTATTCCTATCTTATGCACTACTTCAGAAAGAAAATTATGTGATATAGAATCAAAAACTCTCTCATAATTGGAGCTTATAATAGTATTTTTATCTGTCGGTAGTAATGAATAGTGCTGAATTGTTTCTCTAAGTTGACTAAGTATCACTGATATTGGAGTCGATCCTGTAACATCACATTGAAACGGTGTAATTATTTTTACAACATGTTTTTCTAATCGTGTGACCAGGCATTTCATTAACACTTTCATATCAATGTTAAGAAGCGATATTGTTCGTAAGTTCTCCATCGAATTCTGGCTTATCGTTTTTCAATTAATACCATTATTACATGAGATAAATTCTAAGGTAAAGTTTTAAAGTGCCATATATGATTAAACACTTTAACCAAATCTGGAATTATGGTATCTTTAAACAATCTAACCATGCAAAGTTCAATCCATCCTCTCAAATTACGGAAGCTATTTTGGTATGAGAGAGATTTTCAAGAAGTTCTTTCGGCGTAAATTGCTGTATTAAAGTCCCTTTTTCCTCATTTAAATCTTCTGGTATCATATTGACTTCATTACAAGTAATATCAGTAACAAATGGATTTTCAAAATAGTATTTGTATTGTTTATAAAATAAAGCCATAAACCTTTTTACCTTCATAATAACACCTTCGGAAGATAATAAGGATCTACCTCTCCCCTTTTCTTCGGCCACATGAGTTATCGATGGACGTTCATGTATTTGCGGGAAAGGTTGCTTACTTCTGACAGTGCAGATAGTTTTCTTTTACGCAAATTTAACAGCACTGCTTTGGTTTTGCTAATTTTTGAAAGAACATTTTGTTCCTCTTTTTTGCGAAGTTACGCATTATTGTAATATACTATAATAATATTAAAAAATTTTCACGAGAAACCTTCGTTTTCATTTGACCAAAATGTTTCGAAATATAACTTACCTTTCTCTAGGCCATAACCCACCACTGAATTAAATCAGAGAAGGAAGCCTGTCTATGCAAAGCCGTTGCCACGTGGAATTCATTAAATTTACATAGTCTTGTAGGTGTATATTTTTAAACCTAAACAGAAAACTTGGTTTATAATGTTATAATGCTCTCAAATTTATTTTGAGCAAAAGAGCTAAATGGTCTGAAATGATAGTTTTTTTAAAATTTTTCCCCGCGTACATTTGGCCATAAATTTGATGATAGCAAACGAATGTCTGGTCTAGATGCTCCAACCTAAAAGTACGTGTATCAACTTATTATGAAACCAGTTATATTTTATACATCAATTAGATCATACGTCTTTACGATATTATTGAAAGCTTATCTGTAACAGAACCCTAGGTAGGAGTCACCTGTATACCTCACACAGCTTACGCCACCCAATAATATAACAAGAATAGATTGCTTGTAACTCAAAAGCCACTTCGTAATTATAGAAGTCTTTACGCAAGTTTTTATGTTTTTGTTTTTCCATTATAACCATACATACCTTTATATTATTGTACTCAAAAGTAAGTATCCTACCGACACATGTTTCTGTACGTTTTTATCAGTAAATCATCACGCACGAGAATTCCCACATTAAGAGCAATTTCATTTGTTACTTTATTAATATAATTATTTTATTAATATATCTATAATTATGTATGTTCATGTTAGTAAGAAAAACTTTCTGAAGAAACACTATGTCTAAATTCAGTTCTGTAACAAAACTTTGTGGGATGGAGACCTTTAAAGGGGATCTTGGAGCGTAAATATATATCGAAGCTATTATATACATTTGCTTCATATCAGACATTACAGAAAATATATCCTTACATATTGCTTTGTTACTGTAATCAAAAACGTCTGCAAATTGAAATCATTATACCACAGTAAAATGTTACCAAAATAAACAATATTTTGACATTCATATTGAAGCAATCGTTCAGGTACCTGCAGTATTACCTGGCAAAGAATTTGTTGCAGTCGTAGTGTATTCCAATTCTAATATATTATTACTTTGATTTTGACTAATTTTCTTTTCACTGTTTACGCTTTTAGCTCTTTTCAATAAATTTAAATTGTTTTTTTTTTGCTTCTATATTTTTCTTTTTTCCCGTAATTTAAATTCTTTAATTCATCCATCTTTTCTGAAGAGAAATTCATTTGCTTTTCTTTATTTGTTTCTTTAGTTTGAAAATAATATTTATTCCATTCAAAACTTGAAACAAATGAGGTTTGCCATATTTTTCTGCAATGATTTGCTCTACCTCTCCATAAAGTTGCAGAGAAATTATAGATTTGCATTTTCTTATTTCTACGCTAACGGCGGATAAGTATAGTGCTTGTGTATCACTATGGGCCATTGTGATTGAAATGTTATGTGTAGACACTTCATCACTAGACTGAACATTCCCACTGGTTTAATTTAATATTCTTTGACACAATATTAAAAAAAAGGTCTTCTTGAGAAACACAGCATATTTTACCATGTCAACCTCTATGCTTATTATTTGATCTTACATTATTTTGAATTGCTCAGACTAGAATTCGTGTAGTAAAATTGAATTTGGACTATCTTTAATGGGTAACAATCGAAGCATCGAGTGTTTAATCTTTGCGTTGTCTCACAGACTAACCAACGTAAGGATAAAACTCATCAACTCGTAAGCTACCCACACTGAACAGTATAATTCACCTGATTATGTTACTAACATACTCGTCTAATCAAAAACAAAATGTATGGTGCTTAACTGAATTATATTATTCTACACCTTTAAAAGAGATATTATATTTGCACGAGTAACACTTCACAATAACATTCACAAAACGTTCAATCTCAGCTATAAAACTGACACAGAATCAAGACATTAGAGAGAAAACACGTCATGATACCTCAAATGCTATCAAACTTCTCATACCACTCGGCCACACGGCCAGTACAGCAACCGTTACTCTTGCTTTCGTCTACTTGTTTCACGCGTAGACATCTTCTTTTTTTATTATCGCAATTGGTGTTAACTCTGCACAAATTACTCTCCATTTCGTACAAAATTCGCTGAATCCTTCCTAACGATATACATTGTTTTCTACATTTCCACATCCCAGTTGCTTCATTCCAGTGTCAGGCCAGAATATGAGTGGATCGACGATGTAATAAAGAAGTCCTTTACGACCATGGTCTATTTTCGAAGCATCATCCCAGCAATATTCCTGTGTTACTGAGGATAACCTGGATAAACTTCAGTCAGGATGGTCGCCACAGGGATCGAAACCATGATCCAACGTACTCGAAGTTAACACTCTACTGAACTACAGCTGTACGGTTTAAGTTCAAAAGAGTGTATGTCAGTTGTTAGAGAACTATTTTCTTGTATTACACAAAACATTAAGTTATTGATGCATTAAATTAGCGCATCATTCATTTTCATGTAAGAGACAGAAATCTACTCTTTCAGGCTATTATCGTTAAAGGTGATGACATTGTAACAAATTTTTCAGAAGTGGTGGAAATACTTCCATACTTGTTAATGTATTTAATTCATAATGTCACCATGATTTTTTTTATTTTTAGTTACATTTTTATTATCTTAATTATAATGTGTTAGGCCTCATCTTCCAAAAATGAGTGGACATCTTACACTGATGTGTGAGGTAAGATGCTCATTTTAATAGGCCAATTTTAAGGGTCATATATCGGTTGTGTATACATGTAGCTTCGTCTGCTTCTGTTATTAAGAGCGTGAAAGTTCAATAAATATTTATACAAAGATTTGCTATTCTGTTTTTCTTAATTACTCCACAATGGCTCCTAGACAAAATGTGTGTCTTCTTCCCTCAACCCACTATACACACATATATACTAAATGGATTCAGGGAGATATTTATAATACAAGTTCCCCCATTCTTTACGAATTGCTTGCCCGGTGAGGAAACGTAACTCGTTTTACGTAATAAGGATTAAGCACGAAATACGTAGTTCAATGTTACCGCGTATACTAATAGTAATAAGTATAAGATCGGTCGGGTATACGTGCAGTCTACGGCGGTAGGCCAACGACTCGAAGGTCCGGGTTCAAATATCGGCATGGGTGTGGATTTTAATGGCTAAAGTACGAATCGTGACGGTCCGAAGTCCAAAGTTACTAGATTGGATCATATAAAAATAACTGTTAAGTAATTAGTAGAAAGTAAACAGTAATTATCTTGAAGAGCAGTTCCCGCCATTGAATACAGATTTTCACCCAGCCGAAACTGTCTGAATTCATCCATTGTTACTCAAAGTAAAACTGACGTAGTATCAGTAAGTGTACGCTAACAGTGCATGCAATTATTATCCTTATGATCCTTGTTGTTACCTAACTTCTGTTGACTTAGATACTAACAACAAAATAAAGATAACTTTTAATTTAGCATAGACGTATGTGTTGATAAATGTGTAATTTAGTCCCATTTATTCATTTTAGGAAAGAAACCTTTGAAGATCTTACCGGTTTTGTGGATAGGGAACAAGATTAGACACGTGTCAACTCAGAGACCCGCACATGGGGTAGAAGGGTATAACGTCCAATGACCTTGCTTGCAATACCAGTCTTTGGATATGGTTTTCTTCCAGATACCGGTCTATTAAACTTGCTCTCTGCGGATGGGCAATATAGTCTTGCAGAATGGCATGTATCATGTGCATGAGAGTTAACACGTCGATCAAATATGTCATGCCTATATTGCTGATCTGTCATTGTTCCACTAAGAAACACAAAGTTATGTGAGCCTTCTAAGGGAGATTCTATTCGAAACGAGCAAACTTGTATCTCTGTATCGGACCTTTTCAATAATGTTAGATGGGTGGTAACGTTTCTTTGATCTCGAAAAAGCACTCCACTTTGGGAATCACTGTCTAGAGAAACCTTGTACTTAACAGTGAAGAGAACATAGTACCACTACTCGTTCATGTCCACTGTAAACTCATCCCTCTGTACTATTGGGTGACTGATACAGACAAATCGCCCGGTGTCTTGTGCAACGTCCATAAGCACTTTGTTAAATATGTTCGACCTATTTCTTCGTCGAGATAAGAGGATATATCGGTTAACAATGGCCAATCTTACATACGGTCAGTCTCCTCTGTATTTCCGCGAGGCATGTTGTGTTTTCGTTAAATGTTTCAGAGAATGTAAACTACAGAGGAATGGATATTGATCTGCCTACCCTTGTTGACTTGTGCGTTTACTGCTTCTCGTCACATTACCGCCACTTACCGACCAAATGCTGTCCTTTGTCATATTCGACCATGATGATACACAAACCAGTTCCTGTGTACTTCATAGGTACTTTGGGGTATCACTTCAGGGACCACAGAACTGAAATTAGCGAACCGAGGCTATTCAACCGGATCCTTGTATAACGTCTAGTACGCTAAGACGTATGTACACGTTGTACAGTGTATCTCTTCATAGTGCATTCGTCTCAATTTTGTGCTCTGTGAAGCTTTATACTATTTTATAGTATGTTCATAAATAAGAATAGTGGATTCCCGAACCTAGCGATATCGATAGCGGAATGCAGGTAAAGAAATTGAAAATTTTTAAATCTCCAGGAACAGACAATATTCCAGATAAATTAATCAAGGAACTACAAAAATTGATAAGTACTATATGGAGAAAGGAGGAGCTCCCAAAGGAATGGAAAACCTCAATAATAGTTCCGATTTACAAAAAAAAAAAAAAAAAAAAAAAAAAAAACGATAAATCGGACAGTTATAGTGGCCGCGGAATCTCGTTACTTCCATCTTGTTACAAGGTATTAAGTAATATTCTGTTAACACGCCTAAGTGTGTACGTAGATCAAATAATTGGAGGTCACCAATGTGGATTTAAAATTTGCCTTGAGACAAATTTTGGAAAAGAAATAGGAATATAATTGGACGGTTCATCAGCCATTCATTGATTTTAAGAAAGCATATGATTCTATTAAAAGTGAAAAGTTATACAGTATCTTGATACGATTTGAAAAATCGTATGAAAAAAAAGGTTCAACCTGTGAAGATATGTCTCAGCCACCCCATAAACAGAGTACGAATAAGTAATATGTCAGATGGTTTCAAGATTCGAAACGGATTGAAATAAGACAATGGCTTGTCACCACTACTGTTTAGCTTTGCGCTAGATGTGCGATTTTAAAAATTAAAGGGGACTATCATTGAACGGTTTGAATCAACTATTCGTATACGCGGATAATGTAGATTTAATAGAGGACGATATAGATGCACTACAAACCAACACCGATATCTTTGTAGAAGCGTGCGATGAAACCGAAACACAGCGAGTGAAGGAAAGAAAAACATAATAATTAGGGATAAGGTCATAGAGAAAGTAAACAAATTAACATATTTGGAAGCATACGTAAGAAGCAAAAATGGGCTCACAGAAGAAATAAAAAGTCGGTTAGTATCGAGCAACGCATGTTTCTATTCAGTCCAAAAACTTCTAACATCGCGATTAATATACAAGGAAATTGAAAATATACAGAACGGTTATTCTGCCGGTAATATTTTACGGTTGCGAAAGTTAAAGAACAACAATTATATGCGTTAGAAAACAAGGTTTTGAGAAAGATATACGGGCCGAGATGACTGTAGAATGGAGAAGACTGCATAATGAAATACTCCACGGACTGTATGATGCACCACATGTAAAAATAATGAAATCGTGATGACTAAGGTGGGCAGACCTTATAGCTAGGAAGGGGGAAAAACGAAGATTATGTTTTATCCTGGTTGGAAGGCCGGATGGAAGGAAATCATTGGGAAGATCGAGAAGTCGTTAGTATTACAATGTTAGAAGAGATCTTCGGGAAGTAGTTGTTCGTGATGAAATTGATTTGATCCTGCCCAGGATACAATCCAGTGGCAAACGTTTGTTACTGCGGCGATGAACTTGCGAGTTCCATAAGCCATAGAATTAGTAAGTTATAGTCTGTTGTTACTCTACGCAACATTTTCTCTTCGTTCCTTAATTTTGACAAGCAGTTTAGTTTATAGACGTTTTTCCGTGCTTGCGTTTAGGTTTAACTTAACAAATATACATCTAAAAAAGTAAAAGTAGACTTGGTAACAAAAACGTCTTATTAAACCTTTCTCATAATTTTAGGTTGTGTTCATAGATGACAGAAGCGAGCATTGCTAAAGTAAAATCCATTGTGGTAAAATCCATTTAGTCATGTCGCTTTTCTAAAATGCCACTTATCTTATTTTAAATCGTCAACATTTCTTTAAAATTATATAAAGTTTCTCTTAACTTTTTCTCCCAAAATTTAGAAATAACTTATATGTATCCACAACTACGTATTTCAAAATTTTTAGATATGAACAACTGCTGTGTAGATATTTGATGTGTACTATATAATCCATTTTGTCTCTACAAAATTTAAATTAATATTTAATTAAATGTTACAATGCAGTCTTTCTGACTGAGATGTTTCTACGAATTTAGTATTTTATTTTCAGTACTAATATTTGACAGATATTGAAGCATAAATATTTATAATTATGTGCTATACCGAAAAAAATAGCAGTAGGAAATAATGCACGTAACCCAATAGAATATAAAAAGTTGTGCGCTGTTGATCAATTAGAATTGTCAGACCAATGATAGTCTAAGAATTATATAAATATTCACGTACACGATGAATCAACTAGAGGCAATATTGAAGATTATCTTTAATATGGGCAAGAAAAAAGTCATAAAGATTGTATGTACCAGGTGCGTAAATACGAAACCGGAATTTATGTACAGAAAAGACACAGTGATTGGATGACAATGCTAAGAACTATTTTATTTGAAGTATTGGCCATCGCTAGCGATACATTTCTGCCATCGTTCCGGCAATGTGTGGATCCCAGACCAAAAAAAACTGTGCCTCCTGTGCTGCAAACCAGTCATGAAACCATTTTCGTACATTTCCGTAAGATGTGAAACGTTGGTCAGCAAGTGCGTGTCCCATGGATGCAAATAAGTGAAAATCGGAAGGCGTCAAGTCTGGTGAGTAAGCCGCCTGTGGAAGGATTTTCCCAGCCAAACGTCGCAATCGTTTCCTTGACTGTTTTTGCTGTGTGGGAGGGTGTATTATCGTGAAGCATAATCACTTTATGTTGTTTTTGGTCATATTCTGGTCGTTTTTGACGCATAGTTTGATGCAAATCGATCAGTTGTTGTCGGTAATATTGAATATTAACGGTTACGCCAGGTTTCAGCAGTTCATAATAGGTCACTTTCTTCTGATCCCACCAAACACAAAGCATTGTCTTCCGTGTATAGTGATTTGGTCTTGCAGTCGATGTCCCTGGTTCTCCTTGAGTTACCCATGATCTTTTACGCTTAGAATTCTCGAAATAGATCCACTTTTCGTCACCAGTCACAATTCGATGGAAAAATGTTTTCCTTTTGTACCTGGCGAGCAGAATTTTGCAAGTTGTTTTACGGTTTTCCTGCTGTCGTTCAGTTAATGCATGTGGAACACATTTTCCCACCTTCTGAATCTTGGCCATGGCTTTTAAACGTATGGAAACTGCTTCCCGTGTCACATTTAATTGATCCGCGAGTGGTTGTTGCGTTTGAGCGTCATCCTCTTCCAACAAAGCTTGCAATTCGCTGGCTGTCTACAAACTTTTTCGGTGGTCTTCCGCATTCTTCGTTTCTCACGTCAAAATCGCCACTTTTAATTTTCTTAAACCACGCATAGAACTGTAAAGTACCAAGAGGATGATCACCGTAAGCTTCGACAAGCATGCGATGCGATTCCGCAGCAGTTTTCTTCAAATAGTAACAAAAATTTAATGCTGTCCGCATATCGTAGTTTGTAGGTACAAATTTCGCCATGTTCAACGGTATTAAACAGTACACTATGACATAAAACTTGTGTGGTTGTGATTTGCAAATCGTTGTCAGCAGTCAAAACAAGCAAGTGGAGCCAAGAACGCAGTTTTACGGTAACCACAGTGACAGCTAACGCCGTCTATGCACAAATTCCGGTTTCATATTTACACACCTGGTATATTTCAAAGCTCACCATATATTGATTTCTCAAAACAATGATATAGTTTGAGCTAAAGCACTGACTTATCTGTTTCAAAATCTGAATGCCAATTGTGTCTATTGTATGTTCAACAACTGTTTTCCTAATGATTGCGAACATATATTCCTTGATAGTAATAATAATAATAATATTGTATTAGTGTATTGCCAATGATACTTTATTGGAAAACTGAGTTTAACTACTTTCATATATATATCGAGGTCCCATGCAAAAGGGTCATATGTTCAATATTTCTTTGTATTTAGAAAAAAAATATTTTTGAAAGTTAATTTAAAATTGTTTTAATTAATAGTTTGATTGCAACTTTTACCATTGAAATGTTAGCTTGATGCATAGAAAAAGCACTCCTGATTCTATTAGATTCTGTAATAATGTTAATTTTGGCTGAGCATGGACTTATCACCTTTGTGCACGGACACCTTGATGTATATTCTTTCATCCTCTTCTTGGGTGAGATATTTTGAACACTATTAGCTGTATTGCCCTGTACCATTAAAATTATCATTATTGTTATTAATAATAATATTATTAAATTTTAAAAACATTTTGTTTTAAATTTGCTTTATCTGGAAGTGTACTATACATAAAATATTTAAATTATTTAATTTGTTCGTCATTTGTTACATAGACAAGTAATAACAAACACGCTCTCTCACAAAGACAGGAGTCCTTTTCATAGTGAACCTAGTATGTATGGTCACTCTATACTTGTAAAAATGTCAGTTCATATTATCTAGTATTTAATTCTAAGGGCAAAGCTATGCTCAATGGCACTGTTGAGTACCGGTAAAGGAACACAGGGGGGGGGGGGGGGAGAAACACTATCTGATTAAATAACTTGTGGGTAATATAAAAGATGTTCCAAAAGTGGAGACGTAAGTTGAGAGCTGAATTCTTTACACCAAAGGAGCCATGTGGATCAAAGGTAGAGTACTCAACTCCGCTGCGCCAGGTCTTCGGTTTAATTCATGTTCAAGCCATGTGGGTTTTCTGGTGGACAAACACCGTGTACGTGCAGTTTCTGGGGGCTCTCCCATTTCATCCCATTTTCTTCATTCCACCAATTCATCTCATTATCTTCCATCCGGCCTGAGCCAAAGTTGCCTAAAGACCCTAAAAATTAAATTCAAATCTTACTTTAACCGAAACAAGAAAGGAAAGTTCCGTTCAAGAATTTTTTAAAAAATGAGTTGTTTCAATGCATTTACATTTATTTTAAGGCATTTAGGCAATTATGGCTCAAGCCGGGTTCTTTCATGGCTACAGGTGGTAACTCCAGTCATTTGTGACGCTGTCTAACTAACTCTGGGCGTCATTAGCTCCAAAATTATGGATGTTTTCCAATGTCATCAAATGAACGATTTTCTTATATCGGTCTAAAAGCTTCATCCCTCGATTTACGACCATCACGTGTGAAACACTCTGTATTCTTTTCTTCTAAATTTGGATGTTTTATAAACAATAAATAACTCCATTCACAAGAACGTGATTTTAGAAAAATAATTAACGAATCTTCACTAAATACTCAATGAAAGCTTTCACTGTATCAAGATATTCTTTACTGGCAAAAAAGAAAATGATTTTCCGATGAAAATGTTGTTTTACGTACGAAATTAACAACCCGCAATTGAGAGAAACATTTTGGTGTACGTACCTTATTCTCTTATGTAATTTTCTTTTGACATATCGAACACATCAATAATTAAGCTAAGATGTATGTCGTACCGTCAAAAACTTTTCGAAACGCTGCTACACAAAACTGAAAATGTTATATGATGTTCTTTTACAAGATAACGTGAACACATTAACATTTTTTGGCATCTTGACGGCGTGCTTGGTAGTGCATGTAATCAAAGGGAATATCATGCTATAAAAATAATGAAGCAATAAAGACTATATCGTCATAGTAAATATTTTCAGTGTTATTCACAGAAAGAAGAATTTCCTCTCATATGAAATGCCTACTCTCTCCTTCGCTTGTTTCATATAAATATTCACTCATTTTTCACATCACAACCGTGAATCAAAGATATATGAAGAGCTCATCATCCAGTCTCAGTGGTATTAATATTGGTTGTCATTTTGCATATGCTATGTCATGACCTGGCGATTTGTATATGGATTACAGTGTCTATCGGTGAACGTACTGTATACACTGCGGACGTTTCTTTTAACTATCACTCTTCATTTTTTTTGCTCTGCATATATATACGCATACATACTGGTACACACACACACACACACACACACACACACACACACATATATATATATATATATATGTGAATGTTTGTCAAATATGCAGAAGGTGAATTACGTTTTCTGTTATAGGCTGTCTGATAGAATTGATGAGACTTTCGTTAGGTAAACATGCCACGCTGCAGAGGGAATATTAGGCGGAGTCACGACATAAAGGAATACATACATACATCCCCTAACTTCTTCCATAACATTCTCTCTCTCTTTCTGACACACACACACATTCACAAATTACATATACGTATATACGATTAGTTCGTCGGCACGCGAATGTATAATTTAATCCCGAAGGACTGAGCGTTCGATTAGTTACGACAGATGCAAAAACAGCTATTTGTGAACACAGCAATTCATCACGAGCCGTCGCCATCAGTAATGGGCACTGAATTTCCTCTCCTTTTCTTGCACTCAGAACCATCTTCATTGAGCTGAGAACAAGACAAACGCATATACACCCAGAGTGAGATAGAGAAAGAGAGAGAGAGAGAGAAAGATGTATTAAGACGAGAGGATAGTAAATATTGTCGGAATTGGACACAATCAAATTGACGCACACGATAGTATTTTCCAGATCTTTCTCTATATATGATCTCAGTTCCTCTCAGTAGCCATTGTATTAATGTTCACTACTCTGTAAGAAACTTAAACCTAAGTTGCATCTCCGGTAATAATTCTCATGTAGAACCATGAAACAAGGAACAATTTTGTAAGGTTTTCAGCAATCGTTTGGAAAACATACAAGCCTACAATTGAGGAATTTATTTTTACAAAAAGAATGACAAAGTCGCTAAAGATAATTGGTACAATATGTTGTCTACAGATGCTAAGGGATTCAACTGACATTGACTGCTATTTTTATTTCGATGTAATTGTTAAAGACGAAAAATGATCATGATTTGCACATGGACATATTAGGGGCCAATGTCTCTTTGTAACAAATACGACAGTTTTGTGTCACACATTTCCGCTTACATATAAAAAACTACCACAAACATTTTATTCGGCAATGCCACTTGTATACCTTGACTTTTGGACTCCACATATGTTAAAAATAACTTTAATGATAATGTGGTGAGTTATGATTAAAGTGCTGCTGAAATACTAATTATCGATATGTCGTTTGGATTGCATGAAAGAGGCCATATGATTGTTTATGGGCATGGACGAAGGAAAAGAGTCATGCTCTGTAGCTCAGTCACTGCGACTGGTATCACTGACTCCACAGTTTAATTATCTTGTTTTTCTTAGCAGGATTGGCACAGCCAAGGGAGCACACCGATCCACTATGACTTATGGAATATACTACTTTACACTGAGAGGCAAGCGTTTGCTCAGTATTATTAGCACTTGATCTTCAAACTTTCCTTATAACTATTGAGAGAGGAATGTTGTTCCGACGCCATATATCTGGCTGTTTGATGCAACTGCTGTAGCTTCTTAAGCAGAAGATGGTTGACTAAGGAGTATCTTGAAGATTGTTCCATGTGCTCTGTAATCAAGTGCTGTATATCAATTGCTATACACTTCATTGACTGAGCAGTGTTCTTTGAACGGATGTACGCAGCGAAAGCTTGCCGCTACTTCCAAATAATACATGTTTTATGTAAATTTAATACCAAAGAAATACAGTATTGAATGTAGTTTCTGTAAGTGTTGGTGGCCGTAAATGAAAACTGTAAACAATCCATACCAGTTGTTTTACAGAAAATTGGAAATAAAAATGAGCTTCTAAACCAATCGTAATGCGTCCAAACTTTGGATTAGACGCTTAAATTTAATTTTATTTAGGTATTAGGGAAGATGGGACAGCAAGCAAGAAAATCGGGTGGTAGGTTTAAGCTATCACTTAGTTATTACGCTGCAGCCTCTGTAAACTATGTGGGACCTCGTCTTACCAAGAAACGGATGGCCCTTGTTCAAATCTAGACCAGGATGTTGCCAGGCTCGGAGTTCGAAACCGGGACTTCCCTATCAGTTTAAACGCTTCTAGCTTTAGTTCTTACACACACATATATATATATACATCAAAACTGTAAAAGAGAACATTATTAATTACGTATTTACAATTATATACAATTTCTGAGAGATAAACACGCGTTGAACAAGATACTGATTAAATGGTATTTTACATACAAACGAAATTTCTTTTCTTTAATTTTTAATATTAGACCTGTGTCAGTATTTTTTCATGTAAAATTCTTGTGAATTTTTCCGTCCTAGTAGAATCACCAAGGTAGAGATAAAAGGGAAAAAGGCAGACCTTTTCATACCAAATGATTTGAATCACAGATGAACCATCTCTGCCGCATATCTTACCATATCAAAGCCTAAAAGGAAGGGAAATTTCCTCTTTGTTCTTTTGGTTTAAAAATTCCCGTTTTTGCTCTTTTATCCCTTTCTCTTTATTTTCTGGCAAAGAGAAGGCAAACGAATGAAGTAGCGGTACTACTCACAATAGACAGAAAGATTTCTTTTTAAAATAATGTTTAATTCGGTGACATTTGGTAAAATATCAATTCATCCTTTATAAGTCAGATCTAAACACTAGTAAAATAATGTCTGAATTTCTACATTTGCCTTTCTTTTCGTTTAATATTTATAAAATTATTTTGATTTTCGTCTAGCAATACAACTCCTTCGTTAGTTTGTGTAAAGTAACTATTTCTAACACTAGATAGCAGCACTACATGCTTATGTTTCTAATGCTTCCTTGTACGTAAATGCAATGCTGCTTCTACAAATTCAGGCTTAGAGAGTTCAAACTTTCAGATAAGAGAACTAATAATAATTTCAAGAGTTCTATCACTGCATATTATGGTTTTAATTTTTGATCATTGTTTAAACCGCTTGATAGTTGTAGTAATTGTTCGAACCTATAATAATGAAGTTAGGAACATTGTGGTAGAGACTATTAAATCCCTGCTTTTAACAGAAATATTTTAGCTATCTTGGGTTGTTATTCAATTGATTTATTGCACTCTAGTGTGTGATGTTTTACTAATGTATTTTTCTTTAAATAAAGTATTTTATAATTGTATCGTTATAATTGTTTCTCTGCAGTTTGTTTCGCCTTTTAGAAATAAGGTTTCCTCCGTCACAGCAGGCATATAGTGGGATAGTACTTTGAATAAAACCAGAGACAGTTTCTTTCTTCCGTTTTAAATTTTGTTGTTGTTCTTTACTTCCTCCCAATATAAATTAGCCTCTGATCTATACTTTCTGTTTGTTAAATAAACAAATGAACTTTATGTCTTTATCATGTTTTGATATTTCCCTTGATACAATGGCGTTACTTCTGGCAAATTTCCAGCGTCAAAGCAGTGTGGCACAAAACCAAAAAGACGCAGAAGAAGAATTGTTCTTCTAGGAAGAAGACGGGAGAATGCGGAGAAAACCCACGCATGCGGTTTTTGTCCATTACAAGGTCCATGTGGCAGGATCTGGGATCGAACTGAGGTCCCCACACACCAGAGGTGAGCGTCCTATCATTAAACCACCGAGGCTGGAGTAAATTATACACACAAACCCAGATATTTTGAAGCTATTTGAAGTAAGATAGTACAATGTATTAATGGTGACTTTATGTCATGATATTCACAAATTCGTATTTTGAGGTAATTTCATTTCACGGTATTCTTTCGTTTGCATCCAATAGGTGGCTATATGTTACATTTCAATTTACTAATGTGTATTGACACTCGAAACTAAATATGTTTTATTTATGAAATGACAGTTTTTAAAAAACTAATTAACTTTATCACAAACATCTAATATCTATGGTTCCTCTTATTGTAAAATATATTGAACGTTATCTAAGCAGTAACAAGAAGCGTAAAGAAACACTACGATAAAGCCTTAAATAAAATTCAAGTGCAAATTCAACATTATACATATCTCTTAACTAATTTCGTATAATTCCCAAAATTAACCGATTGTTAACTGTTTGCTATTTAATATCTTATATCTTTATAACTCATTAAATAATAGTATAACATTGTCTTTGAGGCACAGTGATGGGCAGTTAGGGTTCCATTTATCGATATAATTGTTAAAACCGGAAAAGAACAAGATGGCGATTGCTGAAGAACCTTCCAAACTATTAACATTGCTTATGTAATTATGTTTTATAGTCAGGGACCATATGGTATTCCGTGTGCTCCTTCGTGAAGAAAGTAAGGGACTACTTTTAATGTGTTTCTAGATGTATCAGGATACCAGAATGCTTTGGTGCCGCTTTCACAATAGCGTCGTTCCAAAATGGCGGCATGAGCTTTCATAAAATGTGCTATATCTCTGATCTCTCTCCACCAATTTTGATTATTTTTTAATGGTAGATAATTCAATATTCCTTAACTTTGATTATTACAAATGGTTTTGTATTGCCAATCTTTTCGGCAATGGTTGGAGCTAGTGAGCTCGGAGAGGGCTAATTTTAAAGCCCATGTAACAAACATGTGTGATAATCAAAATTAAGGAGTATTAAATTATCCACCATTTTAAAATAAACATAATCAAAATTGTTGTAGGAAGACCAGAGATATCGCACATTTTATGAAAACTCAAGCCGCCATTTTGAAACGAAGCCATTGTGAAAGTGGCACCAAAGCATTCTGGTATCCTGACACATCTAGAAACAAATTAAAAGTAGTCCCTTGCATTCTTCACGATGTAGCATACGTGATTAACATTTTTACCCTATGGTCAACGACTATTATCGCGATCGACTAATATCTACACCCAAAGTCTGTTTATGATGACGTCACCGGCAGCACTATTTCGAAGAACATCCAACATTCCACTACAGTATTGGATAGCCGATCGCAGTCAGGCTAGCCGACAGCAGAACTTTTACCACGCGTGTCTCTTCAGCGACCACACACACTATGAGCGTAACCTGTAGGTTATGAGGGAATGAAATTTGTATGATGATTGTCCAATAGTTTCGAGACTATTTAGAGCGATTTAATACAAAATACCAATTATTCTAGAAATCTACTTTCATATGACAATGCACGGTTTTCTATATTGCATTTCCACTGAAATTGGAATTATCTTATAGCTCTTTAAAAATGCGGTTCATATATTCTCATTCCTAACAAATAGTCTAAGAAAACAATAAACGACAATAGTGTACTCAATGCCATGAATAATTCTCTAACAGTGGAATATATGTGAATAAAAAACTATTCGTTTTGCCAGAAACATGGCAATAGAGAAATATCAAATCTATTCAAGTTTACTATTTGCAGAGATATGGCAACGTCATCTGTTCTAAAAATGATTGTGACTGCAGTAATTTTCAATGCAGAGAGATCACACCACCAACAAAGCACTCTTGTTACTTCATGTTTAACCATACTCCCAGTAGTTCCTCCACATTTTATGACTTAGAAGCCGCAGCGTGTATCTATACCTCTATTACCAGAATAAGAAGTCATTCTGTCATGCCATCCGTCATCAAAACGGATGTTTCCCTGTAAATTGAAAATATACGTACATGAAAGGTCTTGTTTGTTACACTCCTATGCCATTTAACTCAGTGCATCTCTTTACAATGAACATGCTACACAAACGGAGAAAAAGAGGTACAAGAAATGGGAATATTACGGTAACGACCAAACCCTTCAGTTTTGAAATGAAAAGTCTAAAATAAGTCTAACTTATTGTTTTAGCTAGATCATGAGAACCAAACCTTCAAACTTGATAAAAAAAGATTAACGAATTCTCAATTCCAGGCAATGATTGTGTACCTAAACGATTAATAAGAATACATTGACTCACCTATTTGCTTTCTCTAACCAAATAATCACATTTGAGTCGTTTCACTTAGACCAACAAATGAGTACTTACTACTAGAAATTATAGCAAATATAACTAAACGACTCTCGCATAAAGAAAATTCACGGAAATAGAAACTGACGGAATATTAGATATAATGACCTATAAACAAACACTGAAGCCTTCTGCGTCATCACGGATCAGATATCCGTAGATAAGTTCAACAGATTTATACCATTGACACTCTATGCTCTCCTCATAAAGTAGAATAGGTAAAGCTACACAACGCGCACGTGTCGTGAACAGCATATAGACCTACTCTCCACATAGACCTATTTTTAATCTATGGTACTAAGTGAGTTGGGGTTGTCAGTCCCACTCTTGACCGCCTTTATCTCTCAAAGTGCCCAGAAGTACCCAAGACACTCTGCTAAAGTAAAATCGGGCCAAGTGATGTGGTAATTATTCATGTATATTATTTTATATAATTGCACTAAAATTCTAAAATTAAATGACCTACTTTGAACAAATATATTTCGTTTCTAAACTGCTGACTATGTTTAAGTATGTTTGCCCAACTTTGTGTTTTTCTCTTCGCCTGCTGTACCACCTTTCTGATCTGTATTCAATGTATATGACGTTAGTGAATTTTTAACAATATAATTTCGTGGTATTATAACAAATATAATAAATGCTTACCAGATATAACAGATTCTATTTACCGGATATACTAAAAAACTACGAGGCTTTTCTTTCCCACATTCTGAGGAAGCATTTCCTTTACTCTAATGTCGCGTCAAGCAGCAAGTGTAATTTTCCATTACGTCACACACTTGCCGTCACTAACCTCTCTACAGTAATACCAACTGTAAATTATCTCGTTGCTCGCGTGCTTCGTAACAACGAAATTTCACTTTGCCCTTCTTCCCCTCACTTAACTTTTAGGAGACTGAGCGCGCTTTAGAGCGCCAGGCAAATAGTAGTTTGAATAATATTCGATTTAGTAAGCCATTTGTTTAAATAACCAAAGGAAGTATCCGTAAATTTTATGTTCAATTTGTCACTTTTCATAACATCACGACACCTTTCAAACAAAGATCCTGATCCCTAGGGAAATTATAGATGTCTCTGTACAAGCCAGTGTTTCAATTTTACGGAGTCAATCACCCTATACTCGTAGCTAGTGGACAAGGTAAGTAATTGCAGTAATTCGTTCTACCACTGTCTTGCACGTAACAAAAATCCGCAATTTTGATTCACCTGGGAAGCTCAATAGCACGATTGGTTAGTTCCTGTCAGAAACTGTGTCTTATAGAGGAATCATATAAGCTCAGCATAAAGGATAATTATTAGAATTCTAGTTCTCTTCACTAGTGTCAGAGTGGACCCCCGGTGCCCCGGCTGGAAGAACAGTTTAGGGGCCCCACGGCAGGAGTCATATACATGCCGTAAAATGCGGGATCGTCTCTTTCTCAGAGTTCTGTCCCGGTGTCCCAAAAACGTTTGCCGGAACGCTAAAATTTCCCATGCTTTGTTTATGGAATACAAACTACACGGTCAATAGTTATTAATGAAGTCTATCAACAAAAAATTAACATGATAGCTCATTGTTTCTCCCACAAAGTCATTTAATTTAACTACTTTCAAACGACGGACAGACAATAACTATTTTAATTCGACAAATTTAGCATTTAGTTGTAGCAGCAACATAAATAACCGAAGACAGAAATACATTATTCCAAAAACAACTTTTTTGGTGTTCAGGATACAAAACAAAACAATGGTTTTCCCATATCAATTAGAATTTTCCTCATCACATATGCAATTATGCTTAAAAACGAAATATTTTTAATGAAAACATTGTTTAGAATACGAAATAAGAACTATATAAGAAACAGTCTTTAATAAACACAGCTTTATTCCGAAATACGTATATAACACCTTTAGAATCCTACTTTAATGTACTTTCAAGTGATCTACTCAAAATTATGATTTGAAAACATTTACCTGGTCATTCCATGGAGTGATTGGAGACCAAAAAATGTTCTTCACAACCTGAAAAAACTTCAGACTCCATAATGTATTTGCTATAACTGATAGGAAGCTCCCCGTTAAAGCTACGTTTCACCATGTCCAGACTTTTACGATAACCACATAAACTTATAGATAGTGCAAATACAGTAGTAGCTTGGAAACACACATAGGCGTTATTAGGAACAGGGGCGATATTTGCGACACCTACACTAACGTGTTCACTATAGATAGGATCATGAAATTTAACATGTTTTAAAGCTGTCGGAGACATGCACCAAATAACCGGTTCCAGGTCTCTAGGTCACCCCTGGGCTGCAATATGGGAGTGGAAAGTCCCCATAAGAAAAACATGGGGAATGGGGTGTCATTTTAAATTTTAATAATCAAAAACTACTAATATTAGTGTCAAATCCATAGTTTTTGGAACCACTGAGATTAATATTGTCACTTTGACTGGCTCAAAAGCTGAAAGTGCCTAGTCCAACAAGATAGCAACAGCGTATAGTAAACCAATGACAATGTATCGCAACGGTATCTGATACGTATGACTTGAAAAAGAGGAAGAAAAATCGAAAAAAGAGTCAGAATTATCTACAAACAGTTCCTGTTCCGTAAACAGTTCTTGCTCCCGTTTTGATGAATGGGATCTGCGATGTGTCTTGTAACAACTATACTACAAGTTAGTGGATGCTTACCCTAAATTGGCTTTGTTCCCACCCCTCCCTCCCCGCCCGAGGGAGTGGAGGCTGAACGTGAACTGCATACAAAGTATCACTATTCATCTCAGCGGCCCCGTAAAGTAAACTATGGATTCGACATTAATATAGGTCGTTTGCGATTATTTTTGTCACCCTCTCCCACTTCCAGGGAGTGGGGAAACTTGAACATTAAAAGTGTCAATATTCATCTCAGAGACTCCGACATAATAACCCTTGAAAATCCATTAAAAGAAAAAATGTTCTTATTATAAGAGAATGCTTCAATACTAATTAATTGTTCTATATACAGCGAACTCGGAACGGATGATCAGCAAATAGGATAATACGCACACGGATAATCGGGAGTTTGCTGTATATAAATATATTTTATTTGTTGTTGTATACCTTCGGTATATATCGCTGACACATGTGGATCTTGGACAGTGGAACTTGGAAATGGTAACTTCATTTGCTTCGGATCCGAGGCACACAACTTCATTTTTTTTTCAGCGTCCCGTGTTTTCTCGGAACCACTCTTATACGACCGCTTCCTGACAGCCACTTCTCGTTGACGACACTTCACAACACTGGCAGGAAACAATCAGTAATTGTTAACTCACCATTGTTCTTCCGAAAAGTGTCTGATTGAAAATTACAAAGCGGTTGTCGCTTTTTGCACCCGCGCAAGGCAGACTGGAGGGGAGGGGAAATAGACGTACAGGCGTCAAGAAACTTGCACGTGTTGCTTAGTTGATTGTTGAGGTGACAATGGGCTAGTTACTACATTTCATACAAAGAAACATAAGAAAATTGAAAAAAAAAGGCAAAGAAAAGACAAACAAGAAGAAAAGTAATACATTATATTCTCGGTTTTGGTAAGTGTACAGAAATATGGTCATCAATTTATTTTCGAATAAAATGCACCTGCATATGAAATATTCATTTTACTTTAAAAATCCTTAAATATGTATTTACATATGCAATATGCAAAATATGTAATTATAACATAAATTCAATTACTGTAATGTATAAAAGAGGCCCCATTCTGTTTGCTCTATTGTAAATTTAGGCTATAATGATCATCACAATTGAACGAAAAATGACGGATATGCCATGCTTTATAAATGTTATTTCTGTTGTACATCGCAGTACCTTTGGGAAGGAGCCCGTAAGGTATTGGGGCCTTCTGGACGTTGTAAGATCTAAAGTAATCTTTCTGATGTCTGCAGGAATACTCAGTGACGTGCATCTGAGGTAGGCCCGCAATTCGTGTTTCTTTTTGTTAAAATGTTGTAGATACTTACATAAGGATTAAAAAATATTTATTAAAAAAACGAAGTTGAGGGTAGGGCACCGGCCGGGATTCCGGCCCTGGTCAGTCCGAGACTGCTCTTCACAATAATTCAATCATAGGAATAATTTAAGGGCAAATTAAGTCAAGTCTGCTTCATTCATGAGAAAGAAATGGAGAAATGTTATGATAATAGTTATGATTCTCTACATACTGTACCTAGGTACAAATAATAGTTCTTAAAATTTTAGTTCTTACATTAGTTGCAACTCGGCACGAATAGGTAGGTCAGATACTTTGCTCTTTAAAGTTTTGCGATCTTTTCATTCGTTTTCTTTTGTTTACTCAAAAACTATAAGGTAGCGTAGGAAAATATGGCAAAAAGGAATTTTCTCTTTAAAATTGTGTATACCTAGATCCGTAATCTCATAAGTAGCAACTTCTATAAATCGTTGAACTGGTTTTCTAGCTCAGTTGATTGAAGTTGTCATGGAGATGACTCGAGTTCAATCCCCACTTCATCTTTAGCTACAAAAATCCGCTTATTCACACACTAAAACTTTTAGACATAACAGCATGTTTCATTTATTTTGCGAAGTAAGTGGAGAAGAGATGTTGCGGAAAATACATTAAAACTGATTGAAAGAGTATCATTTTCTTTAAAAAATAAATAAATAAAAAAAATAATTGTTCTTCAAGTTCACTATCAGCACGCTTCTTGTGTGAACCTTTGTATATTTAAAGTTAATAAAGCCAGTCGAAATTTCATTCATTTGGTTCGTAGAGAAGTTTCTTGCAAATAACAAAAGAAGTAAAAGGCCTGTCTATAAAGTATCCGAACTTACTCTTTTCGGAGAAAAGTACTGAACGCTGTATCGCAACGCTGCACATAGGGTTGCCGTATCCTTCACACACACATACATGTTAAGTGACATGATCGTCGCTTGCTTCAACATACATTAGGCGACTAGTGTGTAAAGCTTTGAAGTTTATGCCATTTAGAATAAACAAATAAAACAATGATACAATCTGCTCAAAGATTGCCGCGCGTAGGTGGAGAGTGACGCAATGCAGTTTGACGTTCTTATACGATGCAGTTCTTCGTAAGAGTCCTTAATTGTGGGCTTTACGAAACTGGTCCTTGCATCAGAATAACAACCTGGTTCCTTCCCTACACTTGATCCATTCTTTCGTTGCATATTAATGTCATTCGCCAAACTCGATATACCCCAGACATGACTCTTTGCGACTTATCTCTTTTCTCTAAAGTTAAATCGACACTAAAAGTTACCCGCTTAGGCATCCTAGACAACATTATGCACAATGCGACTATGGCGTTGACACCAGTTCCAACAGAGGCTTTCCGGACATGCTTCCAGCGATGTGTTAAATGTGTAGATACTAAAGTGTCCTTTTTCGAAGGTGATTAGTATTTGAAACACGCCAGATATGTAGTTTTATTTTCATGGTGAATGATCGAATATTTGGAGGTAGGCCTTCTATATCTTCGTTTCAAGTGATTTCAGATAACAAAATTTTCAATTTAATTTTACGTAAGACCTATTGGTAGTTTTTCAAATACAATCTTTCTTTATTGTTTATTATAATTTCATAGTAAATTGTAACTTAATACGAATGGCGTTTTTTTACTCGTATTTTCCAAATGCAGTGTTTGTTTACGAAAAAAGTAACGGTTGAAGAGAATGAAGGAAGCGTGAAAGAAACATGAGAAATTGTCTTGAAAAGTCTTGATGTGAAATTTCATTTCCTACAGAACTTTAGTCTGGTTTCCTCTTTCCCGTTTCTCTTGTCTAGATTCGCAACTTCACACAGTGTTTCTAACTTGTAAATATTACCTCCATAGCTTTTTATAGCGAAGTTATGCGCAAATTTACTCCATAAATTAGAGTGGTAGTTAGTGTAATTAAGCGATATTTTACACTAATTCACTACATGTGAATATAAGTTGGAAAACTTACCTAAAAGAGGTCGCTGGTGCTTTTGAGAGTCGAGGCTTGATCTCCCGACTACCTGAGTAGTTCATCGTAAGAGTAGACATACATTCAAATAAACCATGTTAAATGGAACTAAGTAATTTGTGCAATGCTATGCTAAATGATGCTCATAGACTGACTGTGGAGAGTGAAACGGAACCAATCATAAACAAATATATATTGTTTTAATATGATATAATTCGCTTGGCTCCACACCAAGTTGCTGTTGAGATGTGTAACTATCCAACTTTACAAAGCGTTAGTTGTAAACATTGTTCAAATGGTATACGTTTCTTACAATCAGCCGAATTCTGTTTGTCTCGAATGTAGAGAAATTTCCCTTCATATCGAAATTTTACGTGATATTTTTTTAGAAATTATGTGATAGGAGAAATATATGCATTATAATTAGTTTTGCTGTCAAGTGAAGCGATCTCGTATCGTCCGACTACTAAGTAAGAAGATGAATTGATAAGGAAAGAAAAAATAATGCTGTATTGTATCCTAAATTTATGCCACGTAAACTACTTCCTTATATATACGCCATCCAAATTCACACATTTGTTATATTGTCGCATCAGAATTTATAGGTTTTCGTCGAAGAAAGGTAGACTATCCAACCACCTCTTGACTTTGTTTTCCTGTACGAGGTTTCTTAAATGTAAAATAATATAAAATAAAAAAAAGAGAGTTTCAATAAGATTATAAAAAATTATCTGGGAAAATTTAAACGTGTTTTTAGTATCTTTTTCTCGGTACAATTTAAGAGGTTGTGCATTTGTAGAACAAGTCCTCTTTCACCTATGTAAGTAGCTTTAGCTGTACAACAATACTTCAAGTCAGTACGTTTATTACTTAATTTCTACAATTCTGTGTAGCACGAACTCAAGTCCAGCCGTGATAAAACTACCTATAAGCGTTGAGAGTTAAATAATTTAAAGTTAGGCGTTTTAAATGTAAATAAAAAGACATAACTCCTAATTTATCAATGAGCACGTCACAACTAAGTAAAAACACAGTTAGTTTCAAATTAAGCAACAAATGCTTTTAGTCAGATTCTAACTTAGAGGCCTGAAGTCAGATTCGAAATAGAACACCGACTTACTGAAATATACTTGGACATGGTGAGCTACTTGTGAATTCTCAGAAGGTGAATAGAGAACTATTTTTTTGTTAAGATTTTTTCCAGTTCAAACTTCTCGTTTTTTTTTCTACGTAAATCCTTATTCCGTATTTTGCATAATCATCTGGTAATAATACTACTGACTGTCGGTTATTCCTCTTCTGAGGCAGTTACGGAAGTTACCAAGTGTTCTTTCATAATACGGATATGCATACAGTCATTGGTTTCAGTCATTCTGATATCGTACCTTCTAGCAACTTAATTTTTTTTGTCTAAAGTTCCCATTTCTCAAAGTATCAGCTTATCCCATAAGTAATGTCGAGTTTTTCACCGTGAGGAAAAGAACGATAACTTACCTGGAACACTATCGTTAGTCAGGAAAATAGTCTCCATCGGACTCCATAACACTCTGCAGTCAATCAGTTCTTGAATACCTCACTGAAAAATGTCGCCCGTTTTGGAGCCAAAGAACTGAGTCACTTTTCCTCGCATGTCATCTTCATTCTGCAGTGTTTTCAGGAAATGTGGTTTCTCAGCCTCCGAAACAGACAGTAGTCTAATGGTGCAAGATCTGGTAAAAACGCCGGATGGGGGAATTTCTCCCAGCCACGTTCCTCGATCTTAACACAAGTCCTTCTTGCCGTGTGTGAGTGCGCGTTATCATCGTAGAGGGGCAAACCCTTGCGATTTACCAGAGTAGGACTTTTCTCTAAAAATGCAGTCCATAAGCGTTCAAACAGCTGACGGTAGTTATCTGCATTAATGGTCTGGTTACGTGGCAAGAGCTCAAAATGGATTATCGCAAGAATATAACACCAAACACTTCAACATCACTTTGGAGGTGTGGAGATCCTGTTTTGGCAGAGTTCATGCAGACCCCTTTTAGGTACCCACTGGCGTTTGAGTCTAATGTTATGGTAGAGAACCCACTTTTCATCCGCTCTCACCATTGTGTTCAGCAATGGCTCACGTCTGTGACGGGTGAGCAAGAAACTTCAGATGTCAATTCGCTACTGCTTTTGTTGAGGCGTTAACGGATGAGGTACCAATTTTCCGAGTTTCGACACGTACTCAAGGTCCTGCAGACAACGATGAAGGATCGAACTGGTGACATGTAGTTCGTTGGTCAGTTATTGAACGGTTTGCATTGGAAATGCCTCCATCGCAGCTCGCAGGGTATCGTTGTCCAGCTGCATATGTATCCTTTCGTGAGGCTTATCGGTGAGGGTGGTGTGTCCAGACCGAAACTTGTGGAACTACTTCTGTCATTATCGCACAGTCTGAGCAACCTGACCATATATGTCATTGATATTTCGTACCGTTTGGCTTGCTGGATGGCCCTGGTGAAATGCATACAGCAAGACATACCATATGCAATCCTCCAACACTGCCATTATCAAACACAAAGCTCACTTCCAAAACGTGGAGTAGACCGTTTTCCTTCCACACGCTGCTGGACAATCTAGTGCCCTATATTACTGAATTATGGCAAACGCCGTCTACTTCACTATTCGCTCGTCAGATGGCGTCATTCCAGTGGTCATTGCACATATAAATTCAACACAGATACGACATACGACAATCTATGGGATAAGTCGTTACACTGATAACAGTTTATGAATTTACATCTTTTAAATTTGTTTTACAATATTCCTGTTTTACACAAAAATTGTGTAAAAACAGGTCGACGACAATAGAGAGATAAACATTATATATGCGTGTATGTCAATGATCGAAAATAAATGACCATTGGCATTGATACTGCAAACAAGTTTGGATATCAAATTATAACTACATCAATGTTAATTAGGTAAGTGCATGAACTAATATTGACTATGACATTTGAAAACAATTATACACTATGACAGCAAAGAAAAGGTCACTATTTGTAAACGATATATGTACAGTTGTTCCCAAGGGCAAAAACATAATAATAATAATGTACAACAGAGTCCATTCTTCATACATTTCAATTAAATGTAGTAGTCATCTCCTGGGTTGCTGTGTAAACTAATCTCTACAAACAATTATGTAAGTATTCTATTTAAACCTTCTGGAAATGTGTAATATAATAATTTTCACAGATCGCTTTAAAATTACAAAGTTTTATAAAGATCATTATAAACAACAATTCTCTTCTAGATGATAAAGAATTTAAATATTTCTATATGAATGAAAAATTAAATAAATATTTAATAGTTTTACAAAATAAATATTGACACATATTCAATCGTTTGTTCTTGAAAACCACTATATTTAAACTTAAAAAAACAAACATAAATTATAAATTTGTTTTGCAAATATTTTTTATCTCTGATTTAATAAATACAACTTTATTTATTAAAAAAATAAAAAAAAATATCACAAACTCTAGGTTTATTTAACGTTCTTCTTTCATCTTGAGACAACGTTATCAGGTCTCGTTCTAAATACCTGGTTATTAAACCATTATGCCTTAAATACTTCACAAAAAGGAGGAGAAGAATAAGAAGAAAGTTCTTTGTTTGGTTTGTAAGGTAGAGGCAGGAGACATTGCGCACAATTAAAAAAAAAAAACTAAATTTCATTTTTTAAAACAAACTTGTAAAAAATTACACAATATATATTTTTTAGCATCTAATACATAATTACATTCTATTAATCTTTTATATAAATCATTGTATGCTTAATAATAATGATTTTTCAGAATCTTTAATTTGCACGAACTTTCCTACTAGAGTAGGTAAGATTGCATACCTGGTAGAAGAGACTGTTCATACGAATAAGATAGCATTCGATCCTCATTAGGGAGGAAAGATTACGCACCACATAGCTTGGGTGCAAATTTCCATAATGACCGCAAACAAGGTACAATACTAATTCAGGGTAAGAACTAGCTCAGATACTGCTTGATTTATAATTATTTGAAAGCAAAGCATTTGGTTTGAAAATATACACAAAATTTAAGGATTTATCTTCTGTCCTAGTCGTAAAAAGTAATTTTAAGTTTCAGTAGAAACCATCTATCAACACAGGACACAGGAATTCAACTGATGAGTCTGTTCTTCACTCTCAACACGTTAGCCCCTTTTCTTCGCATATTTCCAGGATCTGCGCAATCTCTCCTACCGCGCAGTTTCTCCCGGCTCTACCTTATGTTTGCTTGCTTTACGTGTCTTCGGTTATAATTTCTGAGTGGATACAGAGATTTTGGTGAACTTTTTAGATGTTGTAAAAGACTTTTCCTTCCTAATCCAGTTTAAATGTCTTCGAGCCACCTATAGAAAAGAAATACAGAAAAGTTAAGGTTTCGTTTTCTGGTGATGACATATGTGATTCGAGTCTACCTACGATCACATTCTTTATCCATCCAAAGTTACGTAACGGAATAATCATCTAAAACTCCTGGTCAAAAGAAACGGTGTAGCTGCCTAAAAGCGCAACAGAATAATGGTAGTAACGTACTGTGGTGGGCCTTCTCAATATACTGAAGACGATTCACACTCACGATGGAATATAACATCGGCATCCTAGAAAATGCATCTTTTCATAAATCATATCTTTCCGGAAACAAATCAAAGTTTTTCATTGGGGTATTTTTTTTTAATAATGATATTTAAAAAAAGTAGTTTTCCTTGCGCAGCGGGAGCATCCGCCCCCTCCCATCTTGGTCAGCCGCTGCGATACATTGTCCCCGTCCGTTCGTCAACACTCTCTGCCTGTGACTGCTCAAATGGTTCCTCGATTACGTGCTAACGATTCACGCACTGTCAGCGACATCTGTGAGGATACTACTGTACTTCGCTAACCTGTAACATGTTTTGCACTTATCCAATAGTATATTACCATTGATTTAAATATATCAAATTATAAACTACTTTATTGCCTATGTTCAAATAAAAAAATGAGGACTCTGGAATTAAAACTTCGAAATAGATGTCAGGAACATCTTTGATTGAATCTTTGGAAAGAATTTGAATAATGCTGTTACGCAGGAATCCTAGAAGAACCTCCGAGATACAAGTTTATAAATGCTACTAAAATTATTAGCCTCACATATGATGATCATTATAAACTGCAACTAGTATTCAGAATAAAGTTTATTACCAATTAGCATTCACATATAGAGAAGTAGAAGTAGCCATGTACACAAGAAAATTTATAGTGATGGTTTCCGGAGCTTATACATATTATGTCTTGAGTTCATGAACAATATTATGTCTTTCTACATGAAGGTAATTATGATAAATGAAATAAGAGTTAATAAATCTTACTCAAGTTTCATTTGACTCTGGCCTTCAAACTGTACAACTGAAAAAAATGCATTAACACTATTAGATAGTTGGTTGTTTTGAAACAGTTTCCATATTTAATAGATCAGAAGTAACTACATTCGCAATTAAAAGCAGACATAATGGATTTCAACTCAATTCAGTTTAATTCAGGATGTTTTGAAATTCGAGATTTATTAGTTCTTTTATTGAAATATTCGCATTTCTCTCTCAAGGCTGGGCTTTCTATTGGTTAAGAAATAACGCAGGCTTTTTCTTCTGAAATGTGGTTATGTTGTACACTTCCTCAAAACGAGATTTAAATATAAGCAGCGTATCATACTCATAATACCATCATCGACTAGGTCCGTTTCGTATATTTCAGGTTTTGTCTAATTTGTTGATCTAACAAAGAAATCAATAAAAATCTAGACTGGCTTTTATATATGGAATTTTAAATATTTATTGGACTTTCCAAAGACTTCCAAAAGGAACCGAGCTTTTATTGTGAAGCTTGTATATAATAAGTATATGGAAGAGAAACGACAATGCTGGTTCCTAGCGGAGTCCTTCGACATTTGCTGGGAAACTTCAAATCTCGTGCTAACCACAGAAACGCTTGTAATGGTATGAGTTTGGATTTGGTGTTTTTTTCTACTTAATTTTAGTATGTAGTTTTTTGCCCAAATCTGGTGTTTCTTTTATTTATGATTTAGTGTAGTGAATTTGAAATGGTGTATTTTTGAATGCTTTGTCCTGATTGGACTGCTTGTCAGCCAGTCAGATTTGTCCATGGCTTCGAGACACGACGGCTGAAACCCGAGCTTCAGTTCCTCGCTATCGTAGGTGTGTGATGCACATGTTATGTAACTTAATGTATCGTACGTAATGGGATCGACGAGTGAGCTGCGTGTGTGAGCTGTACATGGTTTATTTTGAAGAATTCCAATCTGGAATTGAAGGAAGTCGGAAAGCTGATATTGCCTATTTGCGGATTCACTGGATAGTTTTCCCGCTCCTCCATTTTCCTAGTCGTCTGTGTGAGAGAGAGTGAATCTCAGTCAGGAAACTCACACGGCAGGCCACAAATAGAGTACCTGGTATTTGTAGGTACCTATGTTAGAATATAGTATTTATAGTGTATGTTATATTTGTGTACATTCGTTTTCTTTCCGTGAGGGTTGTAAATGTAATTTGAGAAACAGAGGAAAGTGAAATAAGTTATGGGAGCACGTGCGGCTGCCCGTTGATTAGATATCGTGGAGGGAGTCAGTTGGACTACCCATTCGATGAAGTATATATATTTATTTTTGGGAGCAAGAGGCTACCCGCTGTAAGCTTACCTTTGTCTTGCGATGCTAGTCATATATTTTTTTCTGCACTTGTATATTCTGTATTTCTCACAAGCACTTTTTGTTTTATAATAAATCCATTGAAAATAATTTCATTGCCTCGACTGCCTTTTTCAAGCTACAGAAATCAAGGTCACCGATCAATGCACTTGTGTGTGCGAAACTGAAGTGTATCACTGAGTTCTCTAGCACTTCTCCCACTCCACCAATAGGTCGCGTATTAAGCTGTTGTAGAAGAGAGGTTATTTTGGTGAGATCTTGGGATCTGGTTTCTCTTTTTGCAAATCCGTCTTCCGTGGCCGAGTGGGTGGAGTCTGGAAACTCGGGCTTCAAGAGGGAGCCCAAGCAACATTACACGCTGTAGATTTCGTTTAAGGCAGGTGTGTTCAGTGCCGGTAACGATTGTTAGTTACCCGATCACGAAGGAACCAGACGATCAGCAAGTCCATGTGAAATTTGGTGCCAAAGTACACAATACTTTCACAGATAGCTTAGACATATTGCATGAAGACTGTGGCAAGGAATATTTGAGTCTAATGCAATGTTACGAATGATAGTACAAACGTTTGAAATCTGGTCGAGCATTCACAGAAGACGACACAAACTTCGCACGGCCATCCACTTCTATCGATAACGATGAAGTAGAAAGGGAGTGTGGAGTCATGAGTACAAAGTATCGTCTTCGCGTACGTACAGTTTCTGCTGAGCTGAACATCAGTACAGGCTCATGCAATATGATTTTAAAGAACATGCTGAAGATAGGAAGTGCTTGTGTAAGGTTTGTGCTACTTCTGTTACCAGCCAAACAAAAAGAGAACCATGTAATTCCGACCAAACGCTGGCTCAAATTTCCTTAAGTTTGTTATCTCTGGTGTTGGAACGCAAGAATCCAGAAATGTGTCAGAACAAGTACTGGATGGTTTACCGTGATAATTCGCGTTTCCATTCTTCTTTTGTTGCCCTGAAGTTCCTCGTCCTCTTCGTAGGCTCCTCCTTCTCTCGTAAATTCCTCCGTTATCAGAGCTTTTCTATGGTAACCACATGTCTAGGAAACCAATTATACTTTAAACTTGTGCGTGCTCGCGTTAATGTGGTTTTACTGTATCTTGGTCTTTTTTGGTATACGGTCATTCTCCCAGAGCTAAAATTAGGCCACCTTAAACAATTGTTACCGCATTATGGCAAAGTAAAATAGAAGACAATCTAAAGCATTATTTATGTTAAATTCAAAAGACAATAAAATTGCATTTCAACAAAATTTGCAGATCATTGGACTTATTTTTGTTGTAATTCAAAAACTGTTGTAAACGGAATGCCTCACTACATAAATAAAGTATACAGATTGCGTTTAATTTAGAGTAATCGTGGAAACCAGAAGCATTGAGACAGCCGCAAGTACCAACTACCATGGGAACGTTGCTATTTAAAATTGATATTATGTATTCGTATTTATCCTAAATTACATCCATAGTTGTTAGTATCCAGAGACTTCAGAGCTTGGGTAACGCAGATATGAATGATTAAAGATTATTCAAAAGTGGCTTTCGGTTGAGCCACGAGTCTGTCAGGGTATAGCAATCATTTTAGTGCTAAGACCCTACCGCTTTGCTATATCCTGGACAAAGTTTCGAACTACATTAATGAAAGTTAAATATTTGCTTCGTAAAACGGAGAACGAAATCCTTCCTCTTCCAGGACGATGAACACAATATTTCCGGTTCTCTCGTTCAGTATTAATATATATATTTTTTGTATTTCTTAAAGTGTTTAAAATAACTAGATGGTATAAGAAAACAATGGAGACATCTCAAGTGCTTGGGAAAGCTTATCATTGGTGTGTAAATATGAAACCGGAGTTTGTGTATAGATGGTCTTAGCTGTCACTGTGGTTACCGTAAAACTGCGTTCTTGGCGCCACTTGCTTGTTTTGACTGCTCATAACGATTTGCAACTCACAACCAGACAAGTTTCATGTCATAGTGTAGTGTTTAATAGCGTTGAACATGGCTCAGTTTGTACCTACAAACTACGATGTGCGGACAGCATTGATTTTTTGTTACCATTTGAAGAAAACTGCTGCAGAATCGCATCGCATGCTTGTAGAAGCTTACGGTGATCATGCTCTTGGTAAGTTCACAGTGCTATGCATGATTTTCAAAATTTAAAAGTGGTGATTTTGACGTGAGAAACGAAGAACATGGAAGAAGTTTGCAAACAGCGAATTGCAAGCTTTGTTGGATGAGGATTAAGCCCAAACGCAACAACAACTCGCGGATCAATTAAATGTGACACGGGAAGCAGTTTCCATATGTTTAAAAGCCATGGGAAAGATTCAGAAGGTAGGCAAATGGGTTCCACGTGCATTGACTGAACGACAGCAGGAAAACCGAAATATCATTACGAAATTCTGCTCGCCATGGAAAAAGGAAATCATTTCTCCATCGAATTGTGATTGGTGACGAAAAGTGGATCTATTTTGAGAATCCTAAGCGTAAAAGATCAGGAGAACAGGCGACATCGACTTCAAGATCAAATCGCTATGGACGGAAGACAATGCTTTGGGTTTGGTGGGATAAGAAGGGAGTGATCTATTATGAACTGCTGAAACCTGACGAAACCGTTAATACCTAAAGTTACCGAAACCAAATGATCGATTTGAATCACAATTTGCGTGAAAAACGACCAGAATATGACCAAAGACAACGTAAAGTGATTGTGCTTCACGGTAATGCACCTCCCCCCCTCACACACACAGCAAAACTGGTCAAGGAAACGATTGCGACGTTTGGCTGAGAAATCCTTCTGCATTCATCTTACTCACCAGACTTGGCGCCTTCCGATATTCACTTATTTGTATCCATTGGACACGCACTTGCCAACCAGTGCTTCACATCTTAAGAAAATGGCTTGATGACCGGTTTGCAGCACAAGAGGCACCGTTTTTTTGATCTGGCATCCACACATTGCCGGAACGATTTCAGAAATGTTTCGCTAGTGACGGCCTATACTTCGAATGAATATAATAGTTCTTAGCATTGTCATCCAATCAGTGTGTCTTTTCTGTACATAAATTCCGGTTTCATATTTACGCACCTGGTAAATTCAATCTAAAAAAAATCAATAAACATCTAGAATATAGCCACGAGAAAATTAATTTGAAATTCCTATAGTTTCAGTTTCACTGGTTACATATTGGCTCAAAGATGCTAGCAATTGTGTTTTAAACAGTAACTCACGCACACCAAACCGCTTTGGACCAGTAGTTGCTATTGCGTAGTTAGGAATGGTACGAGAGAGCCACTCAAATTGTACATACTAAGATTTCCTAGGTTTTGCTGCGGTTACACCAGACGAATAAATGTATAATACATAAATTAACGGTCGTTACTTTCCAAACCTTTCCCTTCCACGAATGCTTATTAAGGGATCCGTCAGGTATGTGACGAAACTAGACCAGAACTATCTATTTAATATTTTGTACACAAGTCTTGTTAACTAATTTAATTAATAATTTATCTACCACCGTATGGAGGAATTAGCAGTCCAAAATGGATCCAGATAAAGCTTGTCGGTTAAAAGAAAAAGCAGCAAGTCAGAAAATACAAGAATCTTTATCTTCGATCTTAAACTTAATTCTGCAAAAAAGAATTTTAACAGACTACATGTAATATGGCAACGGATCACTTACTGACTTGGTCATGATAATTACATTGTAATTCCCACGAAAGTAATACACACAATGCATTCGATTTTCTTAAGTATCGTTCTCAAAATTCCCAATAAAGATTTTAGTTAATAATTATGTGTGGATGCTGGAAACATTTACGCCCAAATTTTTCAAAACAATATTGATGGTTGAGTTTAAATAAATGTAACATTTCTACTATCTATACTGTTTGCAATAGCATTGCAAAGGATAACATTTTTGCAATATACCTTTCGTTTAATATCTCTAAAATAATAGAATGCGGTTGTGACATAAATACTGAACAAAAACTGTTTTGATTTTTATTTAGAAAAATCATGTGTTTGTAGTTGATACACTCCGCCTATTTCTACGGAAAGTAAATTCGCAGTTCGCCAGCGGTATTTCACGGATAATTTAAGTCTACGTCGTAGAACTTGATATAAAATGTTATCGTGTAATTACCTTAATTGCAATATAAGAAAAAACCTTCTAAAATCAATGTGTACTCTGAATGATAATTTTCCTTTTCTTTCTTTTTGATTTGAGCTCAATATAGATCGTTGCATGTAGACATTTCTTGCAAATAGCCGCACGAAAAGTTATATTTGTTGAACCTGCAATTATCTTTTGAGCAGGAATAACATTTTTGAAAACAACTTTTCGTCATTTCTTCTGAAGCTAATCGGTTTAAGGGGATGGGCTTTTCCCCACTGTAGTGATAATCAAACATTTATGATATCAATATATTATCTGGAATTGGAATTGTTTAATGTTATTCATAGCCTTTAGGCATCTAAGGTTCAGGCTGTTATATTATCAGGAAGACTAGAGTTTTTGGTAATATAACAAAAATCTACGCGATATCAATATTCGCCATATTGTATTCCAGACACTTTTTTTTATAAATAAAACGGAATCGTATGGCATAAATATCGAGACTGATCAATATAATACTGAAATTGTTTTAATATATATGTGATCATCATCATACTTGGCCGTTTTCTATTCAATGCTGGATGAAGGCCTCCCACTTTTCTTTCCACATATCTCAAACTGCAGTTATCCTCTTCCATATACCTCCTGAAAACTGCTTTCTTTCATCTACCCATCTCGTATCTGAATGTCGTCTCGTTGTTTGTTTTCTCTGGGAATTCAATGTAGCACGCCTGTCGTCCATTTTCCATTTGTTCGTCTAGCTATGTGACCGACCATCTCCACTTCATATTCTTCGCAGTCTTGATTATATATTCTACCTTCGTTTATCCTTGAATTTATTAATTTGTTTTCCTGTCTCTCCCAGTTATTGCTAACATGCATATATCCATTTTTCTTTGTGTAACTCTTACTCTTTGAGTCGTTTATGCATTCAATGTCAAAGTTTGATAGCCGCACATCATTACAGGTAAGACACACTGATTATAAACTTGGCGCTTGATTCACATTGGTAAACACTTATGAAAATAAAGTTGTCTTCCAAACGAGCTCCACGCCATTTTACATTTTCCATTGATTTCATCAGTCAACTTGATATTCGATATTTTGAGTTGACCTAGGTAAATATACTTATCAACTATGCCTATTGTCTCTCCTTGAATCTTTTTATTTCCTTCTTTGTAGAATATTATTTGTATATTAATTTTGTTTTACTCAAATTGATTTTAAGGCATATTTTTGAACTCTCATCGCTCAGCCCTTACATTCGGATGTGTAGTTATTCTGCATTTGAAGTAAATAGGATTATTCCATCAGTGAATTGTAGGCGATGAAGCCATTCGCCATTGATTTTTATTCCAACTTCATCACCATTTAAATTTTGGAAAATTCCCTCGAGGATCGCAAAGAATAGGTTTGGAGCAATTGAACCTCCTTTTCTTATCACCTTTCCAAATTTAATTGTTTTACTCTCTTGATGTAGTCTATTGTTAGATGTCGCAATCGGGTAATTGTTTCGTAATAATTTGACGTATGCACTTGCGATGTTTTGGTATTCAAATAATTTAAGTATTGCTGCCAAGGAGACCGAATCGATGTTTTTTTAAAAATCTATAAATCCTAGACACAATGGAAGTTCATATTCGTTAGTCCTTTCCATAACTTCATTTAATGTTTGTATGTAGTCCATTGTGCTGAATCCACGGCGAAATCTGGTTTGTTTCCTTGCCTGTTTAAAATCAAAGTCTCGTTCAATATGATTGATAATAACTTTGGTGAACGGTTTGTATAGAACTGACATTAAACTAATTGGTCTCTAGTTCTCAAATTGTTCTTTATCTCCTTCTTTTTGTACAACAAAATAATAATAGCATTGTTCGAGCTTGAGGGTAATTGAATCCTCAGGTACATCAGAATCATTTTCATTTTTCTCAGATACATTTGGAACCATTTGGCAAGTTGCTACTTCATCTCCTCATTTCCTATGTATACTAGTTTTAAAGCTATTAATCAAATTGTTTTCTGTTTCACGTAACGAAGTACATCAACAAAGCCTGTGACAGTGATTCTCCTTATGATCTCTGATATATTGAGCTTCATTGAATACAATACTGTGATCTTTACGTCCAATAGCTTGAGAACGAGTTGAATGTATTACATAGTTACGCCTAATGAAGAAACATTTTTACAACTTTGTTAGTAACTTGAGCAATTAATAAATATAAGTTAATCTCAATTTCTTCATTGCCTTTGAGTGACGTTACCAGTTCAGTTTCATATACCATGTGTCTCGCTGTTTACACGTTTTTCTACCTTAGTATTTTGTATATGTTAGTAATGATTACCATCATACGTGAAGGACAAACGTAGCGTTGCAAACTGTTAATGTCGTGTGTGAGAAAGTCCATTTATTACTTATCTGAGTACTTGTCTGATGAAGTAAAAAAGTCGATTACAAAATTACTTGCAACTAAAAGCCTAAAAATAAAAATAATATAAAATATTGAAATGTCATTGTTCTAAGAAATGATAAATTGAAAGGATAATTTGAATTATAATTGCTACATGACTGCAAAGTAAGACGCGAGCTACTAATACCTTATATATTAAAATATAATTGAAACAAAACATAAGTTTATATTAACATCACCACACTTGTGTTTTTCATCTAACAATTAGAAATTATCAATTGGTTTCAATGTCTACTTTTTGGTATTTTTTTCTAAATATTGTTTTAACAATATTATTATTTCAAGAAAAACTAAATGGAAATAATTATAATTAATTTCAAGATGGTCTTACAACCTTTTTAAGGATCAAAGCAAAAGCTACATTGGAGACCATACATTTAGAACTAATGTTCTGTATGTTTTAGTACATACTGCAATACCCAAGAATTTCTTAAAGCAAGCGTGCTAGCATATTTTACAATATTGAATTAAATCCAATTCAACGTTCTTTTATGTTATCCTTCTGTCTGTCTGTAACTATAATTTATTAAATAACACTGGTAATTGTTCATCAAATTCCAAGTAGTTCTCACGAAATACTACTTTTTTTCATAACAAAGTATACATACAAAATTATTTTTGACAATTACAAAGTAACTACTGAACCAATTTTAACTACGCTTTCTATATTGAATTCATTATCCTTAAGATATAAGCAATAGAGTAATCCGACACATATGAGACTGAGCTTTGTCGGAATATAGAGATCCGTGTCGGACTGGCGAAGTGTCGAACTACAGCTTGAGAAGGATTACAGCAATTGAAATCTCCCTTTATACAATGACAAATGACATTACAATTAAGTTGTTTGCAGTAGTAACTTTTAAATTGGTTTTGATTTCCATGGTAATGAAATATGTTAATAAAGCATATTATTTCATTCTTATAAAATTAAATTTTCTAGCTGCATACATGTTATTACGTCGAGTGATATAATACTATTGTCCTTGATTGTATCAGTTTATATCGACTTATACTATTTCTAAGCACCGTTCTGTAGTCTAACATGTTTAGCCCATCTAAGTACAAACCACAAGCAAAACAACACTATTTTTTAAAAATGTTACCTTAAATGAAGATAAGGCCACAGCCTTCTTGCTTTTATTCAAGGATATAGTAAGGATTTTATAACGTAATTATCTATGTTCCGTAAATAGATCTAGTTTTCCTTCTTTTAATTTTTTAATTCTCGTAATACATTCCTCAAATCTTGCTTGCTGTTAAATGTTTTTTACTGTAACTAGAAAACGGTAATTAAAATTTGTGTTTTATATTGTTCTTGTCTTAATTAACATTAGCCTTCATTTGAATAAGATTTTCTTAAACTAACGACTCTTTATCACTATCTCATATGTATGCCGTTAGGAGTTTCATGTCGTATTTCATAATTATTAATGATTCTCGTAGTGGCAGTTCCTGGGAGTCACTTCATTACACGACATGTTTTTTAAGGTATCATTTTCCTGGAAGTACCATATCTTCCTCAGATCTTCTCTTGTTTAATAGAAGGAGAACATCTGGCTATTTAAACAAGTATTTCTTAGAAGCTTGCATCTATTTACTGAACGGTTTCTTACCAACAACTTTGGAACTCCAAATATATTGTTCAGTAATCCTATTAATTATATTCTTTCGTATATATTGTCTTCGTGAAACAATACAGTCTATGTCCATTGGTATTACTATTTTAAATAATATCAAGTTCGGAATTTCTGTCTTTAATTTACCCTATTTGATTCTCAATTAATCATCTATTACGCATTGAATGGAAATTTTGTTTTCGGAAATTTGTTTCTAGCAACATTACGGTTATTAGGAGTAAAATCATGTTTTCAGTTCTGATATCCAGCATGATCTTTCAAACAAATTTCCGCAAAAACAAATTTTCATTCAATGCGTAAAATATGATTTATTGAGAATTATTGATTTTCATCCCATTGTTAGGCGTCAATCTTGGGCTCCAAATTGGACGCGTTGTATCTCCAAAATAAAGCGAAATTTCAGACAAAGATTTTTACTTGTTTCGATGTAAGGACTATCCTCTTAAGTTTTGCCACCAGATCTTGATATGCCATGTTTATTGTTAATATCATAAAGACTAAAAAAATATGTAACACTGCCAATTAAAAGTCGTCATGTTAGATTTGAGCCGAGAATTTAAAAAGGGGAAGAGGTCAGATGACATTGTTTTAGGCTAATTCGTTCCCAAAAATAAAATTATGAAGTCATTTTCAGCGACTATTATTTTTGTAGAAGATAGGGAGAAACCGTCTAAATAATATTTGGTTTCCTACATTAAAGTATTTGATCTATATCCCAGTCACACTTTACGTTATTTTTTCTGGTCCTCATAAAACCTGCGTAACACATCAAGCTTAACGCTTGCTCATCAATTCTGGGTCCATTGCTGGATATGGTGTAGGTCGTTGAACTTTTCACGATACTCCATGTTTTTAAAACGTTCCAGAGAACAGGTGAACAAGAAAGCTACTCATGAACCTACGCTGAACAATCTAACATCCCGAGATCCAATCATTCGCTTACCTTCAGAGTAGTGCGGGGGGCGAAAAAGGAGGAAAAGTCTCCTCAGGATTCAGCAATCAGATGAACCATTGTTCAAAGGATAACCAGGTATTGTTAATCAGTGAACTCACCATGCATGCGCACAACACGACCTTGCCCTAATTCGTGTGCCTCACATGTCGCACCACACCCTGACCTTGCTCCCGCCATTTGATGTACTGACATCTGTCAATGATGTGTTGACATCAAACCCTTAACGATAATTCCGTTTATTGCCTCATCGCCCAAGCACTTACACATAAGAAACATTGGGCTTCATTGCTTCGTTCTGGAGTCCATTCTGTTAATTATAACCGTCTGCCTGAGCCATACTCACTTAAGTGTTTTAACATTTGCAACTTATATGATGTCATATGTTTGTATCCAGAACCTGTAAAACGTACTTCTGACTGAAAGCTACTGTCGTCAGTCCTGCGCGTGGGACCTTTCACAATGGTTGCCACAAGTGACTTTGCCGTGTTCTCGCCGCTTGCGGCCCACTGCGTGCCCTTTGCGCACAAATCCTCTCTCCTTAAATTTCTTCAGTAACTCAATACGGTTGCGTGTCCTCTGTCTCCTCTCTGTGAATAACGCGCACTGAACTCAGTCGCAATTATCCTGGTGCTGCGACAACCACTCCAAAGCACAATTCCGATCCGTTCGTGGAGGGTTATCGTAATGCCAAATTACCTGCAACGGCTGAATGACAAACCATTACTTTGCAACAAGTCCCAAACTTCATAGTCCCTATCACCTAAACAAATAAACGTAGGTAAAAAATTGACTTCCCATTTTAATATTTCGGAACAATATTTTCTAGAACGATACGTCACATGATGCCTTTTCCATTTAAAATTCTAGACAAAACTCTAAGATGGTCAATATCTTGCCATCACTAATATCCAACATTTGTTATTACTCCCAATCCCATTTTCGACTTCCCAGAGTGTTCTTAGATTTTGCTTCAATAATATATAAGAACTTAAAAGATATGTGTTTTCTTTTAAATCTTGTTAAAAGTTTAAATTTATAGCATTAAAACCGATAATAACTTGGTAACCGTTGGTCATAGGAAGAATATCAGAATATCTTTGTGATAGTGACTCAGAAAGAATAATAATACCATCTCATCTTTAATTTTGTACGTTTGCAAAATTTCTGTTCGGGCCCACGGTGTATGATATAAACGCACAAAAACTATTTTTGTCACCATCCCTTCAAAATAGCGGCGAGTTCTCAGACTCTAAATGGCGTGATGTAAACTCTTTCTGTATACGTAGCGAAAAAATATGTTGGTGCATTTTTCTTGGTCACGGGTATTCTTCAGTAGATTTCATGAACTAAAAGTGTATTTAATAACATTTTTGAATATTGATATTCCACTTCCTTCCATCCCCAGTCGCAGGTATCCGTCATCATTTTTCTAAATCTCAATATGAGAAGGAAGAAAATGACACCATCCGCAATACTCTAGCATCAAATTACACACGGAATGCCAAAATTTGCCAATAAGAAAACACACTATATTTGTAATAAATAATTTCAAAGTCATACACACATTTCTAGGAGACGTGCTGCATCAAATGTTTAGAACTGCTGAACATGATTAAAAATGCTATAATTTAACCTTTCTACAATTCCTTACAACACGCGTTCCAATTTTAGTAAAAATTTAGAAATAACTAGTTGTGGGATATCACTTACATACCTTAAATAATTATGAAATGTGTTATTAACACGTACAAAAAGAAATTAGTCAATACAATTAATAGAGCATTCATAAACTGTTAAAACCGTCAGTAGCTTTAAGGACGACAAAAATGATTTGATCTTAAAGGCAAATCTTTTTGTTTAGTGACATCTCTGGACCACTGTTATGAGATATATTTTCCCCTTGCTTTTAATAAAGAGCAAGTTTTGTAAATGTTGTTTTTAGCGAGTCAAATTCACTAAGTAAGCAGAGGTGGAAGACCGTATTATAAAGGATCACCTCATAAGTAATACAGAATTTTTCATATAATACTTAAATTGCTAATTGCATTAGTAACACAAATATAATGCAACATAGTGCGTATCCCAAGTAGCAAATTCTTGTTGCACCAACGAAAATCTGATTGTATGTTTTAACGTTAGATTAGCGTTTTCCAGTACAATTCGGCTGACGTACTATTTGACCGTTGGCCTTAAAAGCGATGTTCAGCGTAGGGCAAATTATGGTGAGAGACCTTGGAAGTTCACGACTCGAGAATTATATATATATATATATATATATAATATGCGTAAAGTAATATATATATATTTTTTGGCTATTCAGGATATGAAATCTGTACATTTATATTCGAGTATAATTCGCGATATTTCCGAATTTGGTCTTCCTTCATGATTTTGTTTATGATTGCTCAAGAAGTTTTTTGTAATGATTCATTTTATTGAAGAATAATTGATATAGTACTCTAGTTTTCGTAAAGATTCTCAGACTTAATTCAGTTCAACTATTTAATACTTCGCTCGGTTGCGGAGGTTATTGCATCGAGTTGTGAGAACTGTCGCATGGAAGTAGGTGGCACTCTAACTTAAAAAGAAAATGTAAGTAGAAAAGCATGTAAAATAAATGTACTGGTAACTAAGTAAGAAGTAATAATTGTGCTTTATATTTCTACGCTTAAATTTGCTAATTTCATTTTAAAGAAACAACAAGAATGTTAGTATTAGCACTCAAGAATTTTAGTGACTTTCACTCAAGAATAATGCCTACTCAAGATCTTCCAGCGTCTCTATAATATGGTAATTTTAACCTGCATATCGGCCAACATTAGCACACATATTTTCAGTCGTGTGAAACAAAAATAGTACCAAATTACATACTGAATAAATTTACTATTTTAGTAAACAAAATTGTTGCGTAGTTTTACAGTAGTTTCAGAAACAACTTCATTAAAACCGGCCTTTATTCTATTACGCGCGTTGCTCATTCGTCTTCTTTTGCAGTTGAAAATGTTCCTACTTATCTGCGACTGGTGCTGTTTTAGCCACTACGTTAAACTGTGCTCTTCATCATTTCAGACATGACGCTGACATTGACTGTCTTTTCACTACAAAATAACTTTAAGCAGGGAGCTTGTAGAAGTTTGGTGCATGTGATGTTTCACAACACGTGTTATATTTCCATTAGTATACTTTCTCGAATACACAACTATTCTCGTCGTGAGTGTCAGTTGATATCGAGCCATGACACATTGATAAAGTGATATTTCTATAAACTCGATATTTTAACCTGCCAAGTTTTTACACGTTTTCTGGTTGAAGTACAACATGTTTCTTAAGTTTCAAGAATGGCATTGAATGTATACATTTTGTACCATACCAATGTCGATCGATTTTTACTCAGAACGGCCAACTATCATCGATATCCGTGTTATTGACCACATATTATTTTGCTGCTGGGGAGGCTCTTTATACGTTGGGCGGAAATGATAATTACACCAAAGCTCAACATTGGGCCATTATGTACCTTACATAGTTGGGCGTGGTTAAAAATTACATCAGTGGCCAGTGTTGGCCCAACTGAGGTCCTTTGTGTACCTTATAGTTTGGTTGGAGCTGAAAAGTGACCTAAGGCCCAACGTTGGATGATCTTATTATCCCAACTTGAGTGCTGAACGAACAGTGTTACCAGAAGATACACTTGTACATGTTAAATTGTTTTCACCACTATTACCATATGGATGTACAAAGGCCTGCTGCTAGAAAATATATCATAACACATGCCCAAGGAAATACATAAATATTCACTGCACATTGTACTTTCATTTAAGAAATGAGTATATAATGGGACTTTTTTTTACAAAATATTTTCTGTACGTGCCTTTGTCAGTACTGGTGCCTACGTGAATGCTGTAATGGCAGTAACGTTTTGCTCCAAATTTAGAACCAGAATCAGATAATCAGTGTCTAAATACCATGTAATATTTTCCTGAACTAGAAGCAAAATTATAGCATTTATATGTTGGCTTTTCTTATAGAAGCAATCATTTAGTCAATGTATATATTAACTTGTTATTTATTGTTGGCCTTACGTTGTATTTATCCCCAAAATGTTACCAACCATGCACACGTTATTCGTCACGTTGGCCTTTCGTTTGTTCTTCCACATTGGGCCAACTATTGGTGTGGTTGGGGCTTGGTTGGAAACCCAACCGACCATAAAACAACGTTGCCGAAATAATAATATACTTTGGCCCAAAGAAGCATGTTACATGGGATATGACTGTGTAATATTCAAGAACCAAATTACTTTTTGTAAGCTAAATTATTTTCTTTTACAGTCAATGGAGAATATAGTATGTGATTTGGATTAGTTTCCGGCCAGTCAAAATCACCACGCGGGCAGTAGGTTGGATAACCTTGATATAGAGTATTATCTACGTTGCATATGTAAGCATACTTATAGTTCAATATGCCTTTGTAATGTCCTAGTGGGCTTGGGAACTTGGTTACTGTACTTTACATAGGATCGCAGAAGGAAGGAGTAAGAAAGGCACGTGCCCCGGGTGCTGAGCTGTGGAAACAACTAAAGAAGTTAAGAAATGTTTGGGAAAAATATGCCCCGCACCCGATTACCTATCCATCTATATAAACCCTGAAGAAATACGTAAAAAATATTAGTGGAGAATATATAGAAAATTAGGGAATCAATCAATGACTTTTATCACGGCTACACAGAACAAAAAAGCTCTCATAAAGAATCGAATAAAGAACGTACGCAGTCTGTAAATAACTTAGTGTAGATTACTCACTTAAAATCAACGACAATTATGAAATATAAAGTAATATGGTTTCCAACTGTCCTAACAGAGAAAATACCTGGTAACCATGGATGAAACGTGGATATATCAGTATGATCCGGAGACCAAAACTATGAGCATGCAGTGGAAGCATGCCGATTCCTCCCCTCCCAAAAAGGCAAAGGTGCAAAAGTCAGGGAGGAAGGTCATGCTGTCCAGTTTTTTTTATATTCTCTTGTGGTTCTTTGGATGACGTCATTCATGAGGTGGAAGAGTGGTTTAAAGCACAATGTGCAGACTTCTACAGTGACGGTATTCGTAAAGTAAAGGAACGCTGGGAGAAATGTGTAGCTCTGGATGGTGACTACATAGAAAGGAGTTAACAACTATAAATAACAACAATCCCTGTATCCTCATTTTTACTGTGATAATTAAAACTTTACGATACCTTCTTGTATTGATATTAATTTTTTTACGTAAAACAAAATATAATTATTAAATTGTTAAAATCTACGTCAAAAGGAAAAGAGAGTTTGTTATAATTAATTAATTCGGTATTTACATAGATCCACTTCGAAGGGGATGCAAAAATAAAAATTTCCTTCCCTTACAAGAGGAAAAACTATGCCCATGTTTATATGAGGACAGTAATAGTAAAAAAATGGTTTGGTTTGCTCTGAGCGTAGGCGTACTTAATGACATAGCATTGCCAATCTTAGAGAGAAAATTGTAAAAAAATAAACTGTATTTCGGGGCCATTTTAGTAACTGTAGACTTCGGTCTGTTAAAATTTAAAATCCGCAAACATGCATACTCCAACCGGGATTTGAACCTAGAAGCGAGCCTGGCAGAAACATTTAAGCACAACTGGCTATGTTGGATGGAAAAATATGGCAACTGCAGTACTATATTTTTAATTTAACTCACAAAGTGGCTACCACCATAATTACATGAAGTATGCAAACAACATGCTACAGCTTCTGTTCAAGTGTCTACTAACGTAACTGTGTGGTCTGAGACCTTAAACCAGTGTCACCAAGGCTCCAGATTGGGCCGAAATAACTCAATGGTAGAGCGCTCACCTACGATGCTTGAGGTCATGTGTTCGATTCCTGCTCATGCCATCTGGGCTTTGTGATAGACAACGACAGTGTGCGTAGGTTTTCTTGGTGTTCTCCCGCTTCCTCCCATTTTCGTCATTCCACCAATTCTCCCATCATGATTCATCAGACCTGAGCCAAACTTGACTAAAGGCCTTAAAAATAAAATTCGAAATTAATACTTCTAGGTTACGCGTTCGAATTCCAGCTTAGACATGCAAGTTTGTAGATCATAGACTTTTAAAGCACATCACAAAAGGATGAAATCATTCGTTATCAAAATGACCCTAAAATACGAAGTTTATTCGTGAAGGAGGCCACAGAACCTCTAAGTTTACTAAAGACCCCTACCGGATTTCAACCCATAATAACGCGCACAGAAAGAGAACATCGAGTCGAAATGTATACATATAGACATAAACAGCATATATATAAACTATTAGAAAGAATTTAGAGAACGTTAAAACAGTCTAAACAATCTCTTTTCCCTGGATTAGGAGAAGTAAGATTAAAAGCAAAACTCTCTATATATAGCACAAGGAAATGTCTTTCAGCTTTTACATTAATTTGGAAACTTACTATGAAAATTTAAATCATAAATGCATTCCCCTAGTCCTTTCTTTTCATCCTCTTTCTCAACTCTCATTTTGTGAGCTAAAAATGTTTACTTCTTTTTCGCTTCGCTATTCTTTTGTTGGAGTATCATCTATCTTAGCACCTGGTTGCTGTTATGTTGGTTCCGTGGAGGCGAGACATTCATTAATGGAGCCCGCAGGATGAGAAGAAGAAACTAATTAGCAACTGCTATAAGAAATCCACTCACAGGACCATCCATTTATTCATTTCACTATTCAGCTCGTTAACGAGTATTCAGAGAAACCCTAAGTACGAGAGATCGTCATTTGGAGGATCTTCTGCAAAAGATCCTTCTGAATGGAAAGAACTGATAGTAGGAGGGGAAATGCTCAAAATAAAGGCGAAAAAAAATGAAACATTAAATAAAAATAGGAACAAATACAGTTTATGGGAACCATAGTTCAATATTCTCTTATTAATCCGAATGCTTGTTATTTATGTATCATTAGAACAAAGAGCATGTTTCTTCAGGATGCAGACCACTACACCTACCACTATAATTAGATGTATTTAATCATGGAAACTAATTGAATCCTCCAACGTTAAAAGGAACTCAATGAGGAAGAAACTTTTCAGGAGAGAGAAAAAACGCTTCCACTTAAATTGTAGTATATTTAATTGAGTATTGTTTTCCTGTTTTTTTTTTACGAAACCAATGATAATATTGTGTTACAATCCTATGTATTAAAACACTCAAAGTTTTGTGTTAGTGGCGAAATTTCAAAATATAACTTGGTTTATTTTAACTTAGTATTCAATAAAAACAAGAATTAATGTTATTGGAACTATGTTAATATGGATATTATAATGGACTCTTGATTCTAATATAAACATTACATATCACATGACAAATGTGTATGAAGATACTGTAGTTTTATTAATCATTCAACGCCAATTCAGGCAGCCCATATCACTCGTGGTTTCAGATTTTGATGAAATTTGGTACATCGTTCATCTTGCAACATAATACCGTGGATATCTCAAAAGAAACACCAGATACAAATAAGGAACTTACACGTTTGGAAAGAGCAAACAATTGCCTATAGAGTAATGTAATAAAACCAGTGCTACCTCAGTGGGAAATCCATCTGCAAAGCATTTTGTTGTTTTTATTTCATTATATATGGACATCTCAATATAATACTATCAATATCTCACAAGGAACACCACATACAAATATGAGTCTTGCATCATTGGGAAGAACAGAAAATGTCCTGAATGTATAACGTAATAACAGCAATGGCCTTTTGTGGGAACTACATCCGTAGAGCAGTTTTTTTTTGTTTCACCTCATTGTATACACAATGGATGTGACCTTGCAATATACTAAAACACCTGATATAGATATGAGACTTGCATTATTGGAAAGAACAGAACATTTTCATTCGAATATTGTAATAAAAGCAGTAGGATATCGATGGGAATCCTATCTGCAAAGCAAGGTTTTTACATCGTTTTACAATAGTCATCAATAAAGTTCTACGTTTGCCTGGTTCTAGGTGGAAAACGGTAGATCCTACGAACAATAAACTTTATTCAAACAATGTTAAATATATGTGGAAAAGATATATTGAATTATTAATTCCAAATTTTTAACCTCTATTGTTGGTATGCTTCTCTTCAGATCTGCACGTTATTAATTGTTTCCTTGATAAACACTTTTCTTCTGGTATTCCCATTACCACAATCGCTATGGTGAGATCAGCGTATGGAAAGAAGGATCGCTGCTTAATTGGAATTTTCATCTCCATTTTGCTGCTCCGTATCTCATTCAGCTTATTTACAATCCTTGTGAGATTTTCATGATACCACCTAAGTATGTTGAGATGTCCACATCCTTTTATATATTGAGGAAAAAACTAAAAACTGCTTTCCAGACAGAGTTCCCACCTAGATCCCACTGTTTTTATATAGCACTATTCTATAGAAAATGTTCTGCTCTTTGCAATAATTTAAGTCCCATGCTCTACGGGTGGAATTCCCACAAGACTCATTGTCGTAGGAAATTTTATGTTCTTTCCAATGAAGAAAATATCATGTCTGTATCTTGTGATTCATTTGAGTTGTTGATATTATGTTTCAAGATGAACAGTATTTTAGAAACTGCTTTTTTCGTATTCTATATCTCACCAATTATAGGTTTTAGCATAATTTTGTTATTAAATTTGAATTTTCTGATTAATGTTACATCAGATAAACCAAAACTTCTCTTTCACAATAGAGTAAATATGACTTTAAAAAATAAAAGTCAAATGGATCTGTCACCGCAAAATTTGGGTCTCGACAAAATTTAAGGACAAAACATGATAAATCTGAAGCATTGTAAGTCGAGATAAGGTGGCCTAGAAACTAGTAACTTGGAATTTATACTAATAACAGTTCCAAAAAGAAACAATGCTCGTTATTATTATTATTATTATTTGAGATGCAATCACCACTAAAGCCAGAAGATTAATTGATTTTATATTCAAACAATGGAGAGAACAATCGAAAATTACTACATTTGTCATGCTGTGTAAAGAGCCATTAGATCCAAGTTAGAATATGTTGCAATAGTATATGCAACAACAAAAACAATCAAAGATAACCATCTAGAAATGCTTTATAAGACTACTTTCTTATAAATTTGGGTTTCCGTACTGCTCATTAACCTATGATTACTGGTGTGTCATATCTTGGTTTAGAACCTTTACTCAGTAGAAGGAAAGTGATTGATCAAAGGTTTATAGACAATTTGATATTATGTAAAATTCACAGCGAATTCTTGAATAATATAAGATTCAGAGTCCACACTCATTCATTTGGAAAATACAAATTCTCACATTAGAAACCACTCGCATTCTCAAGCATATAATAATAGATTAGGATTCATTAAAATTATCTACCATTCTCTTTAAATTGTACTTGAACAAAGGATAAGGTTCTTTCTACAATTTAAAGAGAATGGTAGATAATTTTAATGAATCCTAATCTATTAATATATGCTTGAGAATGCGAGTGGTTTACTTTTGTGTGTACGATTTACATGTACTCTATATTTTATTTATTGTGTAATTTATTTCAATGACGACTGATTTTTAGCAGTTTTAATTATCATATTTTCTTGTATTGTTCCCATACTAACTCAGACTTTCTTCCAGTGTATCTTGATTGTCTGTTGTACAATTGTATATAGTGTGTTAACGCGACAATGTGCGATACAGGTCTTATAGCTGTTCACGACACTCCAATAAAGAACTTGAATTTGCGTGACCTCTCTTCTGAGTGGTTTTTGATGGTCTTTTTACGAGCTATAAAGAGATAATATAATTGGATATACCATCTTGGATGATTGTCGTAAATCTTATGTCACGTTATTTTAATAGGCTACCGGTACTATAGTCATTTAACAGCACAACCATCGTCAAAAACGTTTGGACAAACGTTATCGTAAATATAATCACTTCATTCAACAGTAAAATATCACATTTTCTTATCACTTATCTACGTAAATCAAAGAATGCAGAAGGAAAATAGTAGAGAGTCTTCTTATTTATTTACTAAGTTAGACTGCACCGTCCAAACATGAACGAATACCATGATTTTACATTTTGGGTTTTCTTTCTTCTGCTCATACAATGCACTCTCCTTCAATCTTCCTGGTGACCGTGTGTCCTATTTGATTTTTATGATGAATGACACCTTAAGGGCGATTGGTAATTCATGTGCGTCTAATATATTTCCGATGGCATTTAACAAACCTACTAGTTTCTTAGGTATTTATCTTTCACTGATAGGTGGTCTTTAAGCAGGTTGGATCTTTGACAGCAAAACTGCTATCTTGGTCATGAGCCAAAACTGCTATGAGCCAAATCATAGAGATGTTCTCATAAAATGAAACTTTCAATAATTCTGAAATGTCTGTTTTATTTGAAGAGCTGACTTAGTTCTTCCATCTAAAGGTAAGCGAAACGTTTTTACAGCTTTTGATAGAAACATAAATGTATACAGAAAATGTCACTTACCATTAGTCCTGAAAGTAATGCCCATTAGCATCCAACTTCTTTTACCAACGTTCGTGCAGCTGCGCAATTCCCTGGCGGTAAAACTTAGGAAGACAATCTTGGAAGCAAAGATGGTCATGCGTTCCTGCTTAAATCTGTCTCAATTGTGAATTATTTCCCATGAAGGTGCTTGTCTAAAGAATGGAAGAGGTAATAACCAGTTATAGCAAGGTCTGGGCAGTACTGTGGATGACACAATGCCTTCCAGCTAATTCGCTGTATGATATTCCTAGTTACCCGCGCCACATGCGACCTGATATTGTCGGCAAGAAACAGTGTACTCTTAAGATTCACCAATACTGACTCTTCTACTGCAGTGTCTATTGTACACGTTCCAAATGCTGCGATTACACTTCCGCAGTGATGCTTTTTGCTGTTAGTAGCAAGTCGTGTTGCACCACTTGGCGTTAGTCGACCAAATACAGAGCTGGATCTTGCGTGGTTGTAGAGGTGGTCTTGTGGAGTTGGGTACAGGGTCCTGAGGTGATAAGAGATACCTGGTACGATCGGGAGTATCATATAAGACCCACGTTTCACCAGTCATGAGCACTGAATTGAATATATGTGTCTTGCTGTAGTGAAAAAGCAACTACAAGTAGGTTGTCATTCGGTGATTTCTTTCGGCTTCCGAAAGTGTCGGGGTAATCACTTAGTCAACTTGCAGGTTTTCCCTATGCGGTGGAGGTAAAGGCTGACTGTTTCATTAGAAACCTGGAGGCTATCGGTAAGTTCATCACACGATTGAATGCTATCCTGCTCTTTGGACAGCGTCAGAGCCTCATCATCCAGAGACTGTGGGCGTCCACTTAGGGGTTTACTGCACAGAGAAAAATCTTCTAGAGCCAATGTCTGGCTTTGCGTTCATGGAGATAGTTCTCCTCAAAGGCCTGACATATTCTCCCCAAAAGCGACTTGTTTCGGCTGAGGGCTAGTCCACCTTAAAGTTATAAAGCATATAACCCCGAACACGATCTTGTGACACCTCCAATTCTCTTCGTCGCTACTCGAACTACGACTGCTGTGAGTTCGCAAAGCTCCTTTCTTGGTCACGGTGAATGTTTCTACTCCTACTCTGATCGATTTTCCAACAACTGAGGTGCCTCTTTCCGTATCAGAGATTGCATCTCCCTATACGACTGCAGAAAGGGCAAGACATTTTTAGTAATTTTGCAAATATATATATAGATTTGCTTGTTTTAAGGAAGAAAACAAAAATCGAGAAGAAAGAAGTTACACATATGAAGGAAAAATATAAATGTTTTGCCTATTATGTTCTACATTGTTTTTCTGATTTCTAAAGAGAAATTCAAAACACGTAGACAATATTAATGCTACTTCTCTCCTTCCATTATTAGGCAGAATTTCGCGTAACTGAATCAATATTAATTTTCCTTTTAAGGCTGAATCCAAGCATGTTTTCAAGCCTTTTTCGTTTTACGTCGATTACTCAAATTTCAGTGCTAATAAACAGAAAATAACTTCCACAAACTATAGTTTTTTACGTACTTCAATCATGAATATCATTCGTTGGAAATAAAAGTTAACAGAAATTTCAAAACTATGTCAAAACACTTTGGGAGCACAGGACCGTCCCTAAAGTGTATTGACTTAGTTTTGAAGTTTCTGTTAACTTTTATTTCAAGTAAATGGTGTTCGTGATTGAAGTACGTAACAAACTATAGTTTGTGGAAGTTATTTTTTTGTTTATTAGCACTTAAATTTGAATAATCGACGTAAAACGAAAAAGGCGTGAAAACATGCTATGAGTCAGCCTTAAGAGCTACTTACAAATGGAAACTTTTCATGTTTAAATACGATAATGACCATAATGGTGAAAACATCTCATTCTACACACACTTCAGTTTCTGAATCATCTTTCTTGGCAAGATGAGGATGTCATTTTTAGGAATAGGTCAACAGTTTAAGTAGGATATCCATACTTTAACATCAATCTTTTCATACATCCCAAAAATACTAGCAAACAAACACACTCTTCTATTGGGCGACACTATTTTAACAAACGTTGGTTGAATGTCCTAGCAGGTTATATTTAGCACGTAAATCTCTTCAACAATCGAGTCTGAGATAAATGATAAACCAATAGCTCGATACAAAACACAGTTGAGCTTACGATTACACCTATCATGTGTACTAGAAATATAATACGACAATGATCTAAGCTAAGAACAACAGCATCCGAATCTTTGTCTTCATAGTGTTTGGAGAAATATCTTTTAACTTTAATGTTACTTTCAAAATCAGTTTGCCACTTTGATATTACGTCACTGTCAGATAGACGCAATAAAGATATAGTAAAAGTGGGTGTAAAAGGAAACGTCTTAGAAACACCAAAACCGGCTACAAACATTCCAATATTCTCTTCGGCAATGTGAACTAACCTGTGATTATTGCTTTGAGAATATCTAACCAAAGAGTTGTATTCTAAAAGATCGAACGGAGCTATGAACGTGACATCTCGTTCATATGCTACCCGATTCATCGCCTTTGTTATATTCGTTATGGTTTCATACCTTTGAGCTAGTTTACTGAGGAACAGGTTATCTGACGAACTGACAGTTTGTTTCATAGATCTTGTAGATTGAACTGCTAGCCCGGATTTCGCAATGTCTTCAAAAGTATTCAATTCATCGTAATAGAGAGGAATTGTAAGAAGGGTGATTAAATAACTCTCATAGAAATAGGAAATTAACATACAAAAATATAGCCATGTGCCCAGTGCCATTCTAGTACTTAATAGTTTCGGGCATTTATCTACAGACTGTCGGACTAGCGATGCCAACAGTTGTAATGTCCACACTTTGAAAGTTATATTTACTCTCATCTTACTGGCTGCTATTAGAATTAAATGCCAAACAACTATTACGATAGTACTAGCTAAAATGATGGAAAACCACAAGGTACTATTGAATGGTTTCAACAAACATTGCCATTTAGGTTTAAGTTCAGACTTCGGTACAAGAAATCTAATTGGTGATACTATAAAAGGATATATATAATCTATTAGTTTGTATCTGTTCTCAAAAACGATCATCATGTTTAAGCTCATATCAACTTTGCCAGTAGCGATATCGGCTATTAAACCAACGCTACTGCCATTGCTAAAAACAATAATGAACCTTGTATTGGCATACTTATTGACAAAAATAGGAGAGATGTTAAATTGTTGGGCTATAATATGAATTATGTTCCCGTAAATCCCTCCAGTTGGTTCTTTTGTGTTTCCTGCAATGTACGGTAAATGGTTGAAAAAACCGACACGCATTGGATGACCATGAAAATTAACTCTTTGACTTTCCTTCACAACGCCGTTCTTGAAATATGAATCAGTGAGTGCACGAAAAGACGAACTTCTGAATGTTTCGTGAAATTCAAGAGTGTGTTTATCAGATATAAAACTGTGCTGGTAAAAGGTAATTGTCTTGTTTTGATCGTTCACATTAATTACTACTGCATTCAATATCTTGTTCTCATGAAGAGCATTAAGATGATTTTCAAGCGATTTCACAATTGGTAGAAACGTTTTGTTACATATAACAAGGCCAACTTTACATCTTGGATTCCAATAAGGTAATGCTTTAGCATGAGCAATAGCTTCTGCAGTAGACTGGCTTTCATTTAGTACAAGTAATAAGGACTCACTTCTATATATTTTATTGTTACCGTGGAACGACTGGAGAGAAGCGCGTTTGATCTTAGGATTTAGAATGACACATGGTTGTTCCTTTTGAACTTGTAATAAAATTTGAGTTGCACCAGAACAGTAATGGTGTGCTATCACTGTTGTTTGCAGATCATCGAGAAAATATGTAGATAAAAATCGTCCAACCGATGAAATGTCATTTACAGAAACATTATTGATCGATATCTTTTCTTTAAGGCTGAGTTCTTCAGACCAACCAATTCCAAGTGTCAACAAAACTGCAATATAAGTAGCACTGGTGACCACTGTTTCATGTATTTTAAACATGGATGTACATCTGAAAATAAGAGAAAGAAGGGTTAAAGAAGTGGGGTTAACAGGAAGTGTGACATTCATACAAAATATAAATGCGAATAAACATTGCTATTGTTTTCAATTTACGATTTTTGCAAGATTTAGACGCAAATAAAAATCGGGCAGCACATAAAAAACTTAGAACTGAAAACCTTGTTGATTTGCACTGCAAGAGGACAAACGAGATTAATTGCCTGTATTGCTCCGTTGATTCATATATTCATTAAGTGTTTAATAACATCGATCAGTCCAGTCAGCTTTTACATTGCGGTCAATGGTCTGTAGTGTTTTCTTTAAATATTATACTGGACTGAAGCTCGTAGCATATGTGTGAATTTGTCTAAAGTGGTCGAAGGTGAAAAAAATGACATTTTCAATTATACAGTCGTTGATCAATGATCCGACAAATTTATTTTCTGTTAAGCTTGGTAGACCCAAGTATATTAAAAAACCAGGGGCGTAAAAGCCACCCCCGCAAACCCCGCGGTGCGGTGGGGCATATGATCTTTGGGGGCGCAGATGCTGTAACTCAATAATAATAAAGGGCACACCAACTGAAAGTTGCTGGGATGCGCAGATCTAGTCAGTTACGCCACCGATAAAGGCTTATACAAAACTGATTATTGTAGAAAACAGAACAGCTCACATGTAGAACGTGTTATCCAACTTCTGCAGTCATAGGGACAACATGAGGCCTGAGAATCTCATTTCTATAACGCATAACAAACAGCATATCATGCCGAATAACATATACGTCGGTACTCTGCTCACTGGCAATGGTGGGTAATACCATACATCCACTACCATCATATTGGGAATTTTTACGCGCAAGACGAGAAAGTTTAATTACTGATTGTACGTTCCCGCCAGATCAATGCCCGTCCATTTTCTGCCACCAGACTGAAGTGCGACCCATCGGAGAATTCCACCGAAGTCCACCCGACAAGCTCTCACTCGTGCATAGCGAGTAGCGGCCACCTTCACGTAGACGAGTCCGGATACTTTGAGTGGACCTGGACACTCTCCGTCCTGTTGCTATGAGTAGTGCACATTGAAGATATTTTGTTCTTTGACGCATATTCCGACGTGCCCCTAGCACAAAGTATCGGTCATGCCGTGCTGTCGTGGTTGGCGGACAGCCCTGTCCTGGTCGTCACAGAACATTTCGAATTTGCTGTAATCATTTCTATAGGCTGAAAATGACTCCAAGTACTTCTACAATGGTTCGCTATAGTTGTCCCGCTTCCAGGCTGCCTACATAACTCAGACCATAGATTCCTGTAAATCTTGTTGTTGTGGCATTCTTCCTATTGAACACAAAGCACACAAGAATTGCCTATTGATTGATAGCACACAGGTGGGTTGCTTTTTAGGAGCTGTGGTTTTGCACCTTATCTAATTTTCTAACGTATATCTCCTTACGTTGTTCGTGGCTCTACTGTGGATACAACGTGGATCTGCTGTGTCTGTTACGGAAGAGTTACTAGCTTTCAGCTGCGCTCTATTTAGGAAGTTTTCATTGTCAATTTTATTGTTTCTGCCTTGCTTCAATAATATTTTACCATTGTTTATGAATTTCTTTCTTTAGCACTGAAAATTTTCTTCTTCTTGTGCATAGTTTCTTTACAAAATAATTGTGGAGCTAGTTACACTAAAAGGAACCAACCCACTACGTTAGATATTCTGATATATGGATGCATACAGAAAGGATGAATCCGGGACACGGATGAGTGCACGAAATATTCTTGTGAAATATACTTTTTCAGAATGATTCATGCTACTTGTACCTCAAATCTCCTTGGGGCATTGTTTGTCGCAAATGTTTGCAGCATACTCAAGTTGAGTAAGATACCTGCGTAGATAGAAGTCTAGTGCGGTGGCGTAGAGTGATCTTGGTGACTATTAATTACAACCACGCCTACTAATCCAATAATCATTTGAACATCGAACCATTGACGAATTTACTCCGTGGTGCGATGGAAATCCATCTTCTTTGAATTAACGAGGAGAATTGCCATCAGAAGTCAGAATGGAAGGGAACACTGTTTCCTTAAATATTTGCAAGTATTACTGAGGACGAGGGTGTTGTCACTGAACAGCGATCCAAAAATATTAGTGCCCCATATTAAACACTACAGTATAACCTTTATATCAAATATGGGTTTAGATGCTTTCGCTCAGTGTACGTTCATGTCACTTCAGTGCATATGATTATGACGATTAACTTCGCATTAATGTAGAATATGACATGTCTGCAAATGAAATGTCTTGCGCGAGTGAGGATGCAATTAGTGTTAGTCTGATATTCAGGAGCGAAACTGAACACGTGTATCAGAGTCATCCTATGATAGTTTCTGCTAAATCTGATATTTTCACCTTAGTGTTGTATAGGGATCACTTCTCCCTTAGCAAATTGCCGAAATTCCACGCTCCTTGTATATGAGTGATTCTCTCCAAATTTTGTTGATTGATTTTTACAAGAGTGAAAAATAAAATTTTGAGGTTCTGGTTATTTTCATCAGTTTTGGTAATTTAGAACCTTCTTTCTTTATAAAAATGACACTCGTCATGCAGTTTGGCACAGAATTATAAAAAAAAGGAACATTCTGCCACTATTGTCTCCTTCCCCTTCTTCTTTATCACAATTCAATGAAGATACATGTAATTGTTGTGACTAAATCAAACTTATAGGATACACGTTATTATAATATTATAGTATCTAGATTTTAGATACATATTTTAGAGCAAAAATGTTATTTAAACTTGACTGGAAAGAGGAAAATATTAATAATTTTAAACAATTTTTGGTATCATTTTATTTTACCTCTGATTGCTAAATTATCAATTACGGTACTTCGATACTGTGATGTTTGCTTAAGATATTAGCGTGATTTCACACCAGTGTCATTGTTAAATCTTGTAATAGGAGGGAAATCTCATCTGGGAACCGAAACGACTAGTCAGGGTTAGGAGTACCAGGATAAGGAACACCACCGAAAAGAAAACAGTAAAGTTGGAGCAATGCTATGCAGCTTTCATCCGTCATAGGTTTCAAATCTGATTAAAAGAACTGTACACTTACACTATACTATTAAAGGAAGCTTATGCTATAAATCGAAATTATAGAAGAAAAGAAACCTGAGTAAAAAAGAAACCTGGGTAAAAAAGAAACCTGAGTAAAAAAGAAACCGTGAGTTTATCTCTATATATAAAATTGAAAGTCAGTACGTTTGCGTAAGCTTCACACAACAAGTGCTTGACCGATTGGAATTATTTTCGTACATGATCAGACACTGGACCGGACTGGGAAGTTATCATATCACTTTGATTCTAAAATTATTATCTTCAGAGATAATTGACCATCTAATTGTTCATTTAATTCCAGTGGCGGTGCTAATAATAATGGAAACTTTTAAAGCAAAGCACGTGGCAACCCACACTTAATGTTGTTCGATGCGTTGACTACATCCAAGTGATCAAATTTGGCATGACTATCAATTCAGTAACAACTGCTATCTTAGGTAACACACCCCTAACTCGTAGCGAGGAGTAGGGGTGGGAAAGGGTGACATATAAAAATAACACTGGGGAACAAAATAAAGCTTTTTTCTGACACAAGAGAGAAAACTCCTGATCTTAAAGAATCTTTTCACCCTTATTTCGGAATAGGTAATCAGTTTTTCTTAAGCACACATAGTTTTCGCGTGACAGAAGGATTTATGGGAAGTTCCCTAAAAATCCCTTTTTATACTTATTATACTCTTGTCGCCTTACAAATATAAACACAAAAGTTACACTAAATATAATATTGAATTATATTCAATAATCCCTGCAAGTTTCATAAAAATCGCATTATTATTTCTAGAGAAATTAATATATATGCATGTATGCTTTTTGTACTGCTAATTTTATCATTATATCTTATTGCTTTCGGAGCTGTTGAATAAGGACAAAAATACCCTTTCTTCGTCTAAACGATGCTAAACTGAAGGAATAGATATGTGTTGGTCCCCAAATAAGAAATTTTGTCCCAGATGAAACATTTGAAGACTTATTAAGCCCAGTTGAAAAAAGTAAAACAAATCATTCAAACTTGTTACTCATCTTCTTTTTTTTTTAGGAAATTATAAAACGCCAAACTACTCTGAAATTGTGAGCGAATTCTTAAAGATGTTCGAAGATATGAGGTATAATATGACCCTCAAAGTTCATTTTCTGTAATCCCACCTCGATTTCTTTCCCGAATATCTGAGTGCTGTCAGTGATGAACACGGTTAGAGCTTTCACCAAAGACATCTCATCGACGGAAAACAGATACCTACGTAAATGAAGTTCCAAAATGCTTTCAGATGTTGGACGCTCAATATGTCAAACACCGAAGGAAATCAACGACAAAAACAATATAGGTAAACTGAAGTAATTTACATTTTTATTTCTTTAAGTTTTACATTTCTAGTTCTACAAAGAGTTACGAATGAATTGTTGAATGTAGTAAACCATTATTTTCATGTTTATGTTCGTTTAAGTAAGGCTAATTGTATTTCTTTCTTATTCAACAGCTGTGGAAGCAATATGATATATGATAAAATGAACAGTACAACACTGCGTACCTGAAAATGTATTAAGTTCGCTACAAAGAATAATGTGATTGTTATGAAACTGGCGAATTATTGAGTATAAATCAAGGTTTTATTTGGTGTAATTTTTATCTTCATATTGCCAAGGGGACAAGAATATGAAAAGTATAAAAATAGAAAGTTTTTGAGGAAATTTCCCATAAATTCCTCTGTCAAACGAAAACTGTGTGTGATGAAGAAACACTCATTACATATGCGAAATAAGCGTGATAAGTTACTTTAAGATCAGGTGTTTTTATTATATTGTGACAAAAATTGTATTTACCAGTGTAATAGGAAACGACTGATATTAGTGTCGAAAATATGATACAGGTTCGATGAGATGAATAGCAACACTCCTCATACCGTTTAAGTCCAAGTTCAGCCACCATCGAAATGGGAGCGGGTAAAGGGCATATCTTATTTACCCCGCACTAAACGGCGGACAAATCAACTAGTCTTTTATAACAAAAATCTATGATTCTACCAACAATAGCAAAGTCTCCGATCCGTTGATAGCGTTTTAGCCACGTAACTATTAATGTTTATAACATAGGCTGGCAACACTGACATTTAGAGTGGTTAGGTTAGCAAAGATCCACAGTATTTGTGTCGAATAATGTTTATGCTAAGTTTGGTGCAGTTAGGTGTAGCTGAATGGAAGAAGTTTAAGTATTTTTATTTTTTTAAAAATGTGTGACATTACTGCACTATTACACAAATCAAGACTGTTACGGCTATGCATATACAGACAATTGTTTGTTATTATATTTCCCCCTCCCCCTAGAGAAACGCTTAATTTCAACTATTTGGGAATTTAGATGTAAGTAGTCGAGGCGCAAGCCCCTGGCTTCACCAACAACTTTCCTTTGTTGCTTCACGTAGACTATGACTACATTTCCAATGACATCCTATGCATGTCACTACATCTTATCGTGCATCAGATATATTTGTGGCATACGCTGGCAACAATGACAACGGGCAACACTGAGAACACCCGTGGTATGTTGCTATTTAGTCAAACAATGTCTATGCCAAGCTTGGTGCTGTTATGACGAAAATAATGGAAGCAATATGAAAGAGATAATTTTATAGAAAATAGGCTGGCAACATGGTAAGTTGGTTGCTTGGCAGCGTAGGCCCTCTCAGTGTTTTTATATTGTGCCGAATAATGTTCAATCTAAGTTTGATGCAACTAGGTCTAACTGAATGGAAACAACTTGAACAATGGATTTCTCAGAAATGTTTAGATAATTTGCTGGTAACACTGAACCACTGCACCAGTCAGGATGGTTCTGACGGTTCTGAGCTAGTTTAGTCAATACCTTCCAACGCCTTGTCAAGCGAAAGCGAATCAGGGAACCTAAACTTCTATATTTTTCTTTCACGAAATTATGACGTGCCCACGAATTTCCATGACAAGTTTCAACGGGAAAAACTCCTAGATAGACAGACACAGAAATTAGAGATGTCGTATTTATGTGGATTGATATATTTGAAAATCACTAACTCACCGCATAATCAACGGAACTCAAAACTATTGTAGACAGAGATCTGAAACTTTACATACGGTCTTCTACCATCTTGTAGAGTTCCATTAAGAACGGATTTTATTAAATTCACATCCGTTAGTCATTGTTGGCAGCATTTTAAACATACACTTTTTGCAAATACTGCTACATCGTCCATCATATCTACACAAAGATTTTGCATGAATACTCTTCGATACCTTTAGAAAAGAACTGTGAAGTTATTACCTCCACCAAAAACCTAAGTTCTCAGTGTTGCCAACCCAACACTTATTCACTCGCTTACCAAATCATGGGGTTATTAGCTAAGAAAATTGGTATACAGACTTTTTTATCATGTATTCCTAAGAAAGAATTTGACGAAGATCACCCAGTTGACAGTATTGCCAAAATTCTTTAAACATTCAATTCTTGTAAAGGTTCCTTCTATATTTTTATACTGTTCATCATACCTGCACTAAATTTTGCAAGAATACTGTTCGGCTTCTTTAGAAAACGAATGTGGTGCTATGTATCCCGGAAGCTATTCAGTTGTTAGTGTTGCGAAGCTAATTTTAAATTTAAATTTGACATCATATGCTATACCTCTGAAACCCTGTTCAGCTCTTCAGCCTCAGCACTCCGTTAGTCAGCGTTGCCACCTTATTATAACAAAACAACTTTTATTTTCGGTTAACGTCATGCTTAAGCCTTTGCTACAAATATTCATTAGCACAGCACAAAAATAATTATCTGGTTCAACAGTATCCGAGAAACCATTGTTTTAAGCGTGAGCAACATCTAAGGTTTATTTTTTGCCGTTAAGGCCTTTCGTCGTTATAAAATGTATAGCTTATATTTATGTAACTTCTATAAATCTACATGCTTGAATTAATTTCCGCCAAATTTTGTATACGTATTCCTTATTACTGGAACAGAACATAGTGGGAATCTGAATCACTTGAGTTTTCAGTGTTGCCAATCTAATTATTTTTAATGTATCATCATTGGTTTGCATCAAATTTGGAATACGTGTTCATTAGGTACTGGTCAAAGAAATGTTCCGAAAACCACAGAAGAAACAATTGTCAGTATTATCAATTAACCATCAAACTTTTAACAGTTCAAGTTGTTTCCATATCGCTGTACTTTTCCGCACAAATTGAGCATTTAGGTACTGGGACATGTCATGCAAGTGCTCGGTACACTGGAGTTATCAGCGTGATCAACATTTTTTTAAAAACGTTCCATGTGTTAGAGATGCTAACACATTTTACTTATCGCGCACCAACGGGCGGTTATATCAGCTAGTTTCAAAGTAAATTTCTGAGCTAGTGTGACTTGCTGTTCACAATTTTGATCGTATGTTTGACATTAACCAAAAATTCTGACATGGTAAATAATAATAATAATAAAATTACGAAAATATGAATCGTTTGTTGCGTAAAAGAGAACCGTGTTATTTCATAAATAGCGAAATTAAAATATTTTCAATTATCGTTTTATTTCTTACAAACTGGTAAAGCAAAGACATATTCCCATTGTATTACATGAACTCCTCAAAGTTAACGCATCTACACTTCTAACAAAACTTTGCGTGCCTTCTGTTCAGGAAAGGACAGCTATGACAAACTACAAGACATCATGCTTCTGACGTTTGTATGAAGGAATCGTTTAAAATACAGTTTAATAGCTAATATAAAGGATTAAACGTACCTCGCCTTAGGTAACAAATTACACCGGGAGAAGGGGAGACATTAATGATTCTCGTGAATTACGGTAATTCAATAAAATACAATATTAAAAATATTCGAACTGTTAGCAAACTACAAACAATGCAATACCAACTTACATGTTTTGATTCAACATGACTCTCTTTTGTTTTAAGTATGCATGAAGCGGATTTATATGACACCTAGCGGATTTACATAACAGCTAAAGTCCAAGGTACAGCAATGGCTCGTAAGCAACGTACAGAATCCTAGCAACACAGAATATTGGGCTAATATATGCTCGATAGAACGAAAGCATAATTTTAATATTTATAAATTCTTCCATTTTAGAAAGCGGCTATTGAAGCTTAAGATTCACCATACAAATATAAAAATTGATCTTATAAATATTGAAGAAAAGCGATACAAGAAAAAAGTGTATTGAAAACGTGAAATCATTACTTGGACAAGAGAGAGCAGTGACATTTGTTTCATATTTTACAATTTTAAATGTGTATTATTCTTTTATTTACAGTTCTGTTTCAATAAGAAGTTAAGTAGTGGTTTTATTGATGAAAGTAACGCACCCCCTGTATAATATCAAATATTCCTTTAAGAACTAACCCTCAAAACTAAACTCAACATCATCATAGCTTTCCCCATTCTTTCAGATGATGAGGAATCCAAAAGTGTATGAATCATCTCTGTCTGACTTATAGTTTCTGAGATCTAGGGGGGGGGGGGAGGAGTACATACGGACAGACAGGATAAACTGTATATCTTCCTTGATACGGGTGCACTAATAAGGTAGAAGTACATCTAATAACTGTGGAAATCATGAAAAGGCAGAGCATATACCATAGCGGCAACAGAAGAAGTAAGTACGAGAAAATTCCGATCACTCATACACGTTTATGAACTACTATATATATGAATAAATTACACTCGAAAGAAATACTTACATGCATTTTAAGTTACTTATTCCTCACAAATCCTTCATAAACGCTCTGAAGATTCTAACCGCTATCTTTCTACAACCAAAATGGTGTTTATAATAGTTGAATCGGAATTTCGATTAATGAGATCAATACATAAAGTGTATAAAACATTACCTAAATTTTGGAGCCGGCTAATGGATTACATTGATTATACGAATCCATTAAGGCTTGTTGTCGGTATTATCTACTAGTACTAACTTTGTTATCTAAATGAAATCTTTGTATCTAATCGACCTACGTTTCACTATAATTTTGTTTCCATTTCGAATGTTCTTTTCCGTCGTCCTTTTTTTTTTCTCTCAGAAGGAAAATCTAACACAATGAATAATTTTATGTGTATACGTGCTCATTGTACTGTTTTATATAAGATTGCCCGATGTGAGTCTGTTCATAATAAAGACTTTCAACCTTTTTTAGGTGGCAACAACCTCTGTATACCCTACGAACACCTACGCACATCAGTGTAGCCATCACAATGTTTTATTGAAAAAAGTATAAATGTTTCAAGATGTCACAATTGAAGGAAATATTGTATGCAAATGCTGTGAAAGCAAAATGAAATCTTTAATAGGTATAAAACAATAAATAGAGGAAATTAGAGAATTTTCTTGTAGTGGTTACTTCTGTTGTTTTCATATATATTACCTACGTTTCTCTTGTGTTTGACGGTCTTTATCGCCCTTAAAGATCTTCATTTCTACAAGGAAAAGTTGCCCTCAGGTTGGGGACCAATGTATATATAACATAATACGACTCCAAATATTACAAACATTATAGTATCTTGGGACTCATAGACACAGCATATGTAAGAGAGCTAAGATCATGCTACAATTTCCAGTTGCTAATATATCATAGACTTGCGGTAGGTTGAACATATATATTTTAATATCTGTGTTGGTGGAATATCTAAAGTCCCACCACCACCACCAATATCCATCAGTCGTAACTAATAATCCAATATAACTAGGCTTGCCTGGAGTTCATGTAGTGCTACTGTGTACTACTAAAATATGTACTCAGTTAAGGGTTTAATACGCTCTTGTCGATACAGACTTCCGACAGAAACCATCACAGCATGAAATGATGCTCTCAACTTAGATCTCAGAACACCAATTAACCAAAGCACGTTGATAGCATGTGACTAGATATAGTGGTCTTATTCAGATCCTTTCATCAACTCAATACACAAAACTCCTTACACAGATGTCATCTCTTCACTAAATATAATTATTATTAGGGTAAGGAGCGGTAAGAAGGAGTACTTAAGGAAATATCATTGGTCTGAGATTTCCCATAATTAAATACAAGGAAGATAGACCGAGCCGTCGCAGCTCAGTGGTAGAGCGTTGACGTAGTATTCGGGAGGTCGTGGGTTAAATCGCAACGGCCAACCATCCTGACTGAGGTTTTTGCAGGGTTCTTCCTTAGTCACACCAGGCAAATGCCGGGATGACACTTTCAACATAGACCGTAGATGATACCTTATCTCATCATTTCCCCTCACCTATCCCGGCCTGATTCTTAGCTGCCTGGAGGCCATAAAGAAATTCAAACCAGGGAGAAAGAATAATCGGAATGTTAACTTCCATGGTAGGTAAACGAAAATGTCGAGCTACAATCATTTTAGCAATCTTGTATCGTTCATGAAATCATAGGAATTTCCAATAAAATCCTAATACTCTATCTTACCCACGTAAAATATCCCATCTTGAACCAAAGGTTCATTCTAGGATTTCGCTCAATAATCTTTGGTGAGAAACGCTCTTTATGACAGGAGAGTTCCTTAAATAATTAGGCTGAAAATCAGTCTATTAACATTTAAACTTATTCACTTGATATTAACAATACTTGTTGTCGTCTTGAAAAACGTTGAAAATAAGATCAAAAAGTTAGTCAAACACGTTGTCGTTCGTAACACACTCAACTCAATCATCTTCTCATTGCTGCACGCTCGTCTTGTTGGCAGACGAATTAATTGACATATTCACTACTGCTCTACACGCTCGGTAGACCCTACCCAGTTTTATCCCGGCTGACGATCTTCTACATCCTAATCATAGTCAGATCTATCAACGTCAGATTAAAGTACATACAACTCTGCTTGAAACCATTTTCCAGAAACATCTCAGCTACAGACCAATTTTACCAATAAAAGACAACTTACATCGAATGAAACTTATATTTCCTCTTGTTTCTCTCATATTAACCTGCGCTGTTATAAATTTTAAGAACCTTTCCTAGACGGAGACAAGTAAACGTGATAAGAAACTTCCAGTGATGTTCCGGACACAAATCAGAAATGTTTTGGTAGTCTTGGGGAAGTTCCTAACAAAATAGTATCGTTCAAAGTTCAGTTTCCTATCACTGATATGAACATTGGAGTTAAGTTCAAAGTCTTAAATTAAAAATTTAACCAATTCTGTTTAAGTTCCTCAAAGAAAGGAATTTATACATGTTACAGAAAAAAAATGAGCTTATGACGTTCCAGTACCAAAAAATTGAATTGATTCACGTATTAATAGAGAAAGGGTGTGTGGTCATGAGATAATGGCCAAGCACGGTGATTCACGTGTCTTATAACATCGTTGTTTTAATGTGTTTATATTATACACAAGAATTAGTCGACATGAAATTGATATACACTCACAAGCAAACATACTAATGGGGCAGAAAACAGTTCTACACTTCTTTCTTCAAACATAGCTAAAATGTCAAAATATGTGCACATGAAAATGTTGACAATTTGAGTGCAATAACTTGGGGAAATATCAATGATATAATAGTCAGATTCTTGTTTCTGGGGAATGAAAAAAAGTGTCGAAATGCCGTTATCAAATGTCGTTTGTAAAATGCTGAAAGAAATGGGAAGCAAATACATAGTAATGGATATGGGGTGTAAGGGCGCTATCTACTGGAAGTACGTTCTCAACGGTCACCATCTTGAAGTCCTCCGTATTGAATCTCGATTGGTTTTCTTAAAAAGGAAAAGGTTCGTGTAATATGCCATTCTGGGCTGGAATTTTACGGGAAACACATGTTTGGAGTCAGTTATGCCGTAAATGTACTATTGTGAAAGATAATGGTATGTGATATTAGTATGGGCTAATGATGCAATAACCTGGAAACACCCATTTTGTTTTTAAATAATGAAGGAATCGAAAGCTAAATGTATACAAATTGTTTCTGATTATATTGTCATATTGATAGATCAGAAGGACATATTACACGACCTCCCTTTTATTTAAGAAAAAAAATCGAGATTCATTATGGCGGACTTCAAGATGGTAGCCGTGAAGAACATATCCTACAGTATGTAGCGTCTTCCACCCCATATTTGCTTTCCATTTCTTCCGACGTTTTACAAATAATGGGGTATTCCCATAATTTTCTTCACTCTCCAGAAACAAACATCTGACTATTATACAATTGATATCTCCCAAAGTAATTGCACTCGGGTTGCCACAATTAGCACATGCACATATCTTGGCATTCTAACAATGATACAAGAAGAACATTTAGAACATGTTCTTCCCCACCAGTTTGTTTGCCTGTCAGGAAAAAATTGTTATCATATTACATGAACCAGTATCAAAGACAAAAGGAACGATTATTATTATATCAGTTTCGCTGAAATGGAAATGTCTCCTAGTTCCTTTTCAAAAGAAACTTCTTTCCATTTGAGTTCTGTGTTTTTCAAAAAGAACTAGTTCAAATGGAAAGTTCCTTTAAAATAAATTTGTTTGTATGAACCTGTCTCTATGAATTCATTCTTCTGCAAGTATGCCTTTAGGTTTTCAAGAATACTGAGATAATTAGTACTTAGAAATTTCGTAATTTACTCAGGTGTGTACTCCACTATCATGTATATTAATAATATGTGTATATTATTTAAACTATAATTCAGCAATAATTTGTTTTATAATCGAGATGTGTTCAGTAGAAACTGTTATCTGGTGAAATCTTCATGGATAACAAAAACTTGAAAAGAATTTAAAATAAATAATTAAAAAGTTTTATAAAAAAAAGCCACGCTTTTTTAAGATGTACTAAAAAGTAAAAAAAATGAATTAATCTTATGAATCAGAAAATAAAACGTGGGTGCTCTTAGATATTATAATTTTATGATAAGGTAAGCAAGAGTATCCACGCTTTTATTTTCCGATTCATAAGATTAATTCAATTTATTATTTTTACTTTTTGTTCCACCTTAAAAAGGCGTGTTTTTAAAATCCTTTTTTAATTATGTTTATGTATATTAGATGAATATTAAACTTCCTGCGGGATAGGCAACCCAAACTTCGTACAATAGATGCCGCGTTGCGTGCATTTAAAGATAATTTCCAATTATTTTATTAATTAATTAGTTATAGTCAACTGGATTATTCTGTCGTATATCTAATGATTGAATATTGTGTTGTCATCCAGTTCTGAGCTATGTGAAAGTTTAAAGTCTCTAGCTAATCGGGAAGTTAGTTTGAAATCGATTACAAAATTTGTACCGGACAGACATACAAGAAAGCGAGTTAATAAAACCGTGGTAAAATTTTTGGTATGCGAAAGATTTATCTTTCAATATTACTCACTTTTCGTAGAAATAATAAGTCTGCCGTAGGATCTAATGTCTACGTTTTCCAATCGGAAAAACTATCCATTGCATGATGGTAAGTCTTCTGCCTTTTTTATTTTTTTCCTTTGCATGACCTATACACTGGGTAACTCTATAGTTTCTTTCTTAGCAAGGAACATGAAACTACATTAGTAACCATATTTTGGATAATTTTCATAAATGTCTTATCTCACCATTTTAATAGCCCCAACTAGGGATGTCAATCCACTCGGCTCGAGCGCCGAGTCTAACGCTCGAGTCGAGTCGTCGCTCAAGCTCGACTCACTGTAACCGAGTCGCAGCGTGAGTCTCTCTGAGCAGCGACTCGGCTCGACTCGAGCACATAGTGAGCTCCGACTCGGTTCGATTCGAGCATACCGTATAGTGAGCACCGACTCGACTCGACTCGACTCGACCACATAGTGAGCACCGACTCGACTCGACCACATAGTGAGCACCGACTCGAGCAGTTCTGAGTAACGACTCGACTCGACTCGAGCAGATACTGAGCGCCGACTCAACTCAACTCGAGCACATAGTGAGCGTTGACTCGACTCGACTCGAGCACATAGTGAGCGTTGACTCGACTCGACTCGAGCACATAGTGAGCGTTGACTCGACTCAACTCGAGCAGTTGTGACCACTGACTTGACTCGACTTGAGTAGGTAGTGAGCACCGACTCGATTCAACTCGAATCTGACCGAGTCGTGACTAGAGTCGAGCGAGTCGTTGACATCACTAGCCCCAACCGGTATTAGAATGACTTCACAGTAGCAGGATTGTCTAAAATGATTTGACAATTATTACAATAAATTTGCACATTTTATTCAAGACCTATAGATGTTTCAAACTGCTTTTACGACCAAACTTGGTAGAGGGGTGCAGTACAACAGGAAGCAACCAGAAAGTATAATTAAAAGTGCTTTCGTCAATAAAGATGATCGTAGTGGCCAAAAGTTTGGATGAATAGAATATGTACCTACACTGTGATCAAAGTCGGAAAACACGTTTATTTGTAAAACGTTTGAAATAATAGAAAACAAAAACATATGAATGGGTACCATTTTAGGACGCAATATTTTAGAGAAAAAGTTTGTTATGGAAGCCATCTTGAAGTCGGTCATCTTAAATCTTGCTCTATTTCTTTTAAATGGAAAAGGGTCATGTAACATATAAATCTGGACTAAAATTTTATCAGAAATACTTTGATGAAATAAGTAATCCATACATTTGTTTTTCAGAGAGGTAATGATATTAGTATGCGTAGTTAATTGAAACATCTGGAAATAACCTGTTCTTGAAACAGTGCAAGAAAGCAAAACTAAATGCACAAGTAATGAAAATTGGAGACCATCTACCCAGTATTCGATAGTTGTGCAATACTTTTTTTCATTTCTTGCACTGTTTGAAGAAGAATAAAGTATTTCCAGACGTTTCAACCAACTACGCATAATAATGCCACATCTCATGATCTCCATCAAAAATTAATTTATGGCAACTTCACCAATGTATTTCCGGTAAACCACAAACCCAGATGTTACATGACGACCTTCCCATTTTTAAAAAAATCGAGCAAGTTTCAACATGGTAGGCATAACAAACGTACCATCTGAAAGATAGCACATTGACCTGATATCCTTTCATATGTATTTGTTTTTCGTTATTTCAAGCATTTTAAGAATAAACGTATGTTTCCCGACTTAGATCACACTATAAGTACTTACTTTTTGAATCAAAACTTTTGGTCACTGCATCTGTCCTTATGGATGAAAGCACTATTAACCATACCTTCTGGTGGTTACCTGATGTACCCTACTCCTCTACCAACTTTGCTCGAAAAAGCAGTTTAAACCATCGGTAAGTTTTTCACCTTTCTTCTCACCTACGTACAGTGCAACAATTCTCCTGGAGGAAAAAGCTACTATTTCTTATAATTCCAACCAGAATTGGAATATATATATATAATATTCAACTTTATATCTTGTTCTCAAAAATGAGGATTAAGTTTATGTTGAAATCAACGTTACCCATAGCGATATCGGCAAGTAAACCAATCCAAGTGCTGTTACTAAGAATTTGAGAAACATTGTATTGGCATAATGATTAATTAAAACAGGGGAAGCATTAAAATGTTCTCTTATAATATAAATCATGTCTCCGTAAATACCTATAGTTGGTACATTTGTGTTCGCTACAAGAAGCGGTAAGTGGTTAAAGAAGCCGACATGAATTGTATGACCATGAAATTCAACTCTTTTAATTTCTTTTACAATGGCTTTATTCAGACATTCATCAGTGAGTTCTAGAGAAGATGAAATTGTGCGCCTTTCATAGTATTCAGGAGTACCTTCATCAGATATAAAACCGTGCTGGTAAATGGTAATTGTCTTGTTTTGATCGTTCACAATAATTAGCGCAGCATTCATTATTTTATTTACATAAAGCGCACTAAGTTAATTGTCAAGAGGTTTGTCATTTGCTTGAGCCATTCTGCATCAAATAAAATGAACAACTTTCGCTCTTGGATTCCAGTAAGGTAATGCTTTAGTGTTGGCAATTCCTTCTACGATAGATTGGTGTTCATTTAGTAGACGTAACGAGAATTTTACTGTTATCGTTGTATAACTGGAGAAACGTGTGGTTGATCTTATGGTTCAGAATGACACAAGGTTGATCGGTTTGAACTTGTGATAAAAGTTGATTCGCACTAGGGCAGGAATAGTGTTCTTTCACTGTTGTTTGCAGATCGTCGAAGAAGTATGTAGACAAAAAAATTCTGCACGATGAAATGTCGTTCACAGAAATATTGTTGATGGAAAGCTTTTCATTTAGGCTGAGTTCTTGAGACCAATTTGCTCAAAGTGTCAAGAAAACCATAATGTATGTAGCCCTGGCGATGTTGGCTTCAGCTATTTGAAACATGGTAGTGTATCTGAAATTAAGAGATAGTAAATTTATAAAATCAGAGTCAACAGAAAATGAATGATATTATTATCACATGTACGATGTTAGTTAATGGTGTTGGTGTTCTCAAATGATTGGTTTATCATAAAATTAGAAAATAATTATTTAATTCTAAGTTATAGTATCCATAAGTATATGTGAAGACTCTGGTTGATATTAAGAGAATGCATTTATTTTTGTCATAATTGTAACTATTCATTTCTCTAATTTGAGAAAAAAATAAAGCGGAAAACAAAAATGGGTACTAAAATTTTAACTTTCGATTTAACCTCTTGAAATTACTTCAAGCCACAAATCATATTTGGAAGATCAGAAAAAAAGTTGCCTTCTATAATTCTGTACAATCAATCAGAAATTAATTGTCACACAGGCTCCTCCATGGTGTAGTGTTTGCGGTGGCGGACCTTCAAACGGAGGACACAAGTAAATTACAGTATTGATAACAATCAAACTGACGAAGATGTTCCACCTTAATCCTTGGTTTCAACAGTTGAATGTTCTTTACAATACTGAAGCAAAGACCTGGCTTCCTCTTCCTTGTCCCCAATACATTGATATCCGGAGGAAGTCATTCCTTAGTGTTGTGACGAACTGGGACACAGTTGCTAGTAAAATGTCCAGAGTAAGACAGCAAGAATGAACTGACGGACATAAAGTAGACAGATAGATAACTTGAGCTTTAACACAACACTATTCATGTTTTGCGGAAGCTGTTGGCATAAACGGTGCGAAAAGGAAGAAACACAAATGCTGTCTTGTAACGCTGTTTCTGTAATGGCCTTCATGAGACTGTTGAAGACTCGTAGATACAGCACAAGGAAACTACAAATGTTTGTTAACGTGTGTACGTTCTCGGATAGAATGAAGGCATCAGTTACTTTGTTTATGGAGCACGAAATTGTAAACTTGTTGTGTAAAGTCTCGCTATCAGTGAATAATTGAACTTCAGGATGGATGGATGCTCATGACAGTTTCTGAATTGTTGACCAGTCTTCTAACTTTGAGGTAGTCGAAGGAGATAGATTCTGTGGAATTAGTTTAGCTCTCTTCTCTCTTCCTGTATTTCGTATTATTTCTCGAAAGAAATGTATTATCTTTTATTAAACTGGCAATAAGGACTGTCACCATTGTTAGGTTTAATCTAATTCTCGATTTTTAGACATCTATGTTTCATTTTATTATTAATTAATTTTCAACATCTGAAAAAGTATTTATCAGAAATGAGAAATGAATTTCTCACGTTTAACCAATTCACTTTTTCTATAAAATAAGATTAAAATTTCATCTCAAAAATAGGAAATCTTTCTCTCAATTTTAACCAATTTCCACTCGAATAATTTCAGAAAAATAAATACTAATTTTAATTGAAACGAAACTCGGAATAATTATGAGAAAGTGTTTACAGCAAGCTCAGTGTTCGTATGACAATATCATGAGAAAACGTTCACTGGTATTGTACAAGGTTGTGTTTTTCTCCAAATTTCACAGCATACTCCAGTTGATCAAGACGACCTCAAAGAGAGAAGTCAACTACAGCGATGTCGGAAAGTCTGTATGGCCATTAAACGGAATAGTTCGGCAGCCGAGGGGCATACCCAAAATGTTTGGAAAATAATTCCTGTTGTTGATAACCTTTTAAGTAGGGTCTATTTGAGACGAAAATAGATGATGACATCTAGTCACGCCTGGACAAATCCCACAATTCAAGATGGCGTTAGCCAATACCATCATTGTTCAACGCATTGTGCCATATAACTGAATAGTGCCATATAACACATCCAAACTTTGCATAATTTTTTGTCGCTAGTAGCTTTGAAATAGAGGTTATTTAAGATAAAAATGACTGATGACATTTTGTCACCCTTGGGCAACTCCCACAATTTAGGACGGAGGTCACCAATAGCGTCCCTGTTTAACACATGCCTGAATACTATCTCATGTCACACTCAATTGTTTGTTTGAATTTTATTAATGTTAATAACTTTGAAGTAAAGTCTATTTAAGGAAGCTCCCACTATTCAAGAAGGCATCCACCGATAATATCACTGTTCAAAACATTATGTAACATCTTGCAAACTATTAAGGACACAAAATACTACTCTGTCAGTTAGAGATTTTCAAGATGGCGGTTATTGCAATCGTCTTGAAAGAGCATATTGAAACTATCACTTTTAAGCAGCGTTGAAGAGGCTACTTCAACAGTGTATACGATAAGATACATTTTTCAACTCATTTTTTCCCAAGGGTGCTTTCATACATAAAATAATGTGATTGAGATTAAAGTATCAGCTGCGTTTTATTTTTTCTTTCATCTCTTGTATCTCATAGTTTTGTAATGAGTATTAAGTATTAAAAAGCGAAAACCACAAACCTGAATAGCTAGCTGCATCACGAGCATCATTTTCCTAAATATGTTAATGTACCAGTAATATATTTAACATTGGCGTTTTTTTATCATTAATAATACGGCACTGCATGTAAACATCTACGTTAACGCTGGTTCTAGCTCATAAGAGAGAACATACTTCATAACTGCTGTTTGAGAGCAATATTGCAATCCAATTATTCGAGATTAAATGAGGCCACTATCAAATCATATCCTGCCTTAGTCAACTGAAGTGTGTTTCTTTGCTTTGGATTCAAACACAACGAGCTTTGGTATTGCCAAGTGAAACTTGATCAAAGCCTTGTTAAAACGTTTGTATTTGTTTCCTTTCGAATAGATAAAACATAATGAGAATTAACCGTTGATGGCATCATCACCTGAGTCGCTACGATCACAATGATTTATGAATCAGTTCGAGGATCCAGAGGGTCGACTAGGTCGTTTAGTTACTTCTATATTTCACCCCTGTCCACAGTTTCTGATGTAGTGCTCAAAGTGGGTTGCTCGAGGGGGCACGGTGTGCCCTTAACTTTTTTCGTTTTGGATTTGACGTACCCTTACATTTTATTATTAAGGGATCATTGTCTTTACTTTCAATAGGCAATTACCACCACTAGGTGAAAGCTTACTCTTATCTTTTCTAACCCACTTCGAGCACTAATCCGATGAAATTCTAACATTCCTTTCCTCTTTGTGCTTGTCTTGTATTGTATATTAACTGTGTTCACACATCAGTTGCAAGTTATGTTTGTGTTTGACACAAGAATACACACTTATTATGTTTTTACTGTTTCGGGGATGACAAGTGAGGGTAGTGACAATGGATACCACCTTGCGTTTGACCCTATCTTACGAATACTGTATCTTATTTATATATAGATCCACAAACCATTCAAGAATGCAGGATTATGCCGCATGACACCTGTTTTTAAGAAAACGATCCTCAAGAGTATAAGGATAGCTTAACATGGAGCTGAAGTGCACTAGGACGTAGCGAGGGTAGTTAGTGCGCCTGCGTCGAAGAAGTAGAGAATCAAATGGAGATCGTAAATACATGTACATGCCTGTCATCTTTTTCTTTGGCCTTATCTCCGTTATCAGAAAACACACGGCTGGCATAAAAAATAATAACATCCTAAAATAACTGATATATGTAATATTCAATCATATGACACAATGCGTCGACCAGTAGCATAATGCCTGAAGCCATCTTGAATTCAAGGTGTTCCCCAAGGATTACATTTTGTCACAAGCTATTTTCATCTTAAATAGACTTTACTTAAAAGTTATCATTGATAAAAATACTTAATACGAAAATTGTGAGTGTAGAATATGACATTATTATGTTATATGGTACAATGAGTTAAACAGTTACGCCATCCACGCACGTCATCCTGCAATTATGTCAGCCATTTTCATCTCAAATAGACTCTACTTCAAATTTATATATGAATATTTTGGGTGTCATTGGACATTATTAGTCATAATGCGTTGAAGAGCGATGTTATTAGTTAAGTCAATCTTGAATTGGGGGACATTCCCAAGAGTGGCAAAGTGTCATCAACCATTTCCATCTTCAATAGACTCTACTTTTAAGTCAATAACGATAACAAGTACTTAATACCAAAATTAGGGTGTGGTATATGACATTATTCAATCATATGGCACAATGTATTGAACAGAGATTGTATCGGCGGACACTATCTTGAATTGAAAGATTTGTCTACGGCTGACAAGGTGTTATCATCCGTTTTTGTCTCAAATACACCTTGCTTAAAAGTTATTAATAATAAAAAATCTTTATACAAAAATTTTGTTCTCAGTCCAAAACCCCATTTGTCTGCCAGACTAGAACCACGGCTACTAATCCAATAACTAACTGAACATCGAACCATCGACGAATTTGCTCCGCAGTATGATGGAGCCATGACTTGTTATAAATAAAAAGTGAGATTGGATCAACAGTCAGAGGGGAACACTATATCGTTGAGCATTTGCAAGTAGAATTAAACTTTGGGATATTGTCGCTGAATAGGAGTCCAAACCACAACCTAACGTTTACAACAGACAAGACGTTGTATGTTTCCGTTCCGTGTTGGTTGCTTCACTAAAATGCCTGTGATTATGACAATTTAATTAATATCACCATACGTGTAGAATTATTCTCGCCAGTAGAAGATCCAGTTATTGTTGGTTTGAAACCCAGGAGTAGAACTCGTCATGTCTATCATGGTTATCCTCTGATAATTTCTACTGCGCCAGGACATGAAACCGTTGTCATTTATTAGAAAAGAAGAATTCGTATATTGTATAACTGGCTGATACCATATTTTGTTACAATGGTCGTTCGCTGCTTTGTGGACTTCAGCTAGACGAAACCAAGACCATTACTGAGGAATAACGCATTTGTTGCAGTTTTCAACGGACACTACGTGGTTTGTCATCTACAATTTCAGTTCCTCGAAATTTGGAAATCATGGTGCGACAATACTCTGCGATATTGGTTGTCTCTGTGAGTGTCGGTTATTGCAATCAAGTTGAGCATCAGACATCGACAAAATTTCAAGTTTCTTGAATATATAAATTTATGAATTACTCCGTGGATGAATAAATTTAACCCAGAAGAAATAATCACATGTATTTACAGTTACCTATTGCAGAAATCCGTTGAAACTCTGGACGTCTTTCTTTCTATTAGCACAAATGACGTTGACTACGGATAGGTCGGAACATTAAAGAGGAATTTCAATTAATCTGATTCATACTGAGAATAATAAAACAATTGAGCCAACTAATTTGCTGGACAGACAAATTAATCTCAGGAATCCATTAAGGCTGGTTGTTGGTATTACTTTCATGTGTTACTCTTATGTGATTGAAACCTTTGGAGTTAAGTTCAGTAGTCACATTAAATGTAACTCTAATACTTCATTTCCATTCAAAATGGTCATTTTCACTCTTGGGTAGAGAAAGAACTTTGAATTATTGTATGTATACTTGTTAATAGATCTTATAGCCTATACGTCTTTCTGATACGGATCTGTCTATAGGGAAATGTCCTCAATATTTTACGCTGCGTCCACCTCTGTAGTGATTCCTCACATACATAAAGAGTAGATCGATTCATCATGTTAGAATAACGCGTAACACTTTCAGTTTCCGAAACTACAGTTGTTGACCGCGTACCAGCATATATATATATATATACCCCGTCCAACAACTCAAGATGAAATACACAGTTACAGATAAATGTATTTATGTATATTTTTCCACTTGATATTTATTGATACTATCGTTTCATAGACGTGTTACTTTCATTATTATTTCGTTACATTAACGAGCTGTTATACGTTTCCACAAATACGATTCCTGCTTTTTCAACCCGATTTATTACAAATTTTATATTAGATGAAATTGTTTACAACCATATTTCGGAATCATCTGATCTTCCAGACTATGTTAACAATATAAGTCAACTTAGGTATAATAAAACATACATTTCACTTTTCGCCTCATATTAACCTCCACTATTAGAACTTTTCATAAATGTTCCTGGACGGAGACAAGAAAATCAGACAACGAACTTCCAGTGACGTTCCAGAGAGAAATCGCGTACTTTCAGCATCCCTTGCGAAGTTCCTAAGAAAAGGGACTCGTTCAAAGTTTAGTTTCCTATAACTGATATTTACGCTGAAGTTCAGTTCAAATTTTTGAATTGAAAATGTAAAATATTACGCTTAAGTTCCTAATAAAATTTCCACTTTCCAGAAAGAAATGATCTTATGACATTCCAGCTCTTCAATAAATGGAATTTATCTACGCATGTTTCAGGAAAAGATATGCGGTAATGAGATAGAGGCTAAGCCTGTCCTATGACACTGATGACGAACAAATAAATATGAATCAGATCACAGAAAAAAAGAACAGTTTAGTTATATCGATTCCACTTAATTTGGCATCATATTTGTTTCTCCTTACTATAAAAACCTGAATTCCTTGACGTTTCATGCTATTTTGTGGAAAAAGACTATTTAAAATTGAAAGTTCTTCTAAAATAAATTAGTTCTTATGAATTCGCTCATTTTCAAGTCAGCTTTGTTTTCAAAATTAATCAAACAATCAGTATTTACAAAGTTGTTAATGTATGCACGTTGCGTATTACTACTAGTTTTTATAAGGTACATTCAAATGGAACTCGTTTGGACAACACACTGTCATCGGATATGGATGCATTGATGTGCTTTTTCAATATTATATACTAGCAAGTGTGCGTGTTAATGTACAGTACTAATCAATGATCTGGGGTTTGTATCTTTTCAGGAATGAAGAGTTGATGATGGTATTCACTAACTGAAATCTCTCCAAAAGAATCAACGAGCGGATAACCAATTTATCAGTCTTAAAGGGTGTCAACCCGCTTGAATGCAGAAGAATGAACAATGTATGGTGAAGCATGCATCTGCAAAACAACTGTCGTCAATTGGGCCCAAATGTTTTGTCAAGAACGCGAAAAAACAGGAGAAAAGCCCCGTCCTGGGTAAGCACATAATGTTGCAACAGAGGACAGCTTTGCAGCAGTGAATGAAGCAATTCGCACGAATAGATGAGTCACCCTTATCTCCGTCTCTATGCAACTGAATATGAACGTTGGTACTGCCCCTACCATAATGAAAGAATTGGGTTATCAAAAGGTGTGCTCATAATGGTTTTCACGGATGCTTACAGAAGACCAAAAGTAACAATGGGTGCATAATCCCTTGAGAACTTGTAACGTTAATATTTGGAATGGTACAACGTTCTCTCCTGTATTATTACAGGACAAGAATCGTGGTGTCAGTACTTCGAACCAAGCTCAAAACCATCGACTATGCAGTACGAACACCCTTAATCGCCACAGCCAAAGAAATTCTAATCTTAAGATCTCGCTGACAAAGTCATATTGACCGTAATCGTTGATTGTCATGGACCACTACTACTGAACAAATCCATCAATTGAGAACGTTACTGCGCAACTTGCCCCGTCTTCGGAGTGCTGTGAAAGCAAACGTCCTGGTATGCTGACGTCAAAAGCCATTGTGTTACACGATATTTCCCGTCCGCGTGTTGTACGACAATTACAGTATTTGTGCCAACGATTGAAATGGAAGATGTTGAGCTATCCTCGAAATCTTTGGTCCGCTGAAGAGGGCCCTATAAGTGGCAGGTTTCAGACAAATTGAGGTGAAGGGCTCCATATGACAGTGGTTCAAAATTAATAATCTATTCTTAGGGATAATAAAAGAAAGTGAAAGAATTTTATATTTAGATATGTTTGGAATACAAATCAATTTTCTTTTAAAGTTACCAACTTATCATAGAAATAATAAGTCTGACGTAGGATTGAAGTGTCTAAGATTAATAATGGAAGAAAACTTTCCACTGGATGACTGTTAAGTATAATCTGTGTATGTGTGTGTTTTATTTTTTTGCTTCCATTATTTGCACGACCTCTGCACCGATGAACAGAAAACTACATTAGAAATACTTCTAAGGCTTTTTTTTTAAATTGTAGTATCACTCTGTTTTAATAATCACAATCCGGTGCCACAATCATTAATAGCAGCACCGTAGTCTAAAATGATTCGACAATTTTTATGGACAATTCTGGCATATTGTTCAAGCCATAGATATCACCTTTTCTCTTATATATTTACGTCAAAGAAAATAGAAAAATTAGTGTGATATTAATCATGAATAGGTTAATTATATTATTATTCCGCATTCTTAGATTTTAAACTATTTTTTCTTACTTGCTAGCATAACTATTATAATATACTGTATATTTTTTCGTTTCCGTCATTTACTAATCAAATGTGCGAAACTTATAGGTCCTAAAAACCACTAAAATGTCCTAAGGACATAAAATAAACTAAATTGAACATGTCAGGGTAATACAAAAATGGCATTAATAAATGAAACTCCTACTGTTAACAGAGGCAATATGCACGAGTGTGTATTTGTTTTCAACTTGCATTCACTTTTCGCTGTTTTCCTTCTTCCGTTCGGCTGGAGCCAAAGTTGCCATAACTTCTTAAATAAAACTAAATTGAATTCAGTTTCTTGTCTGACAGAATGTTTGGTGGTAACCATGTACATACTACGTTACTGATAATGCATGTCGTAGTACATTGTTGTATTAACAAATAACACTGTTCATTTTAACATAGCTTAACAATGAATGCAGCTTAACATTGAATTTTCTCATACCTTTCTACAACGGGAATGGGGCTTACAATATATCGAAAGATTAAAGCGAAAGTTTTATTAATATGATTTATGTTGAAAGTACTAAAATAATGGAACCAACTAATGGACTACAATAGACATGTTGATTTCAGGAATCCTTTCATGCTAGCTGCTGGTATTACCTGTATGTGATACCCTTATTAACTGATTTAAGCCTCTAGAGCTAAGTGCAATTGTCACACACATCATTATAATATTTCCTTTCCATTCAAAATATTAATTTTCACTCATATAAAACTATGTAAATGCATTATTTTATGCATTTATGTATCCATGTTAACAGATCTGAATGACCATAAGTTTTTTTATGAAGCAGAATTCTCTATAATAAAGGTCCTGAACCCTTTTACCCTGCCACTACCTTTGTATATACTACGAATTACACATATATACAGCATATATCAATTAAACTTCTTAGAATTACTCATCAGTCTAGCAATAACACTGTTTTAATAAAAATAAAATAGGAAATTTTAACAAGTCACAATTCAAATAAATGTTGATTACGAAATTTCGGAAGCTAAAATACATATACATAGAGATTATCACGAAATTTGGTGAACGTGAAATGCAGGTGGACATTTCTTTTATTGTTTTCTTAATATATATACTCATTTGGTTCCTTTTAATGCTCTTTATCACCCTTACCAGGTCTGATTTCTCCAACTCAAAGTTACTTTCAGGTTGGGGACCATTGTAATGGGCGGATTTAGTGGGGGCATGGGTAACATTGCGCCCTCCAGTCATTTCAGAATTTAGAAGAGTGATACCTGGGGGGGCAATTACTTTAAGGGTGGAAGCTCTTCCGGGGGTTTTCATAGTTATTCTGAAAGTAGACGTAATACGACTCCATATGTTTAAATTTCGTATATTTATACCCATACGCACGGTTGTATCTTAATATGTGGGACAAACTTCCCAGACAATTTTCTGACCCCAAAGTAAAGGAAAAAGTCCCAGAAAAGGTAAGTTCGATTTCAATTCATCTTCGAGATAAAATGATTCCAAATTAAAAATCAACATCAGCTGCCGTCAATGATAAATACATTGAATATTTCTAAATAAAACAGAAACGATGTATTAAAATAAAATTTAGTTTTCCGGGGGTGATTTGTAACAATTCGATGGATATGAGTAGTTTAAAAATGATACTATCGGTTTGTCAGTGTGTCCAACCTGGTATATAGTTTACTTTCTCAAAGTGCACTACAGATATTTATTGGATATGTGTTCCTACAGAGAAAATATACAGAACATGTGAAGCAGAGAACACAGTATGACCAACATTTAATACAATATGGCGTTAAACGTTGACGTTAAATATTGTTCACAGTCTGCAACACTGCGTTCTGTGCTTTATATAATTATGTTTACCATCACTAGATGATACCACATATTCAATAAAATGATATAGTGACATTTGAAAAAATAAACATATACCCTACCAGGTTGGCAAAACTAACAACCCGATGTGATAATTTTTAAACTTGATAATATCCATTGAATTGTTACAAATCACCCTCGGAAAACTAATTTATTTTAAAACATACTTTCTGTTTTATGACGATATATTCATTGTATTAACCACTGGCAGGAGCCGATTTTGGGCTATAAATTGGAATCCTTGTATCCGGAAAACGAAGCGGAATAGAACCCATATTTATTTGTCTTTATTTCCCTTGCTTTGCTGTCAGGAATTCGTCTGTGGAGTTTGCCCCACTTATTAACCTTCTGGAGGACAAGTAGCTTTTTAAATAGGGATTATAGTTGTAAATTTCCATTTCTTTCTAAGGTTCTTGCTTTATGAAATTCATAGTTTGCATTTATGTACTTACATTATAGTAACGTAAATGCAATGTTATAGGAAAAATTGAACCCAATAACAAAAAGGTCTTCTCTGCAGTAAACGCTATTAGAAGCAGCAAAAAATTACGTTCAAAAGCAGACGTATCATATTTTAGATCTCAATATGGTATGTTTGTTTCGAATCAATTATATATATATATATATATATATATATCATATTCAGCCGTTTTCTGTCCACTTTTCTTTTCCGCATATTTCGGTCTCCTGTTATCCTTATCTATGTAGCTCCTGACAAAATCTTGATTTCATCTACACATCTTGTATTTGGTCGTCGTCTCGCTCGTTCCTTTCATCTGGGAATCCAATGTAGAATATGCGACATCCACGTTTCATCTGTTTGTCTATTTATGTGACCGGCCCGGTCTCCAATTCATCCGTTTCACAGTCTTGAATATATCTTCTACATTCGTTTTGTCGCGAATCAATTCATTTGTCTTCCTTCCCTTCTATTTATTCCTAGCATCCATCTCTCCATTGCTCGTTCTGTGATTCTTAATCTTTGAGTTGTTTGCGCATTCAATGTCCAAGTTTCACAGCTGTACATCATTACAGGTAAGATATATTGATTATAAACTTTACGCTTGAGACACATTGGTAGTTTGCTTTTGAAAATAAAGTGTAGTCTTCCGAGCTCCACGCCATTTTACATCTTCTATTTATTTCATCCGTCAACTTGGCATTATATGCTTTGAGTTGCCTTAGTTAAACATACTCATCAACTATGCCAATTTTCTCTCTGTGAATCTTTACTTCCTTCTTTTCAGCGTGTTTATTGGACTGTACATTACTTTTGATTTACTTAAATTCATATTAAGTCCAATTTTCCAACTTTCATTACACAGCTTTCCATTCTGGTCTATAATTATTCTGCACTTGACGCAAACCGGATTATATCATCAGCGAATAGTAGGTGATTAAGGTAGTTGCCATTGTAAGGGGGCTATAATCACAGAAAACAATATTCTTTTTGTTTCGATTACCAGCCGAATCGATCTGATGTTTACATTGAATCAATAGCCTTGCCGGATAACAACTCGAAACAATTAGGAGCCCAACAACTGTCCGTCCTTACTGATTAAAGATATCCCTCAACTGGTTCTTATGATTCGCACACGACTGAGAAATTTCGCTCCATAATTTACTAAACATAGATGATCAGTGTCGGTAATGTGCCTATAGCGTAACTGTAAAACAATATAGGCAATAAGCGCATATTATATTTAAATTTTTAGATTGATTACCCTTAGGATTATTTCTGCGTTGCCCTGTTTCAATAAATGTTGTATTCAACTGAACATCTACTTTTACAATTGAAGAATAAAGGGAAAGAATGTGGGGTATGTGCATTTTTAAAGAAATAAGTTTGCACTCGTAACAGCTACTACACAATGACAACTAACAGCTCTGAACGTTTCAATCCAAAAGCACAAATAATCCACAATTTATACTGGTTTTATCAATATGAAATACATGGAAATAAATTACCAACATTTTTTTTTAAAGTGGGCTCCGAACAACCCCGTTCAATGAACTCGGAAGAAATTAAACCTGTGACCACGCTCATAGAAAAGGAACGCGATATCCTTTCGCCACTCCAAAGCTTAAAACATATTTTTTATATCTCGGGTGCTTGTCCAAAGACTGTATTCACCAGATTGAAAGCTGTCCATTAAACTGATGTCCCTGAAATGAAAAGTGAAATCAGGGAACTTAAGCTTGTCTCTTTCCCTTCTCATAAACTTGAACCAACCACGTTCTCTATGTCCTTATTTGTCTTACACTTGACATTTCAAGAAGTTCCATCAAAAAGTAGACCAAAAGTTAGAATATCTGGAGTTTGCACGCAAAAGGAACAAAACTGTTAGTTTCCATATTTTTACATGGTTTTGATATTTCAACCCCCACTCCCAATATTTAAAATCTGGGTTATTATTTAAATAATCTTTGTGATGTTGGTTCACTTAGAACTGAGTGTAATGAGGCTAATTTTAATTATCTAGCACACACATATCCTGAAGAACGCGAATCTTTGTGTTTTAGTAATTTATCCCTCTCCTTGAACCCAGTCGCGGTACTGAGATGACCACCATGAATTTTGTGAATGTACACTAGCATCTCAATAAAATGACACAAGTCTCATTATTTCTTCACTAGAAATTTAAGCAACACCACTATTAGGGGGCTACAGAAAATTTAAGGAAGAGTTACAATCTACAAAGATAATATTAGGAAGGTGATACTATTTTAAGGACAGACCAGGCTCCCATACAACACCCCTTACTCACCGATTTGTCTATGTCTCTGCATACACTGACAAAAGCATCTACAGGGTGAGGCAAAAGTCCAGCACCACCCTTTTATTTTTGAAACGGCTTAAGGAAAAATGGGGGCTTTAATTGTCAGAGGTATAGGGGCTTGAATTGGGGTTTTAAAAATGACAAAACTTTAGATGTGGGTAATTGGAGCGGAGGCGCACCAGATGATGCCATTTAGCATCATGGCAGCCATCTTGAAATCCGCCATTTTGAATTCAGGTCCAATATTTCAAATGGGAAGGGCGGCATGTGACATATCGTTTTAGGCTAGAATTTTACCAGAAATAAGAATCTGCAGTTATTTTGTACCTAACTTTATTTAGTAATGAAATTTTGTGAAGTAAACATTGCATGTGGCATCCTACAAGATATGCTCTATGTGTTTCCTGTTGTGTGTTACACATAATGCAAGACTTTTTTTCCTGTCCTGATGTATACGTAATAACACTTCCGGCATCACAGAGTCACAAGTGTGCGTGATTCGTTGTTCGAGGAGTCGGAGATCAGTGATTTTTTTATAAACAGTGAGATGGCCCCACAGATAGGTCTAAGGGTGTCAGGTCTGGCGAACGGGGTGGCCACTCAATTGGCCCTCGATGACCAATCCAACAAGGACATCAATAATCACTTTCCAAAATAATTATGCACCATAATGTCAGGTATTATTTCCCGATTTGCACCCTGTATATATTGCGTCCAGTTGATTTTTGTTCTCCTGAAGCGGTATCTCATATTTACTTTTGAAGATTGGCCGGCACAGAACATTTTTTAGAACAAGTGTATGACTATTTCTATTCCGATTTTATTAGCTTTCCTGTTTATCCAGGTCAAATCCTGTAAACAATTTAATCTTCTTCTCACTGTTCAATCCACATGAGACTTTTCACACTTATGTATGCCCGATGAAAACTCAAAATAAGCTAATGTTGTCACGACACTCTTTAGGCCTCATGGTTTAAGTGATCTTCACTTCCACGGTTGTTTGCAATGTGATATATAGTTTATCCGTATTGTATTTTCTATTATATGCACCCAATCTGTAGTGGGGCTGGTGTTTCAACGATTGCATAACCCACTTTACCAAGAAATGTTGGGCCCATTCTTAGGAACTTACCAGCTCCTTTAGGATGTTAATGTAAACTGAATCAATGCAGCTTTTCCTTTGTATTTTATTTTCTTTGAACCTGAAACCGCAAAAGGCTTCAAATACTTGAGCCAAAAAACAGTTTTTGAGAACTCACAAGAATTATTTAAAAAGGTTTTACATTTCTTCTCTCTCTCTCTCTCTCTCTCTCTCTCTCTCTCTCTCCATTTTACCTTTACAAAATATCTCTCACAAACAGGTTTTAAGAGCACGACTGTGGAAAATTTAAAAGAAAGCATGAAACAGGTGTAAAATAGTATTGCTTGCTAAAGAAGGAAACATAAATCGACACCTGTGGAGCATTATAAAGATGCATGTGGTGTAAAATAAATAAGATATTGACCTCTATATGCGTGTTTTGTTCCGTTTCATTTTATAGATTCGGATATGATGACTCTCTCACACACAATGACACAACGCTAAGGGAGGGGAGCTCAATATTTATCTCTTCCTTCTTAACCAACGCAAGCGGAAAAGGAAAATGCTTATTCATTATCAACACCGTTTGACAAACGAAAATCATACGAACCGGTTAACCAATAAGAAGACAGGAAGGATGCGGAGGGAAATTTGACATTGTTGTACATCTCTCATCCTTACCTCATATAGGGCAGAGCTCCGCCATCTGGAGGTGGAATACCAAACTTCTTCAAAGACTGGAAATAAAGCGCAGGCATTTACATGCCCAGGGTGAAGATCTGCTGATCTTATCTGTGTTTATATAAACTTTGTTTTTCATACATTACTATCCGCTTCTCTAATAATTCATTCAATAACAGTTACCTAGCTAGAGTACTATCAAGCCATAGAGGCGTATGGTCGCTCTCCTTGCCGGCTGAAGATCATGAAAAATTCTTCCTGCAGCGAAGATGGCGAGGAAAGTGACATTTTTGGAAGGCTGAGACAGAACCTAAGGATAAATCATAGTGATCTCAATGCAGTTTGCATCGTATCGTCTATACAAATTAATTTATTGTTAACAGTCGAACAGTTCCATTTAAATAAAAAAAAAATCCTGAGCTTATAAGAAACAGCTGCGTCTCTTTTCCCTTTTTGTGTAGCAAACATTCCCATCTAAAAGAGCTACTATATATCCCATCTTTTTCAAGCGGATATGTGTAATCCTTTCTCCGATGAATATCCACTCTAAACGGAGTGGTTCCTTTTTCTGCTTTCAACAGATGAAATAGTTCACTCCAATCGAGCGAAATCCCGCTCTTTGAATTTATAGTGCCCGTGTTTACAATTTACTACGATGTACTTAATTTTCTTAAAACTGTTGTAACTTGTAGATTATTACTGGTTTTGAATTGGAACTTTCCCACCTGTAATCTGTCAACAAGTACAAACATTTTTTTTTCTAAAGTAGACACCCCACTTCCTTTTCTGTACTTTTAAATTGTTTTAAAATTCACAAATAACTTTCAGACTGTGTGGGGCCTAAAACGGACCTACTATTAAATGAAGGATCTAAAACGAACTGTTGGACCAAATATGTGACTTGTTTGCTCGCGGCGAAACCTGTTCGTGCCGAATAATGCATGTTATATCAAAATGTCGGTCATAATCAAGCAATTCCGGAAATCTGGGCATAAAATTGGTAAAAATATAATAAACTGCTGACGTTCTCTGGGTTATAAGCTGATGACTTACATAATTTTTACAACGCGAGATATCTATATAAACGTACTGTACCTTCTTGAATGTGAATGTTTCGACTATTTCGTTTAAGAACTCCAGCCACATACGACGAAACATTTACAATCATCTTTCTTCGATGAAGATGTTGCGTGCTACTTGATCGGTGTCAAAGTATTGCGGATATCGTCAGCGATTTTCATCGAGAATCCAATTTTCATCACGTGTTACGATTATGTACAGAAGTGTTCCTGTTTTGTTCCGCGAAAGAAAAGAGGATCAGCTTTGTACCCGTAATTCCATGGAGTTTTCGTTGGATCAGATTCAACCGAAGCATTTAATTCTTTGTCATCAATGGCTACAGGAAACTGACCACGTGGTTCGTTTTGAAGACTCATATGACTTGCTGTGAATTTATTAAAACAATGTAATCGAATTGGGCTAGCATCAATTGCCCACTTCAACTTCCCGCCAGGATACTTCACACGACAGTTAGTAATGAGCTGTCTCCTGCATGACGTTCAACACGGTTGCTACTTCACAGTAACATTCAACAATCGACAGGCTTTACCAGTTTTTAGTTGGACAGCTTTCCAGTTTATAAAATTGACACTTGATATGCAACAAACTCATAAATTAATTTCATTCTGGTAAATGTTTTAGAATTACATAGTTTTACAATATAAAAATCAATCTGATTTAAACGTGATTTACAAAGCCTAGTCATTAGCGCATGATCGGAAGTCTATATATATATAAGTGTGTTACCCTTTTCCCAAAAACTAAAAATAAAAACAAAAATCCATTCCCTTGAAAAAATTAAAGTAAAATGTTTTATATTGTTTACAAATGCACTCAGAACCACGTGGTTTGAGGCAGCAACCGACATGAATTGACGGAAACGCGGATGCATAAAAGGACTTCTTCCTAGCAGACATCTTGACTTGCCGATGTGAAGCTCCGTAAAATTCCAGGTGAAAAAATAAAAGGAAAAAAACACACGTGAATGAATTAATATAAACACATATAAACATATCATTGCAGTCTTTAAGCTGCTTGCTTGCACTTTGTTGTCCAAGAGATAAAACAAAAAGAAAATAAGAAAAGGAAAAACATCTTTATCAACAGTTCTGGTGACGCTATCGTCAGTCGTATCCTCGTCACTGCTTTTCATTATTCGTTTGTCTCTTTCTAGTAAGTCTGAAATCCGAACAAAAACACCAGAGGTGCAAAAATTGGAGCCAAGTTCTTTAGCCCTAAAAAGGTGTGAAATGGGAGACGGATAAGCCAAGTTCCTTGGTGACAACATGTAACAGGAACAAAGGAACTTCGCGCGAGGTGCCAAGGTTCATGATCCTCAAGCTATAAGGGTGGT
>JAGDQP010000164.1:0-118205 GCA_022664845.1 Lepisma saccharinum
GTATCGAGCTATGACGTCATTTGTGGCGATGCTGCCGTGGCTGAGTCTTTATCCGAAACTATGCATAATTTTGAATTTCTTTAAAGGATTTTTTATTACCTTCCGAAGATTGCACCATTATTTCGAGGACACCCTGTATATATGACGTGATGACATTGTTAATATATCCCTTGGCACAACGCACTTCAATAAATTTAAATGTGAAAAACATGTTAGAAATAACAGTAATGACTCAAATGAGTAACATCTGCTATCTCAATGTGTAATGTCAGTGTTTGATTATATGAAATATATATGTACGAAACACATAGTCTTTTCTCAATCTTTGACTGGCTGAAGATCAATGTGACGTAACTTGTAGTCACCGTTGCAGAGTCAAACTGAAAATGTTTGTCACTGTTTCTATTAAGGTTACCATAAATTTGATTTATGTGATTTTCGTGAATTCGAATATACATCACGAACTTACGGGAGTCGTAGAATTTGTCTTAATTTTTTCACTTACGAGAGCTTCTGTGAACCCCTTCTCCGAGTCTTTCGCATAAGCAACTACTTACCCTCATCCAGGTATACCAGACGTCCTTTTGTCTTTCCTTTTTTTTCAAAAATAAAATTAATATGTTTTAAAACAAACTGTGAACGAGTTAGAAAAATAAATACTTTCGTTTGAGATTGAGACCTATCAAAATATTAGTTTGGCTTTACAGCAGCAACTATCATTTCTGGAAGAACACATAGATATATCAACTTTTCTACCTATCCACAGTATATTAGAATCCAGGATCTTCAGTAATTTCTCGAATCCATTGTTGATTAATTTAAGCTAATATTGCCAATTTATCTGTTAATGTTTAGCGATTAGAGTAATTCTGGGATAGATGCCACACTTTGAGAAGAGAAACATTTATAGGATGCGGTACAACACACAGAAAATTGAATCACAACCACACTGTATTGCTTACATCTTGATGTACCACCAGAAAATAATCGTTTCCAGAGATGTTAAAATATTTCAACAACCATAGCACACTGAAATTGCTCCTCGAGCATTGCTAAAAGACTTAAAACTTCCCTCTATTAAATGCTCTACATAAAGACGTATTTAAGAAGGGAGAAAAAGAAAACAGTATACAGCGGTATTCAGAAACGTTTTTTTTTCAAGTGACTAGCGCTGTACTAACGAGTGATTAATAATCCTTTAATATTGGTAGGCCGGATGGAAAGAGGCCATTGGGAAGACCGAGACGTCGTTGGGAGGACAATATTAGAAGAGATCTTGGAGAAGTAGGCGTTCGTGATGAGAACTGGCTTGATACTGCCCACGATAGAGTCCAATGGCGAACGTTTGTTACTGCGGCGATGAACTTGCAAGTTCCATAAGCCATAGAGTTAGTTAGTTAGTTAGTTTAGTCACTCGTTAGTACAGCGCTAGTCACTCCAAAAAAAACGTTTCTGAATACGGCTGTTTATTTTTATGGATACATCGTAGAAGCTAAAACGGTTCCATGCAGAGCGAATTTTCACATTAAAAATCCAGACTAGTCTTTCTTTTTATTATTAGTGGAGATCGATTTGTGGTTGCAAATGGGAAAGCGAGAGTGATATGTGTGGTCTCATTCGTACGGACACGAGCGCATCATTTATTTAACCGCAACGAGTGACATAACAGTATACGTGGTTATATATAAAAAGAGAAGTAAGTGCTGCGTATAGACATGGTATGTAATAATAAACAGAAATAGCCTAACGTTAGAGAGATTTTTTGCAATGTATAATTGACTACGAATGTAGTGTGACAAGCAATATTTATAGTGATTACCAAAAAGCGACGTATACCCTCAGGAGAGGATATTTTTAAAAAATGATTTCAAGAGTTATTACTTCAATAAAATGGTAGATTAAGCTTCATACAAAATGACCGTGCATAAACTGAAAGTCGTAAGCATAGTATCTGGCAACACTGAGCCATCATATGTATCAAGCGCGACTTTTTTTCGCATAGAAACAGCAAAACTCTAAACTAAGCATCGGAAGTACTATTACTACGCATTATCCACGCGCGTGTGACGTAAGTCGAGTTTACAAGCTCCTCGAGTGGTTCAGTGCTCGTAAATCCGGGTTAAAATCCGGCTGGGTATCAGCTTTTTTTAGGTTAGGTTAGGTTAGGTTTAAAAATTAGGTTATTATTATTATACTCGATCTAATCGCGGCATATAGTTCACCGCATGTATGTACCCCTGAATGAGCATCGCACAAGTATTTCTGGGGCTAGGTCAGAAAGTCCAGTTCCCCATGTAGAAATAGAAGTTTCGAGTGCCAAGCAAACCGTATGGAATGTCCATTTTACATGTATGGGCTCGATATTATCATAGAGTGCAGCTTATCGGACACAGAAAGTTTACATCGGGCAATTTCTACGAATCTGAATGTATTGTACAAGCTCTTTGTGCGTCGTCTCCGTAAAGGCTCAGTAAATGGTTTCCTTGATCCATTATTATGAAGGTACTGGTTTCGAACTAAGAGCCGATTATTCTGACTCAGTTTTTCACCCTCAGTCGTACGAGGTGAATAGTGGGATGCTACCTGAATATAAGCTAAGGTTGTTTTCTATATCCCATCGACAGTGTAATGAAGTAAATAAAGTGACAGACTATAATGTCTATGTATATTCAATTTCTTAGAATGTAGATTGCTCCTGCCATGTAATATTATTTACAATACGGATAGGCAAAACCGATTTTTTCTTCTAAAACCACAAAGCAGTTTTATCGAAATCGATAAATAGATGTAATTCTGTTTTGTTCCAAAAAACCGTTTCTCGATATTTGTTTGAATTAGTATTTTAATAATAATAATCACAAAATCGAAATTCTAGCAATCTCAGAAATAGAACTTTGTCTTTTCCATACCACGATTACACCATGAGATTAACTTTGACAGTTTTGCACAAGCTACGGGTAAAGTACATAACAGTGATTCCACCAGCTCCCCCCCCCCAAAAAAAAAATCTCCATTAATTTGTGACTGGTTGGAAAAGGAAACTATATAACACTAAAATAAGAGATTGCAAAAAACCTAACATTATACGACACTATCATTGTTCGAGTCTTGTGACAGAAATCAACTCTGTGCAAAAGTGTGACGAACCAAAAAGGCTTGAACACACCACAGAAAAAAAGTTGTGTCTCAGCATAAATAATGGAAAGAGCAAAATCAGTCTAAGTATGGAATATTCCACCACTACTACACTACACACGGAGCTAGTGGTTCTAATGTAAAAACTGCATTAGATATTGTGGGAAATAATTATTGTAAAAATAAGAGGCACAGCTACTGGAAGAATCCGTACATGTGTGCTGCCCTAAGTTACCTATGCTGAATACCTGGAAACACATATGGGAAGCCCTCTGCGCAATTTACATCACAAATAAGCTAACTGAAGGCGAAAAGTGTAATAAAAACAAAAAATGGCTTTTTAAGGGCCAAAACAATGTATTAGGAGACCACATAAAGCAGAAACTTATTATGAACTGTAGCAATGATTAACAAACTTGAACAAGAAACCAGAAAAGTCCAAATACCAAGGTACTTCTCCTCCCACCCAACTGGGAGACCAACCAAACAGATAAGAATATGTAACCAACATATACATATACCACAGGTCAAGCAGCCTTGAGTTTGATCAATAAATGGCTGGGTGACCACCAAAACATATTGCCACTACATACAAGAGAAACTTAGAATACTGAAAGAATAGACCTGAGCTAAAGCTGCCTAAGGCCTTACATAAAATCCTAATTCTCACAAAAATAATAAGCAAAGTCACCACAACCAGATGGCTTAAACCGTGATCCACACAAATCGGAATACCGGATATAAAAAAGAATAGTACGTAATGAAAAATTAAAACTTCAGACTGATTTGATACATGTTGGTCCGTGGCCAAACACATGAGCACAATTAGCCTCACAGGCCAAAATAGGAAAGTTAACCGGGAAAACCGTCAAACCGTTTAAACAAAACCAGAACCACAGAACGCTGGTACACTCACAGAACTACAAAATGGAAGAGGAAAAAACTCCTTTATTACATATACAAAGAAAGAGAGAATACAGCAGGTTGGTGTGAACAAGAAGGACCGGGCTCCGGGTCTCGCATTACAATAAAACAAAAATAACTGCTTTATCTGCGTTTTTTCATGTTTAATAAGGTCTCCTTGTGCAACAACACCTTCTTTACTTTGTGTTATTCCAACAATTCCACTGGACCTGTGTCTGGCTTATTATATATCTGCTCAATTGCCTGATCCATTGGTGCGCTTCTAAAATGTTTTTCACTATTCTAGACTATTAACTTCCCTTGCATAAAGTCTTTGTAGGTATCTGGATGCTAATCCTTTAGTCTCAGACAGTCCTCAAAGCATATACATCCCCATCTGGCGTAGTTAACTTTACCAAAAAGAAGGAGTAACGGAAGTGCGGATATCCCATTGTTTACATCCTTGTTTTTAAAAGAAATCTATCCAATTCGTTCGTATGATATACACAAATGTTTATAGTATTTATCAGTGTTGTCTAGTCGCTGTATGCTAAATAACAGTGTTGCCAGCTTCGGTTATTCTTAATTTATTTTTCTCAGAATAATGTAAAAAATATCGAACTGTTTGGTCTGCCTATTGGTCAGAATGGACTTGACGGCTATAAACGTTATCATTTTGAAATATACACTTTATCAGGTTTTCAACAGTGTATCATTCATTGAGCATCGCTAATTAGGAACTGCTTAAGGGCTGCGCAAAACAAGATCTGCAACTTTTTTAAAGTTACTAGCAGGTGCCATGATTGGTGGCCATATTGAAAAAACTCACACGATAGAGATTATGTGACCAAGCCAAATCTTGTCCTTTACCATCCCAGAACACATTCCAGAAATCAAATTCTCTATACGCGAACCTTCCAACAGAACCTATATCTGGGTCCTAGACCTATTAAAAAAGACACAATACACTTAACTTTAGAGCGGCGTTTAGTAGAATGGTCACACTCGCTTTTTCTACATGTGGTCTTTCTTAAGTTCAAATCCGGTAAAGGACCATTGAGTGGAGTGGTTCAGAGTCTACGTTAACAGAAACTATAGGCCCCGTCCATACAAGCTCATGGGCTCATTTAGGACATTAATTACAATTCAGACAACTTTTCTTAACTTGATTCTATCTAGTGGCTGTTGTCAACAGCTCAAAAGAGAATCGTCGATTGAATTATCCGAAAGAGACGTCATAACGTCGAGTGGAGGTGGGGGAGGGGGACTTTGAAGGCTGTGCTTCTCGTTTGGTCTGTCTTCCCAGGCCGAAAAGAAATTCTTCAGGTGGCCCTGGCTTGTCTGTCTGTCGTTGGGCCGACCACGTTATTGATCATAAAGAATCGCCCCACCACCAGACCACCTCTTTCCCGAAAACATCTTAGCACTTTTCGTTATCGATTTACTGTTCGGCCTCCCTCTCTGAACAACCGGAGGTCACTCAGCTAGAGAGAATGATAAAAATAAAGTTTCAGCTGCAAACATGAAGAATAAGTGATGCAATTGTGTTGAAGGTATTGAAAAAGTTGAAATTTGGTTTATAATTTATTAGATTTTAATCTTTATAGAAAGAAAACGTGTTTCTTTTTTCGCTTCCTTTTGTTTCATGATCTTATAAGGACAACGGTGCTGGAAACTGTAGATTTCTCTTTGATTTTCTTCACTAATAGAGGAAATGTGGAGTACAGTACCATTTCCTTATTGGACTATCCCATTCATATTGTACAGAATCACTGCAAAGAAGGAGGGAACTGACAGTCAGCTTATAGGTTAAGCCCGCCTCTCGGTGAGCACTTTTCGGGGAACAAAGATGGAAAATATAGCGGATAGGCTGCAATTTCAATAATTATTACATAAGAAAATGCAACAATTTTATCGTTTGCAGCCTTTATATCATTGCTACCCTGTGAATTGTGTAAGGAGATATGTTAGGTAAGATTGTACTAATAATATTCGCAGGAACAAAATGCTCATCTCTTTCTTAATATTTTAAAACTAGATAATGTCTGTGGTATTCCTATATTAATATAGGAGCCATGCAAATTTGGCGCAGAAATTGCCCAACGGTGTAGATGTGTATACCGGACAGACTTGTAGAAAGACAGACTGACTAAAATAAAGTGTACCTTCCTATCTACGAGCGCACAATTAGTTGAAATGCCTGCTCATCCATGCAGGTGACAATGAAACCATTTTTCTTAGCAGCTTGTAGATTGCTTTGCAGCGGTTTTCCATTGAACTCTTCTCTTATACGTTTCTTCTCATGCAAGTCATGTCTGTAGTCAGTGTTTCTTTCAGGCATGCTTTCGGGAGGGGGGGAGCTTTATCCCCCGGGGGTTTCAACAGCCCCTCCGAAAGAACAAGTCTCAACATTTGTATTACTCATATTTATATTGAAATACGTATATAATAACACATTCTATAAATATTCTTGATGTTATTTTGAGCTTAAGTAAGGAAGTACAACATATTAAGCACAGCATTATTGTTATTTTATATGTTAGCACATTGGAGTCCATATGCATTATTTATAATTTTCGTGAGCCACAAATAAAATCTTCTGGAAGAAATAGTGTGCGTAGTTATCTGCTATTCTTTATCTGCTTTTCCCTTTCAGTGGAATTTTTAAGTTTATTTATGGCCTTTAGACATCTAATGCTCAGGCCGGAATAGGGAAAGGTTAAGGATTCGGGAAGGTGACGTCCTGGGCCTACGTTGAAGGTGTCATCCCGGCATTTGCCTGGTATGACTGAGGAAAAACCCTGGAAAAACCTTCAGTCAGAATAATCGGCCGCCGGGATTGAACCCACGACCTTACGAATGCTACACCAACGCTCTACCACTAATGCCCCTTCAGTGAAGTTCAGTTTTCCTCAGCTCATTCTGTCTCACAAGGGAATATTTTAAATTGATAATTTCGTTTCCTAACCACACTATGTCCAATCGATAGAGAAGTGAAAGAAATGTATAAATCCTAAGTTTCAGCGACAAAGATCCAAAATCACAGGAGAGAGAGAGAGAAGAAATACAAAAGAATAATAATGTGTAGAAAATAATGCAACATCTCACTTGAAACACGGATATATGCAAAACGGTCAAGGAAAACCAGTTGAAACTGTCACAACATTATACAGAGTAAATTCTGTACTCATAGCTGTAAACATTATTGCTATATGTAAAACAGTGTTGCCAACTCAGTTCAAAGTTATTTCTGTAGATAGTATTATTAAATTAATTTTCATATATTTGAAACGCACGTAAATTAACAAGATAACATTTGAAAGCTCACCACACAGTATTGAAAACTTCGGGAGATATAGCATAAAACATCACGAAGCTTACTGTAGAGATTTTATGGGTCAACACTGCAAAAAATATAAGTGCATGAAAAAATGAGGTAAACTAGAAGGAATGGATGGATACACGTAAAGGATCACACGAACATGAAATATAGAACCCAGATACTGACAGTGTTGCCATAATATAAGATTCGTTCATCGCAAAAGCAAACGATGACACATATTTTTAGGAACACTGCACTGATAGTGAGAGACGTTTAAAAGATATATTTTCGATTGTATATTGTTGGTCATAGTAACTCGATAGTCTAGTGACTAGAGCGGTGGACTCAAGTCCCCGTGGTCTCGGGTTCAATTCCTGGCTGGAGTCCCACTTTTCGTTTCTAGCTGTTGCTGTTGACGAAATTTAATGGTTCGAATTTTTTGAATTTTGCTCTTTTGGTGCCAGAACTATGAAAACCTCAAATTATGTTATTTTGTTCACGGTGATGCAGAATGTGAAAACTTCTTCCAAGATATTATTGCTTTCAAGATATGGCTGTTCGAATTTTGACATTTTAGACGCAGAAATGAGAAACTCGCGAATTATATGTTATTTGGATTGGTGATGCAGAATGTGAAATTTGCTTCTCTCTACCACTTACCCTTTCCAAGATATCGCGGCTCTTTTGGTCCCACAACGATGAAAGCATTAAATTTCGAACTTCTTTCGCTTCTAAAATATGGCAGATTGAATTGAGAAACTCGCAGTATTTGGGGTCGGTGATGCAAAATGTTAAATTTTCTTCCCTGAACTATAAAACTGCAAAATGCGTGTTTATATAGGCCTAATATGAGTTTAAAAAAAGTACATTTGCTAATGTATGTCTTCTGCGTATTGTATTCGCTAATTATTACGGGAATAAAATTTGTATGCACTCAAGTTACCTTATGCATGATTCTACAGTATGTGAAATTTAAAATTGAGATTGTATTTGCTGATGTATGTCTTTGCTAAAGAATAGAGGATGAAATGTGCCATCAAGTTGCTATTATAGTATGGGAAATTCAAAACCGAGATTGCATTTTGCTGCTGTACGTCTTCGGTAAAGAATAAAGGCAATTAAAGAATGAAATATACAGATAGCGCGATTCTACAGTATACGGGATTCAAAACCAAGATTACACGGGGCTTCCACTGTAACTGAACTTACCGAGCGTTAGGAATTGAATGCGTCTATTATTTCGTAGCTGTCCCAGGGGCTGCAGGAAAGCGTGGTAATTGTAATAATTACTATATTCACATGCAAGGCTTGCATTACTTATCCTGTATTACACATTCGGTATAGATTAGCCCCTCAGCGCTTTTCAGCCCGATGTGGTGTTGGAGGAGTAATAAAATGTGAATTTCCTCGCCATCTCCTCAAATTGTATATTTTTTCTTTTGTTTGCTAGGAGTATGCCCCAATATTGGTTGTTTAAATTTTGCTATTTTCTTCTTAGAATTGAGAAACTCACAAATGCAGAACTTCCTTTGCTTCCATAATATGGTCGTTTGGGTCGGCAAACCAGAGATTACACATGTTTAGCGCCAGGGACTAGCCAAATGCACAAAACCTTGAATGCGTCTATTATTTATTAAAGCTGCAGCATACAGATTTATTCGAACCCTGTAGTGTTTGTACAGCCACCAAGTTGTTAAAGCCAAAACAAAATAATGGCGTGTGAGACGTTTTCCAGCTGCATGGGTGAATAAGACATTTAAAATACTGTTTTAAGTAGAATTTAGCCTAATATTAAAGGTGTGTTGCTTTGAATGGCTAAATAAGACATACGATACGTGTGTGGGACGTCTTTTGACCCGTTTTTTAAAAAAATGCCATTAAAGTGCCACTTCGAAGGGTTATATTTAGCTATGAAGGAAATATTTTTAGCATGTAATTTAGGTAGAAAATAGTCTTTCAAACTGTAATGTATTGTAAAAAAGAATTAATTCTGGTATATTCTAAGAATTTACAGGGTAAAAAAGTGACAAATGTGAACACGTCGCCTTGTAACTTGGTGTTTGCTATTTCGGAAGAGAGAAAAGTGATATTGTTTCTGAGGTTTTCCTAGGGTTTTTTTCCTCAGTCACACCAGGCAAATGCTTCAACCTTCAACATAGGCCCTTCAAGATGGCACCTTCAACATAGGCCCTAGCCGACACCTTTCCGAATCTTTTCTCCTCTCCCCTATCCCAACCTGAGCCTTAGATGCGTAAAGGCCATAAATAAAATTAAAATTTAAATCATGGACTATTCTACGCTCAGCCAGATGCGCTCTAATTTCTCATCTACCGTATAAATTGTAGACTTCAAAGCGTCAAATCTGCATATATTCTCCTTATTCTCTGTTTCTGTCTTTTTTTAATAACCAGGTCCTTACTCCAGACTGGTGACTCGATCAGTAATCTCACAAAAATGGTGTAACACTGTCTTTTTTTTTCATTCGCTTCCTTATTATTATTATGATTATCCTGGCTATTTTTGTATCTTCTTTTCTAATTTTTCATGAACATCCTTCATGATCTCAACAGTTTTCATATATTCTTTTTTATGAGTATGTAGTTGTATAAGCAAGAATTCTACTCGTACATGTGTACACTGAGGTTGAAATAAAAAAAATAAACAAACAAAATCCTCAATACTCGAAGAAAGTGGTAAAATATATATGTAATGTAAAGTGGTAAAATGTAATTATGATAAAATGCCTTTCAAAGCTCTAGACAAAGTAAAATCAATACATGTTTCCATTTTAGATAAGTTAACAAATTATTTATTAAAAAAATATGTAAACATGGACAAAGTTAACCCCGTCTGTGGGGTAACTTTGTCTACCCCTGTTTTCTTTTATTACAGAAATGAATTCCCTGGATAAAGGTACCCGTAGAAATGGTATTTTTGTGCAGGTGTTGAGATTCAGACAACTGTAGTAAATAAGGAAACTGCAAAATTCTGTGATGCACTTTGATTTAAACAAAACATGAAAGTCAGTTGGGACTAATGTGAACCCCCATTTTGAACCAATGATGGTACTGGCGGATAAGACTGTAGGAGTTCTTTGTATGTCCCTTTATGTTTGCAGTGCAATGTTTAGCGAGAGATGTCATATTCCACAGCTGCCTTACGCACTGATAATGCACCACTTCGTCATTTCGTCGATGGCTTTTGCAATGTCGTCATTAGTAGTCCTTTTATAAGGTCTTGACAGGCTTTTTTGGTAATTTCATGGCGTTTCTCTAAAATCCTATGGGGATAATGTTACCTCGACGAAGATAAGAAAAGCTAAAAACAATTTAGGAGACAAAGTATGCAATATTTTGCAACCACATTTCATGAGCTTCGTTCCAGTAACATACCTTACTATACAAAGAAAAAAAAAAGAAAAAGGCGCGCCACTAACTTTCAGGAAAGTACTAGTTGCCTTAAAAATACCAAGACCAAATTTTTATGCGTTAAGTCGTTACTAAGCAAACTTTTTTTTTAGTGCTTTGGATTGTACTTACCAGTGTGTAAACATTCCAGAATATGTGCAGTTAACTGCTGTGTCTAAGGTAATCAATTCAGATTAATTACTATAACATTTCCTGCGTGTGTTGCAGTTATACGACAAACTCTGTTTACTGGACAAAGTTTCCCTGATGGACAAAGTTAGCGCCGATCTACGGTGGTTGACTTCTTGACCATCTCTTCCGTAGAACATCCAGTATTATTTATTCTGTAGCCTCACTAACAAACACCGCATCGGAATATTGACAGCAGTTTTGCTTGTCTTCCAAATTCGATTTCACTGTAAGATTGAGAGTTGAATTCACCTTAATAGTTGAAATTCTTAATTTTGAACTTTTTTTTTACTTCATGCTTCGACGTTTCTCTAAATGTAACTGAATGCGTAACATTAACGATATGGAAGGTTCTATCCATCTTTTGAGCTGAAAATCTTGCCTTTTCTGATCTTAGAACTTTCTAATGTTTATCTACTTCACCTACGTATTGCTTTTGCTTTTGTGAAAATATAACATTGACAGTTGGTAAAATATTCAACAAACAATATCTTATTTTTTTTGAAAAGGAAGCTAACATGCAAACCAGCGAGCAAGAACTATCTACCAACTAAATCATTAATTTCTAATATAATATTGATACCGTGTTAGACATGGTTCATTCATTACAGGTGTGAAATTAGAAAGTAGATAAATAATATCTTACGTGCAGTCACATGTTTGGAATGTACACTTTGAAGAATGTTGTGCTGAAACTGTCAAACAACTGAATCCACACAAAATACCGCGTTGGCAGCGCTCTCTTCGTGTGTTTACTCGAACTTGGAAAAGTTTGTTGCTTTTTTGAGAAATTATAATAAAAACAATTTCAGGAAGATGATCAGGACGGGCGTAAGCCATAGTGCTGTCACCGCCCATAAAATTCATTTTATCTTTCAGGAAGATGGGTAACACAAAATTGACAGATGAGGAACTGTACGTTATTTGACAGAGCTGTCAGAACTTTTAAGCATGCCATAACAATTGTCTTTTTTTGAGTTTTCAAGACATCTTCGGGATTTTGCCGGGCCTATCACTGTAATTCAACAGGCCCTCACCGCCCTGGTCTACATTACATTGGGAGAAGAAATCTCATTGTGAGATAACTTTTGACAGCGGGTTTTATTTTCAAGGGCGGTGATCCCCTTCCCGCTGCCACTCCCAGTGCAATATCTTCGACCTGTTTGGTGCAGCCGGCTGCATCGCGAAGACTTCCTGAAATGTCAATCACAACTACCCCACTGAAGTCTCCCTCTTCTGTTCTCTGCGTTCATCACGCGGGACAGAACAGTCAAGGGGATTCAGGGAGCATATCGCTGACATGTCAGGACTTCATTGGGAACTTCAAAATAATGCTAAGCAACAGTATTCACATTGTTGACTTGATGATATAAAGAAACCATGACGGAATAACAATCAGTATAAAATAACAATTGATTTCGTATTGTCAGTGTTGTATTCCTCGAATGTGACTATCAAGATCTTTTTTTCTGTATTCTTGGTTGTTGAAGAACTAGTAGGATTGTGGTCTTAACCTACATAGGTTCAGTAATGAACACTGAATAAAATTTCAATAACACGTATATAATTTTTAAGTTCACAATTCTTTTGTATTAATGGAATAAAACTGTTACTCACATTACTTTTTTACAAGTAACAAGTTACTTTTATTCTTGAGTAACTTTTAAATTAACTAAATTCTTTTTTTTCTTTCGAGGTAACGATAACTAATTACTTTTACAAAGTAACTTTCCAATCACTGGATAATTGAACATGTGATGTATTTGTGGGAACGTAAAATATACTGTTTAAGTGTATACATATTAGGACATTTTCCTCAAAGTACGTCATGTGATTGCGCATATATCTGTAAAAAAAAGGTAAAGCTATCCCCTGTGCGATACGCACGCACCGTGAACGGCACATGGAGGATGTGGAGTTAAAGCTCTACACATTTTCGACGTACGGTACAAAGCGAGGTGGAATGGTCAGTCCCATGCTCGACAGCCTTTACCTTCCCAAGGAGCCCAAGAGTACCAAGGACATTCTGACACTCAATTTCATAGGAGGCTGAGTGCACCAAAGAGCGCCAGGCATGGTAACACTGCGAGAAAAGTATCCAGTGTCCTGGCCGGGATGAAAAAATTTCAGCGTATCGTACAGCCGCTTTTATGGAATATCTGCTATTGTGCACTGTGTGGGGTTAATTTCTGCTATGTTAAATAGGGGTTGCAAAAAAGGTGCCGTAGCCTTTTATAAATAAGGGTTGGAAAATATGTTCGCAATCTTTTATAAATAGGGGATGCAAAATATATGCATATCCTTTCACGAAGGGGATGAAAAAAGGTGTCGTAGCCTTTTATACATTGTGAACAGATACTGTGACACAGTGTATCGTACAGTCCTAGAAAATCGACTCCTAGCTATCAGCCAGGTACGGGAAAAACGTGTCATTTTCCACAAAGTGTCAGCCAAGTGTCCTGATTACTACTATCGCTCTTACAATGCATGGATTGAATAACAAAACATTCCACTAATCGTTACACAAAGATAAGGAGGTTAAATAAAACGATTGGGTAAACATATACAGGCATAACGAAGGTTCGAGAATGTATGCGTACCTAGAAGTAAATTAGAAGAGTCTTCGCTGGTATTGTCAGTTGTATGAAAAGTATTGTTTGTGACCAACATGTCACTGAGTACAATGAATATGCAGTTTGTCAGTGAGAGTGTGAGAAAGGCAAAACCATTTTGTACAATGTGCACATCTTACAAAGTTCAAATTGTCACAGTCGTCTTGTTAGGTATTTTATATAATAATAATAATAATAAATCATAGCCATATTCAATCCACTAGTGGATGAGGCCTCTCCCCAAAGGGAGGAGTTGGTCTACTGCTCCCACGCTGACCAGACGGGTTGGGAGAGGAGAGCCGAATCTCTCACTGTGATCGCCACTGTCTCTTATTCACAGCAGCTCCCCAGTTGGCCTCAAGATGCTGAGTCAATCCGAAATTTTTGAGCCCCCACCGGGAATCGAACCCGGGACCGCTCGCATTGAAGTCGAGCGCGCTACCGACTAGGCTACGCAGGAGCTCAGGTATTTTATATAATATTATGTATTTTAGCGCTAGAACGGTATCTCTATGAGTTTTAGTTTAATAGTTTCGTACTATGTTGCAGCGGGTTGCTTAACTTTGGGGACATCCTGTAGTATGGCCTTCAATACCTTAATCTGTTTAAGTCCCTTTATTGAACTAACTGTACGTATAGGTTGCATCGGACATGACGTCACTGACTTATCCAAAGATGTTAGAATTAAGAGAACAAAATAAAATAAACTAAAACCGAACGTAGCAACGTCGGGTTGCCATCTTGCTATGGACAACAGAATTTAAAAGATTGAAGAAAAAAAATTAAATTAAAAGTATTTAGGTTGTAAAACTTAGGTTTTACTCTTATTTGTGTTGTTTAATATAATATAATATATTTAACCAAATTAACATATCAATATTTACATTACATGTAAATAGCACACTTTTAAAGTAAGACTGGATACATCAAGATAGCAGGCTGATGTTATGTTCGGATTTATCTGTTTTAATTTTGACTTATCCTATAATTCTAACATCCTTGGATCAGTCAATGACATCACGTGTGATGCAAATGTTGGGTGCAAGTGATTGCTGAAGGGCGTGGTATGGGTGAATACATTTCCACTATATCAGATGATGCGAATTTCACAGACAATTTTTATTTTCATTATTTTGTAGATAATTGATAACCACTTTCAATCTTGTATTTGTATAAATTCAAATAATTTTTTGAAACCATTTGTTTGGCAGCTTGTGTGTAGGATGTGGGAAACTAGTTGTCGCGTTCGGTATGTTCCTTTTGTGTGTTTACGGCAAACCATAATCATATACGCCGTGATCGTACGGAGCCAAGCAAACAGTTGCGTTGTGTGGGTTGCCTATGGAGCCAGGGGACAGAAAATAAAAGCGAAGAGATTTATTGGACAGATCCAGGACATTTCTTTTTAAAACATAAATTTAGGGCTCAGGCTGGAGCAGGTTTTTATTATTTTACTTTGATGATACCATTAACACAAGTCTAGATAATTGATCACCAAAATGTCCACACACGTATGCGTAACAATGCACAACAATGAATAACATTTTCTAAGGGAAATCCTACGTTGCACCTTAAAACCCGAAGGCGTCATTCATTGTATGTATAAAGACACACGCATTAGACCAGATACCCTCCCTTATTCTTAAAAAAAAAAAAAAAAAAATGTTTTAATACATTTTCTCAATTGTATTTTCAAATTGACAAATTTATTTACTTTTATTTATGCTTTTCTTTACTTTCAAGTTCATTGATAGTGTAGCTAAGAAAATGAGACCCTATAATCTACCTCAGGTCGTCCGTCTGTCCGTTTGTGTCCAGAAAACAATTCGCAGAAAGTACAAGGTGTAGACAACTGTTTGAGGTGTCGTTGGAAATATTTTGGCAAGAGTTGCTCAGAGCTGCCGGAACGGCCTTGATTGGTGCAATGAGCCAGTGTTGCCAACTTATTTTAAATTCAATATTTCTAATTGCTTTAATTCCGTTACACCTATCTGCACCAAAACTCTCCAACACCTCAGTTGTTAGTGTTGCCAACTTTTTTCTTTAAAATTCATTTTTTCAAATTGCTTTGCCAGCACCAAACTTAGCGTAAATATTATTCGATACGATAGAAAAAGACTATGGGTGATCCAGTTCTCAAGGACCCTTGTTGTCAGTGTTGCCAACCTATTTCATAAAATAAATGTTTGTGTATCTGATATGTTATCAAGGAATCATGGCGCTTGTTATTGTTAGTATAATCTCAGCGTTAAATTGTTTAATGTTTCAACCTTCATCTTTTACTTCGTTTATTTTTTAATTTATTTTAATATCAAGAAATGCTACCTCTGTGAATCCCTTGTTTCTTTCCCTGTTGGAAATCCAAACACATCTATTCTCACATATTAATGAATAAACTCAAGGAAGCTTATTGCAGTGTAACTCAGTTCAAATGTTTAATCCGTTTAGACTTGTTCTGACGCGGATTCAATGAAGTCCAAAATTTACGAAAGTGAGGTGAATGGCTTAATGGCGTTTCGTAATCCTATCAGGGCATTATAGTCGACATGTTGCAGTCTTCATATCCGACTATAACTGAACGATTAAGTTTGTGTTTTGACATGAGTGGAGATCGTGTCGAGTTACTTAGATAATGGAGTTGCATTAGACTACAGTAAAGTTTCTCGAGTTCATTGATTGACTTGAGAATATGTGTAGAATTACACAATAAATGTTTTTTGTCACTCATGACTTTTCTTCATTGAAAAAATAGGATCACTTTTGAGGTATCCTGTATTTATTTTACATTCAAGATAAATTCACTCCCCAATTATTAACGTAGAAAAGTTCAATTGTATTTTTTTAGTAATCTTTAAGTCCTGATATAAACTAGCTACTCGCTAAAAACGAAATACAAATGAATTTGCATAAAAATACGTGCAATCACGGTCTTTCAAGCCAAATTGGCAAACTTAAAATACATTGAAAGATCCTCTCATTTATATGCTTGACGTGCAGAAGATAATGTGGACAGTTTTGAAATGCAGTTGATGGATAATTAGACTGTTATTGAGGCAAAGGGTGACTGAATGATTATCCGAAGAATAGTCAGTCGATAGACAATGACTCTTTTGTTTCTTCCGGGACAATTCGCTGTTTCACTTCCTGACTCAATTATAGAGAAGTTTGGAATTCCAGAACATTTCGAAATTACAATTTTTTGCTTCCGAAACTCCGGAATAAGGGAATGTCGGAATTCTGATTCCGGAATTTACTTATCGGACTTCTACACTGCAGCTTTCTGAATTAAAATACACTTTTGTCTTTCATTGTTCTCTGTACATGTATGGTTTAGCTTAACAACTTGTAATCAAGTGGTCCTAGGTTCGATTCCGGGAGGAAATGGGAAATCCCGGAACGTCAGTATTCCGTAATATCAAAATTTTCTGAATGTCGTAATATTTCGAAATACAAAGTAACCCGAATTCCGGAATTGAACTTAGACTTCCGAACTCAATTATTCGTAATATTAAAATTACTATGTAGTTGCTTATTTCGTGAGGGCGTCTGCTTGTTAAAATATTCGACCATTTTGCTCTTGAGTGAAAACTGTTAGTTCTTCGGATATCCACTCTTTCGATTATTCAAGTACTGTATATCAGTCTATTAGGATATCCTTTACACAATGAATCGTGTTTGAATAAGGAAATTATCCGAAAATTAATTAGAATAATATCCAGATGGACAATAATCTTAATAATGTTGACAGCCTTTGGGTGACAGGAGTTTTATTTGACTATTTTGGAATGAGGTACTTCTCTGGAACTATTCATTGATGTATGGAGTATATTTCTTTTGTACTATTCAGATACAGGTGTTGTCTCTTCGTTTTCCTACGTCACTTTAATTGTCATGGCTTTAAGTCAATTGACTTTCACTGCTGTTGCTGTCAGACAAAAGGACAAGATTTAACCAGAAATTTCCGCCCACGTTCTACCCATTCACTGACAGCCAATGTCACATAGCTTTGTCCTGGATTCGGAATACACAAACACTCACACATAGAGAGAGGGGGAGGGAGGGAGGGAAGGAGAGAGAGGAGGAGGGATACAAAGCCTTGTTAGGTATTCTGTCATTCACTCTCTTGCTTGCTCGCTCTCTTAGTTGGTTAGGAAATAAAGCATTTCCTAATATTAGCACAACCGGACTCCATCGCCAATGGACAGAGAGCCGCATTAGTGTTTCCACACAAAGCGATAATGATATATTTGAATGAGCTAGACCAACAATAACTCACAGATTGTCTGAAGAAGTATGTGTTGAAGGAATGTCTATATAAACACTTGTCATGATTATATATGAATATAGCAAGTTACAGATTTAGATAACAGGAAAGCTGAACAGTTCAAATAAAAGTTAAATTATACTTTCAAATTACTATCTTGGAAACAAGGTATAAATCACTGTGCACAAAATAGTTTGATTGAGTAAATTGTCTCTCAAAGCAAGGCCAAAAAATTTCGTATTGGAATTTCTGCGGATTAAATTCGAATAATTGGTTCTATATGTTCTCAATTTACGTATACAGAGCTAAGGGATACAAGTCGCATTGACCAATGAAAAAAAAGTAGGGGTCCAGGTACTATAACCAGAAATGTATATGACACACAATTGTCATATTTTGTACGATGTCGTCCCGTTTTGCTGAATCCCCTTTCGCTGAACGACTTTACACCTATTTAGATCAAAACTCTTATCTGATCTTGATTTCGGCGAAAGGGAATATCCCGTTTGGCCGAATCCGCTTTCGCCGAAAATTGAGTTAGGGAAATCTTGACCTGTTTGAGGGATTATTTCGTGAGAGTCAGGGAAAGAGTTTCCTTGATGGATTGAAACAATTTCGTGCACAACGGCGATAAGAAATACTCTAAATAACCTAATTTTTATTATCAGTAATGTAAACTTTCTAATACATACAAATTGTCCTCAGCCATATCCTATCTTTGATACGGGATATGCAGGATTTTGGGGAGGCGCTGACGATCATGCCATGAACAAGTAATGGTGGCTTATTTTTATATTTTCGGCGGATATGATAATGTAAATATAGGTAAATTGGTTAATATTGTAATGCTATTCAAACTACCATATAATATAACAAAATTTAGATGGAATTTATTGCAAATCACACATACAAATGCATACTATTAACCATGGAATTATCATGGTGTCTATCTACTTTAAGTTCATTACTTTTCTGGATATAAACGGTGGATATTTCGACGTTGAATTCTTCTGACTTCACGGTGTTAACTTATGCAGGTGACTTTTGTGTCATCTATATAATTCTTAAAATTAATCAATAAAACTTTTAGTGCATTTGAAAGGGAACTTAACGAAGTGATTAATGCGTTAAGAAAGAGAGAAGCTACAATTTCATAAGAGAAAACAAAAATTCAAGGGTATAATTTCTCTTGTGATGAATGTTCTTATAAAAAGTTTATTGTATTTACAGGAAATGTATTTAAGTCTACCCAGTGGTTTGCTATGACCTTCCTTTTATTTTAAGCAGGTTTATCAAGAAATACCTTATCAACTATGCTAAATCGCTACAGTGCACCACCAATAGAGTAATGATAAGAGGAACAGAGACAAGAAGACTTGCATCAGACCTTTCTGCAAGAATGACAGATCAGTGGTTAGCAGTTTCTCAATAATGGATGTCAACAATCAAGTTATTTTAAACCTATCTACATTGGGCAAAGTGGTAGCGTCCAAGATACATGGAAATGAAAATAAAAATTACAAGCATACCATACAGCACGATTTATAAATGGAGTAGAATTAAATATAAGGTACATAATCATTCGCACGCTAAATCATACATTCATATCAGTATTAATCTTGCTAGTAACGATTCAGGCAGAAATTTTCAGTCAGAAAATTCAAATATGTACGTAGTTGAAAACAATATGATACTGCATCTACGTAATGGAAAAGATATATCTCTCGAGACATTAGTCTCTGTTTAAGAGTTTAAATCCTTTCATTCAGCCGTCTATACTTCGCCTTTATTTCCTTGGCTTATTTCCCACTTCCAACATTTTCATTTCCGTTTTATTTTCAGCCTGCTCTTGTTTCGACAGTACTAGAAAGACGAAGATATTTGGATGTCCTTTTGCGAGTCTTTTATTGAATTTCGAATGCCATCCTTCCACATGATTCGTTGACCTAGGACCATAATTACTGAAGTGGTTCCATATATCGCTGAAATAAATACACCCAAATAATGAATATCATCAAATAAAATAGAGGAAAGATTAGTCTACAAACATAATACTGTAACTTGAGCTGCCTAACTTGATTTTTACCACGGGAAAGAAACACCTCTCCAGTTAAAAAAATTGAAATAGCAAAAATAAATTATTATTTAAAAAATACATATAAAACATACCTAATTAGAAACATTATTTATATTTTTTTTTCTGTTGTCTTTTCCCAATTTTCACTAGTCGCAGATGCTGTATTGCAAATACCGAAACTATTACAATATTCTTGTTAGATACTAGGTACTACATAAGCTAATTAAGTATAAAGGCTTTATATTAAGGAAGAAAATATGGGATTCTTCTTTGTTGATAACGTCCGGTGCGTTTTCTTGTAGATAAAAGAATACATCTCGTACATTATTTACAGGTACTAATGCGAGGGCAGCAGCTCGCCGTATCCATTTCCTCACGTCCTGTTCATTCTCGTACGCAGTAGATAATCCTAACGCTTGCACTTTCCTCCAAATACATTGAGTATAATGAAATAAACAGCCACGTATCACACTGTTTGACAAGATGCTACGAAGAGCGTTTATTGTTGCTTTCTCAAAATCTAGAATTATCTCCGATGGTCTGAAATTAAATGCATTGTAACCAGTCTAGAAAGCTCTTTCCCTGACTCTCAAGGAATAATCCCTCGAACAGGTCAAGATTTCCCTAACTCCATTTTCAGCGAAAGGGGATTCGGCAAAACGGGATAGAATCTTTTGTACATAGACACATTAAGGTTCAAGGTTTCTTTGTAAAAAATATAGTAATTTTGTGTCATACATATTTCGTGTTAAGTAAAAAAAATTACCTGGATCTTTTTTATTCGTCAAAGTTACTCGCATTCCTTATACATATTAAGTACAATGAAATTGAATCGCTGATCTGAAAAGGGAAGAAACTCCATTTTGGCGAAAATGAGTTCGGATAAGTGCGTATAATTGAAATTGATAAACATAACGAAAAAAAATCAAACACTTTAATATATTAAGTTCGTTGTTTAATCGATCTTTGCTATGTTTTATTAATTTCAATTAAAGACAACACCTTACTTGAACTCATTTTCGCAATCCTGGAGTTTCTTTCCTTTTACATTCAGCCATTCAATTCATTTTAGAAATTCCATTTCATATTTTACTGCTGAATAGAATGAAGTAAATTACAGATAGTACAGTAAACTTGCAGCAAGTTTGGAATTACAAGGCTGCAAACTTGCTACAACCTTGCAGCAAACTTGCTAGTTGACAAATGCCAAATTTTCTTCAAAACTTTTCAGGACAAATTTACTACAAACCTGTTTTTTTTTAATAAAAAAAAACGTTGGTAGAACAACATCGAGCCTGTGGCGAAAAATGATTTCAGTCTGCAGTGGGATTCGAACTCACAGTCTTCAGATTTGTTTGTAGTCCGTCACTGTAATCGTTACTCCACGGTTCTTCTGCTGAACGAAGTACATTTTACTAGTCATTTTATGTTACAAAAACAATTTCTGGAATAAAGGCATTTATGTAGACTATTCTTAACTGGGAAAACTTTACAATGATGTGTACTTTACTGTTCGGGTGGATGACATCTCTCAAACAAACTGGTTGCTGATTTTCCAGATAGTACGTTAGTTTAAACCAAGTTTCGACTAGCCTTGATTTATCCGGTCAGTGATAAACTAACAGTGATTTTTCCTGTTGGATTACTAACTGGAACGCTGGGGTTCCACAAACAATTCTTTATTTAACAACTTCTTTTTGTTCGTTTACTTATAAATATTTGCTTCGCTTTCCTTTCTTTTGTATTTTTCAACATTTTACACAATTTTCAAAATTGTACGCAATTTCCGAAAATAAGTTAAACGAGTCAACTTAGATAATTATTCTTTTCTTTCATTATACAAAATACAAGACCAAAAACGCAATATATCATGCATCCGGGCGGGAGCCGTAATTTATTCTTTACGTAGCTAAGCCCCCGGCGTCGGGAAGTGGCGCCCCCATCGCCCAGTCAGTTTTACTGGCTGCAATCAGCCCTGGCAGCTGCTAACATCGTTGCTGCCTATGGGAAGTCCAATAGCAGGGCCAAAGTGCTTCTCTATTGAGAATTTTTACTTCCCACTAGCGTAGGGGATTGGCGACCTCATCGCAGGCCTACGGGCCGCAACGTGATGCATCATCACATAGCCCGAGCAGCAGACCATCGCTGCTCGTATACGGCGTAGGGAATTGGCGACCCCATCGTCCAGCTGGCTTTTGCTGGCTGCAATCAGCCCTCGCAACTAACCATCTACGCTGCCTGAAAGGAGGACCAGCCGAGAGGATTTCATTTACATTCACCCCATTTTTCATCCCTTGATGACTCATTATTTCATCTCCTCTTGTGCTGTGAGTTGCTCCTCCGCGCAAAGACCAAGGATGTGACAGGATGTATTTGCATTGACGATGGCCCCTGGGCCCAGGGGAAAGGGGGCGGAACCATTGGATAGCGCCTAGTTCTTGACAGCAGATTCTTGGATGGTCTAGCTCGTTAGGACTTGGAAGTGCGCCATTGGGGAGCTCTTCGGACCTTTGGTCTCGCCAACACTCGGGGGAGTGGGTGTCCCAAGTATCCATCAGTCGGGAGTACAAGTGATTTCGACGCCAAGTCATTGGACTTCGCCTCGATTTCCAGCTTGCTGACAAGGGTGATGAGGGTAGTACCCGGCAGCCTCGTTGGCTCCTCAGAACGAAGACGGAGAAGTGTGGGCATTTACGGCTACAATTCATCATGGCTCCACCACATCCTAACAAGTCGCCTTCGCGCACAAAAAAGAAGAAGCCAAAGAGACAGAATGAAGAGAAAGTCACTGAGGATAATAGAAAGAAGGCGCATATAGTTAACGAAACAACCAGTGACACAGCAGAAAAAATAGAAGTAGAGGAACAGACAAGTATCGTACCGACTATCACACGATATCTTGTTATTAAGGTAAAGAATGAAGCAGAGAATCCAGGTGGTTTGAAGGGGTTATCCCCTTTCATCATACAAAAACAACTGAATCATGTCGCCGGCGAACTTGCACATGTTAAAAAGCTTCGTAACGGCACCTTGCTCGTGGAGACGTTAACTAACAAGCAGTCAACTAATCTCTTGCGCATGAAGACGCTAGGACCATTCGAGGTTCAAGTTGAACCGCATCGTCAACTAAATTATAGTCAGGGCGTAATATCTTGTTGGGACCTTCAAGATGTCCCTGAAGAAGAGATTAAAGATGCACTTGCCAGCCAAGGTGTAGTTAATGTTCGTCGAATTAAAACACGTAAGAGTGGCGAGCTGCAACCCACGAGCTCGCTAATTTTGACGTTTGCCATGCCACAGCTTCCTAAGGACGTGAAGGCAGCCTTCTACTGCTTGCCTGTCCGTCCATATATACCCAGTCCGCTCCGCTGTTTTAACTGTCAGCACTATGGACACACCAGCACGTCGTGTAAGGCGACCTCTGCTGTTTGTGCAATTTGCGGAACCAGTAGCCATGGTGAGGATCCTTGCACATCACTGAAACCTCAGTGTGTCAATTGCAAGGGTGAACACACGGCCTGGTCACGGGACTGTCCTATATTTCAGGAGGAAAAACGAATTCGAGAGCTGATGGTCTTAGAGAAAATATCCGCTGGTGATGCTAAACGTCGATTACGTGATTCTCAGCGCACCCTTCCCTCTGGTGCGTTTTCACATGTTGTAGCCAGACTAGCAGTTAAAACTGTCTCGGTTGGTACGCAGACAGTTAATGTATCAACCCAAACAGTGTCTGATGTGCATGACGACCCTCCGAAGCCGCCCAAAGAATCGGAGGTTCCTCTCCATATGCCGACGCAGAGTCAGGGACAAAAAACACCTGTGCAGAGCTCTAGAACTCCACGGGCTAAGACTACTTATAGTCCGTATAAAGTCTCGAAGTTAGTTCGCACTTCGCCTCTCACTACAAGCATAAAGACTCTGACGAACGTTCTGTCTGCTCAGTTAGCTCAGGACGAGTTTGCACATACTGTCGATGAACCAAGTTCATCTTTGGCTTCAGACATGATTCAGGACCACTTAATGGATATTGATTTTAATCTCGTGGGCAGGAAAGGGAAACTTAGGTATAAACCTAAACTTAAACGGTAATATTTTACTTGTTTTCGCAGAGACTTTTATGATTACCGTTTATTTTTTATGATTATGCTCCATTGCTGTTATGTTTTATAGTGTAGTTTTGTTTTATCTTGTGAAGTCCCATTTTCAGGCTTCCATTAAGTTTTATAGTGTAGTTTTGTTTTATTTGTAAAGCCCCGTTTACAGGCTTGGTTTTTATTCTGATTGTGAAGACCTTTTACATCTTCATCTTTTATATTCTTTTCTTATTTTAATTGAGAGCTATTTTTAGACGTGACAAAGATAAGGGGCTTCCCCGTATCGGGACGGGCGTAAGCCATAGTGCTGTTACCGCCCATACAATTCATTTTATCATGGCGTAGCTAAGCCATTTATTGCCAAAATTAAGACATAAATAAAAAAACAGGCCACACAGCGTTATTAAGCGTAAAAAAACTGAGTTAGAACCAAACATTTGGTTCATATTGGTTTAGGCTGGAAGTGGACAAACAAGATTAAGTGTGCTCTCCGCTCCGTTGCTTTATATATTCATTAATTTTTCAATGGTTGCAGCCAGTCCAGTATCGTTTTTTGATAGAGTTCATTGCGTTACAAGACGTGACTCTAAATAAAAGTGATCATTCCATGTAGGAACGTAAATTTGTGTGAAACTATAATATGAATGTTAGTTTAGCGCAGTGACCTCTATCAAAAAACGATACTGGACTGACTGCAGCCATTGAAACTTTCATCAATATATGAAGCCAGGAAACAGAGAGGACACTTAATTTCGTTTGCCCACTTCCAGTTTAAACCAACACTGTAAAAATAGGAGACACAACGTTCATCCAAAAAATGGAGGCAGCTGAGCTGCCTCCACTTTTTGTATTAACCTACATTCAGCCAGTTTTCGGTTGAACGTTTTACTCTCTGTAAAATTTCAAAATGCGTATATATGTATCCAATGTATTTCATTCATTGTAGAAAGTGGAAACACGAAATGGATGAAAGTTATTCCGCTTTATGGAGAAATAAAAGTCGAAAATTAGCGTTTTGTTGTATTTACTCTTAATCGTGTATATAGTGTTAGCCTTTTAGTGGAAAGATTGGTAAAATTAACTCCATTTTAAAGTTAAACACTTTCTTTGTAATAGCTTAACGTTAACTGCAAATGGGTTGAAACTGGCCAAAGTGATTTGTCCGTCAACGTTCAACTTATTTTACGCTTAAAACTCGGTCATTTTCTAATCGAAGTGTAAGCTAAACAGGCAATTTTGAGGTTACGTGCTTTTGTGGATAAAGTTTAAGCCTTAGTTGGATATTCTATAATCCAGTAACAGGAGTAACGTTATTTGCTTGTCACTGAACGTCCCGCCATTTTGAGTGTTTACATTGCCTAACAGCAAACAGTTTACTGGTGGACCGAGAAATTAAGTTGGGTATAAATCTTTACATTGTAGCAAACGTATCTCTCCTTTTTTCACGAGACATTCCTCGTAGTAAAATAAAAAACGTGTTAATAATTAACCTCCTTCACAGCAAAACCATACCTCGCTCCGAAAGTCAGTCACCAACTGCCTTCGTATTAAGGACATATACCATACTATTAGACAAGATTACAAAGAATTTTTTCAACAAAAAGAATCAAATCCCGCTGCTTTTCTTAAGCAAGTCCCCACCTGGAACCGGCTTTCCCCCACAGCAGCTACCGAGTTGGAGCAACCCTTCACCTCTGAGGAGCTCTTATTAGCGCTGAAAAGTATGAAACAGGGTACGTCCCCTGGGGCTGACGGTTTCGTGGTCAGATGGTACCTCAAATTTCACCAATTAATTATTCCGGTTCTTACACGCCTCTTTAATGCCTTTTTACACGATAGGCCCATTGATCAGCCCTTTTCCGAAATTTTAGCTATACTCATACCCAAAAAAACTACTAACAAGTACCGTCTCATTTCATTACTTAATGTAGACTATAAAATCTTGGATAAAGCGCTCATGTTACGATTTCAGCCACATATGACAGCCTTATTGGATGATAGTCAGGGCGGCGTGGCTCGTACTCGCCCCATACAGGTCATGCTCGCAGATTTGCGAGAACTACTTCATATTTATAAATTTCAAGGTGTGCCAGACTTTGTGGTTATCTCAACGGACTTCCAAGATGCTTTCTCGACTGTAAACATTCAATATTTAACACAAGTATTGATGCATATGAATTTCCCCCAAGCTATCCTTACCCTCCTCAATCATGTGTTCATAATACGCACTATGCAATTACAAGTCAATCGTAGAACGCTATCTGAATTCCGTATGGAAAGAGGCCTAAACCAGGGTTCCAGTCTGTCACCCCACTTATTCTTGCTCGCATTGACACCTGTCATTCAATTGATCAAATTTAACTTGACAGGAATGACATACCATCACAATACGCTCAAGGCGCTCGTATACATGGACAATGCGATTTGGATCGCGAGGGACGAACGCGAAATCCAAAAGGTTCTGGAAATTTTAGATTCTTTCAAATTTGCATCTAATATCGAAATCAATCCGAATTAAACGCAAATCTTACTCATGCCTAATGTTCCTAAGGCTACGTATCAACAGTATGGCACGGAAGTATCCACTCTCGATTACTTAGGCATTCGCTGGGCCCCAACTATACAGCGTACGATTGACATTAACTCACAACGTCTGGCACAACGCATCATTGGTGAACTGAAAAAGTATATGAGCAGTTTCTCCACCCTTTTGGCTAGAGCCCAATTTGTGAATATTTATATCTTAAGTCAGGCAACCCATGTTATGCAAATTTTACCACTCAATAAAAAGTTCCAAGCGTTAATAGGTCAATGGATTGGTCATTTTTTGTGGTATACACATATTTTCCGTATCCACCGCCGCACTTGTCATCTAGCATTACAGGATGGCGGTTTAAATCTCAGGGACTTTATCCTACAGGCTGAAGCGTTAAAGTTACATCGCACTGTTCAGATCCTCAGCCATTTTCCTAGTTCCTTTTCCGGCCAGGTCCTTCAATCCGTTTGCCAAACCATAGATAACACTCTCCCGCTTAATATCCAAGATTGGAAACCTATACTCCCATACCTTACTGATACTTTATGTGCCATTACTTATATGCTTACCTATCAATTACCCATCGATGTCTGGACAGTCAAGGTCTTTTATAGTTATTTAAGCACAACAAGTCCACCCCTCCTACAATTAGTACAACGTACTCATATGGAGAAGGACTGGTCCGCCATATATGAAAATGATAATGAAATTCAACGCCTGCCTTATTTACATAACTTAGGGTTTCAACTCATTCATCAGATCTGGCCCGATAAGACACGATTATATCAGAAGCGTATAATTACCAGTGAATTATGTGTTTTATGTCACAAACCGGACAGCCTAGTGCATCGAATCACAGAGTGTACCACAACCATCAATATCTGGCTGCAGTACAAAAGAATTATGAACCGTATTACTCGAGGCTTTTTTCACACGTTTACTTCTGAACAGATTATCTACTATCCAGCATTCAAAGTTTTTCCAAGGGCCAAAAGACGCATTATGCACTGGATTACTATACAAACAATTTATATATTACTATACCAACAGCATGTTACTGATGTAAACTATTATGTACAATATCTGTTAGAGCAATTTCACACTATGGACATTGCAAAAAAAGTTAAATTATATGGTAATTATTATCGGGCCATTTATCTTTAAGGCAGGTTACTTGTGTTAGTTTCCTTTTTTTCTCTCTCTCTCTCTCTCTCTCTCTTAGGTTTAGTTATGTAACGACACAGTCACCTACACCAATGTATCTCTAGCCTCTAGAAAATTATGAGCCTTTCCCAAAGCAATAGATCTTAGGTATTCGTAGCTGTATTACAATTCTTTTTGCTTTTCTTTCTGTAAAGTGCTCATGAACATGTTTTGTTGAATAAATATTCATTTATAAAAAAAAAAGTAGCAAAGTGGTTAGAGCGTCTGACCAGTGTGCTCGTGGACCCTAGATCGAAACCCGACCACTTTAACTATTTTTTTTATTTTTAATTTTAAAGGAAATTTCCTTTTATTCTTTTCTACTTTAAAAAAATGCTCGGATTGAATGAAATGCGTTGGAACACTCATATATATGTAATGTATGCACGCATTTTGAAACTTTACAGAAAGTAAAACGTTCAACTGAAAACTGGCTGAATGTAGGTTAATCCAAAAAGTGGAGGCAGCTCAGCTGCCTCAATTTTTTTAATGAACGTTGTGTCTCCTATTTATACAGTGTTGAAGCAGAACATGTTTTGAAAGTAGAAAAAAAATGTAGTTACTTTAAAATTAAAAAAAAAAGGTTCAGATGGTCGGGTTTCGATCCAGGGTCCACTAGCACACTAGCACTAGCTCTTGCCACTTAGCTACGAAGGGAGTTGGTGTTTCTGCCTTTTCGAGTGATATTTATAGCTAGGATTTTACTGCGCAGGGGGTTAATGATTAACATGTAGATTTTACTACGAGGAATGTCTGGAGATACGTGTGCTACTGTGTAAAGATTTATACCTAATTTAATTCCTCTTTCCACCAATGCAATCATGTTCTCGATCCACCAGTTCACAGTGTAAAAGAAACATGGTGGGGCGTTCAGTGACAAGCAAGTAACTTTACTCCTGTTATTGGATTGTAAAATATCCAACCAAGGCTTAAACTTCATCCACAAAAGTACGTAACCTCAAAACGGCCAGTTTAGCTTACACTTCGATCAGAAAATGACAGAATTAAACATAAAATAAGTTGAACGTTCACCCACAAAACACTATGGCCAGTTTCGGCCAAATTTTCAGTTAACGTTAAGCTATTACAAAGAAAATGTTAAACCTTAAAATTGAGTTAAAGTTACCAGTCTTTCCATTAAAGGGCTTACACTACATCCACATTTAAGAGTAAATACAACAAAACGCTAATTTTCGACTTGTGTTGCTCCATAAAGCGGAGTAACTTTCATCCATTTCGTGTTTTCACTTTTTACAGTGAATATGAACTAAAGTTTCGGTTCTAACTCAGTTTTTTATGCTTAGTAACGCTGTGTCGCCCGTTTTTTATTTATGTCTTAATTCTGGCAAAAAAAATGTAAATAATATTTGCAGTATTTTCTATTCAATGCAGAGTACGATATACTCTTCCACGAATAACGCAGGAATTAAGACTTAAATAAAACATCGGGCCACATGGTGATAAGAAGCGTACAAAACTTAGTTAGAACTGAAAATTTGGTCCACATTGGATTAAACTAGAAGTGGAGAAACGAGTTTAAATATTTGCTCTGGCATCCATCTTTCAACACTAAATAGTCACTCCAGTATCGTTTACGTAGAGCTCGATGGTTTAGCGTATATATTTCAGAAGTTTTTCGTAATGTTTTTAAAGTATTTCCTTTATGGATATAAAATTTTACCGAGTAACATCCTGACTTATAAAAAATGTTGTCATACTAAAACTTTCTGCTCTTTTTATATGTTTTATGTTTATAAACCTATTGTAGTGCATTGTGTCATCATATATACTAATTTATGCATTACGTAATTTTGCGTATATACCTGGTATTATCTTTGGTTCATATTCTGGCTTCAAACTTCAGAAAACCGAAAAAAAAACCGACCCCAAATTTTCGCGGCATTAAGAGAGTTTAATATGTGCATACACAAAGGTGCGTTAAATTTGTTGCCCGGCCAGTGGCCTGACTACTGGCCTGCCCTGTGTGTAATTTAACAGAATATTCGTTGGCGAGCCAAAACAAGATAGCTAATTTCTGGTTGAATCAGCGTTGCCGACCAACTGAATAAAAAATACTCATAGAAATTGTAAATGTTGATTACCTTCTTCGTTGAACATGACTAAGCGTGGTTGATTTTATATTTTGTATGACTACCAATACACTAGAATTGTGAGTACTTGATGAAATATAGGTGAAATGTAGATAACCTCGAAAACGGTTTCGTGAAATTAGCAGTTTCCGATTTGTACAATTTCCAGAGTTTTTCTCAGAATGTAGAGAACCGTATTTCCTATCCGTTCATATTAACCAAATTGTCGCTGTTAGCAGAGCCGTACTGGCCAGGCGGGAAACCGGGAAATTTCCCGGTGGGCCCTGGACGGTCAATTTTTTACTGGGCCCTCCGCCTCGTATCGTAAGTAATCAGCTAATCCCAGACCAGCGTTGCCAGCCATGATGTTGCGAAAACAGCCTTTCACTTTTTTCGTAATTCAACCCTTAAAAGGTTCCGGATTTCCCACTCTGCTTTATAATTTTGCTAATATTTTCCCTTATTTCTGTATAAGGCACTCATGTTTATTGTTTTGTGTTGTAAAATTAGCTACAAAAAAAACTAAACGTCATCAAAATTAGAAAACAGAACAGCTTGAAGTGTTCAACTAAATTGAAATCTCAAATGATGCCATAACTTGATACTAACTAATAATTTACAGCACCGTTGTTTTCTGTATAGAAAATATATATACAGGGCCGAATTAAGACCATTGGGAGCCCTGGAGCGGGAAAATACAAAGTGGGCCCCCATCAAAAACTTTTATGATGGGCCCTCTCTCAACATGTTCAAGAGGGTCCATGAATTATATATGAATGACTCATGTCATGTTTTTTAAGCATTTATGTTGGAAATGTTTTCAGTAATTTTTAACATTTTTGGGCCCCCCTTGGTCACGGAGTCCTAGAGCAAAAAATGAAAACAACTGGATTAAAAAAAAAGAGGAAAATATTTATATCTTTAGACGAAAATCACAGGAACAATCAGTATGTTGCAGGTAAGTAGCTTTTTAAACAATGTATTTTGAAACACGTGTTAAGGGCATCATAAGGGGCCCTGTGCAGGTGCAAATTTAAGTCAGTTTTCTTTCCGTTCCGCCTTTCTTTCTGTAATGTAGCAACGCCAATGAAATACTATTAATTCTTTAAAGATTATACAAGTGCTCATGGTAAGACCTTACTTTAAGACCGAGCGGGCGTGGCTCTGTGGTAGAGCGTTGACTTCGCCATAGGAAGGTCTGGGGTTCGAACCCCGGTGCCGGCCACCCTGACTGAGGTTTTCCCCGGTTTCCCTCGGTCACACCAGGCAAATGCTGGGATGGTACCTAGAATAAAGCCAAGGCCGATTAAATCCTTTCACCTTGCATATCCCGTCCTCTGCCAAAAATGCTTAAAGGAAATAAAATCCATTCATTCATACCTTACTTTAAAATTATCTACCTACGTATGGATTTTCCTAAGGACTGTGTGGTTCAGTGTGAAATAAGTCCTTTGTGGGTCCATGGTCTTGACTTGTGCGAAATAAGTAGAATATACTATACATTTGCTTTGAGTTGTGTGTACGGCCGGTATCAGAATTTTGTGTGTCCTTTTTTTATACCTGTGATAAATGGGCCTCGCCTACGTGTAACAGGAAGATTCTAAGATCGTGAGTTAAAACACTGGAACAAGCTAAGGAACGATTCTCAGTCGTTCAATGGTTCTGTGACATTTAAAAGTTTCCAGCATATATAAATTATATTGTTTTTATGTACGTTGTACAGTATTTGCACAATTTTATCATGCGTTACTATGGCAACATTAAGACTTTTGACAGTGATAAAAATGATTAAAAAGTAATGTTTAATGTATTTCACTAACGTTATTATGTGACTGTATGATGCAAGTCAAATATTAGTATAGTGCACTGAAAAAAAGTGGGTTAGGTCTTGGATGTGTACAAACAGCTGCTATAAAGTAAATTAAACAGAAATAAACATATTAAAAACAATAAGTGAAAAATATACAGTTTGATGTCACTGATGATATAGAATTTTGTTTTTGGGACTGCCCTCATTATTTTAATATTTTGATACTCTGTAGACAGCAGTTTAATGGAGGTATCTTTTGGAAGGTTTATGTTTAGAGCAATTCCACATCGCTTATGTGAAAGTGGGGGAGAGACATATCCTCTGCAAGGATTCATACTAGGTGCATACTTTCAGATTGTGTTGCTTCTGGGGATGATAGAACATCAGAATATAATTCGTTCTATCGTATTTACAAAGAAATCTACTGTTAATACAGGACAATGGAGAAGTGTTGCATTTGTATAAATTATAATTTACTCCTGATGCTTCATATAAGTGTTTATATATGCACCAGGGGCTCCTATGAGGGGTTCATGGCACAGGTGCGCCCTTGTTATTTTAGCGGGAGATGTGAAGTAATGGAGCTTGTGCAGATGATTATACAGTTGCAAGGGAAGAATGGGGGATTGGGCATCAGATCAGTCAGTGTCAGGGAAGGAATTACTGCCTAAAAAGTTTTAAATCTGCATTTTAAGACTTTTCAGCATACTTGATCCGAGTGACACTCCCGGACTCCCTTTTATTGTCGGGGGAGAAGGGCAGTACGTACATGTGAGTGGGCCCCCTAGAAAGTACATTCCTGGTGGGCCCCTGGGTTGCAGTACGGCCCTGGCTGTTAGCTATTTTTTGGTAAGCTATATTTCTAGCCTGTATTTTGAAACAAATAGCCTACTGGACACACATTGGTAAGGGCTCATAATCAAGCCCGCTTGCGTTGCTTGAGATTAGGATGAGTAGTCAATTGAAACACGTGTTTTATTGCGTGCTTTCTTCTAAGGGCTGGATTTCACGTAAGCTTACGTTGCTTGCTTTGCGTGCGATTTGGGTGAATAGTCAATTAATACGTGCCACACTTACCGTACAATACAACACGCTATAAAAACCGTGTTTCAATTGGCTACTCACCCAAATCGCAAGCAACGAAACATTGAATGAAAATCAGCCCTAATAATTAAAATAGATACACTCAAGAAGGCAGTGAGTGTTGTAAATTCATAGAGCCTCTGTCTAGAAATACAAGGAGGATTTATTCTCTATATTAGCTACTCCTGTTAGACTGTGTTTGAAGATACTTTAAATAGATACTATTACTTTGATCGTTTTGGATATATAGAACCCAGAATATTATGCAAAACCAAGTTAGTCATATGAGTGCAAGGATATAAGTAAAAGAACGTATGTGTTTTAGCAGCACTACTATCACTCCTTGATTTTACATCACATTATGCATGCTACGTATTCGAAATAATGAAAGCTGCATTTGATGTATATTCAACGCCGTACAACAGAAGCAGCTAATATCTAGAACTACCGAAATAATATAGGCCCCTCCCCCGGTGCACATGAGTTATAGTTAACAAGACACATTCTAGATTTACACATTGTTCAGGCTGTTGTATACCGCGTATATGGAGATTTAATATATCTGTCCCTCCTCAGTATACGCAGGTTATAGTTGGAAAGAGTACTCAAGTCATTTTAATCACTTGTAAACAGGGTTCTCTATGACACATACAAGGACGATAGTTACGTGGAACTTAAATTAATTACAAGATTATACTTATTCTTTGTATATTGCGCTTGCGTACTAACATCATATGTCAGCGTTTTCTTTCGAGATAACGGTTTCTTCCCATGGAAAAATACTACCTCACGAGATATAAAAATACTAACACGAGAAAATATCCTTCAGTGAAGTTCTTAAACAACACTTCTTTAAACTGAATATCGATATAGTTAATGTATTATCTTTCGGAATGACTTTTCAAAAAACATTGTTATCAACTTGAGCCATCTCCTGAACTATAACCACACTAACACAAAACAAGTTAATTATTCGTACATCTTGTTAGTGTGAACCGTCACCGTGACGTATTAAGTGTTTTACACACCTTTTTCCCAATACCTATTAAATAATTCTTATTATTTTTAATTAACAGAAAATTTCAATTGTTCTATAGCAACCCATATACAAACAAGGAATACGTTGTATACTTGAATCCAAATTATCATACAACCCAATAATTATAGTGTGGTTGGCAACAGCTGATTCTCGCCAGCTTTTTCTGCTTCCCGCCAAACACGAGCCGCATGTCCTACTTCTAGTCGGCCCACAGCCAGACTTTGGCGCGGCCTTTTAGCTGCTAATTAAACACAGTTGTACACGACCAGGCTGTTAATTAAACGCACCCAAAGATGTGACGTAGTTTGGGCTCACCATTGTGGTGAATCCACACTAAGCCAAATTTCTCTGCGTGAACATGTTGGTGAGGACTGTCTCATGGTAAGTCTACATTAGCCTTGTTGATCAACATGTTTGTGCGCGCGAGGATTATCTAAAAACCGTGACAATTTATAAATGTCACGCAAAAAAATGTACAAAGTCAGTGCACATTTTTGTGCAGTAAACCAAAATAAACAATCTCATTCTTGTTACGAAGTTTGAAGACAAGGAGAATACATACGCATCGTTACTTGTTAAGCAAATTAATTTATTGAAGATTGTCACGATCTTTAGATAATCCTCCCGCACACAAACATGTTGATCAACAAGACTTAATGTAGATTTACCATCAGAACGGATAAATCTTTGATCGTTTCTTATCAAATAATTTGAAGCAATGTTTTGAGTAACATTTTGACAAAACATTGAAATGTGTTCTTTCGCACTTTAAGTGAAAGCTTCGTTTTTTATAGAAAAAATAAAAACGGCTTCAATTGGCTTCGTTTTTATAGAAAAAAAAATAATAATACGAATTTTCAGCAGATTTATATCTTCTCTGTATATCAGATTTATATCCATCGAGCTCTACGTAATGATGCTGGACTGACTACTTACAATTAGCGTCGAAAGATAGACGACAGAGCAAATATTCAAACTTGCTTGTCCACTTCCAGTTTAATTCAATGTGGACCAAATTTTAAGTTCTAACTCAGTTTAATACGCTTCTTACCGCTGTGCGCCCCGTTTGATATTTAAGGCTTAATTCCTAAGTTATTCATACTGGTATAAAAGTATACCATATACTGCACATAATATAAAATGCTGCAAAACTATTTACGCTTTTGGCAAGAAAAAGACATGAATCGAAAAATGGGCTGCACAGCGATATCAAGCGTAAAAACTGAGTTAGAACCGAAACTTTAGTTCATATTGGTTTAGACTGAAAGCGGACAAACGAGTTTAAGTGTCCTTTCAGCTCCTTGGCTTCATATATTCATGAGATTGTCAATGGCAGCAGTCAGTTCAGTATCGCTTTTAGAAAGAGGTCATTGGTACTATCTTACAAACGAAATTTCCTATCTCTATTTACAATACATCATGGATGTAAATACGGTAGACGGATTGACTGACCCAATACAATTAAGCTGGGTCAACTTGACGCCGGTTTTCGATTAATCTTGCCTGGAGAATTGGTATTTACTTGCGCCTTATTGGTTACCCTATGCCTGGGTGTGTGGAAGCCAAGAATGGATGAAGATTTAGGTAAGGAAGAGAAGAGGAAGTTTGGAATATTATTTTAAATATGGTATTGTATGGAACGTGATGTTCAGTTTTTTTTAATCATTTACACCTGGCAGGGACTTATGAATGGTGATAGCTTCAATTTCGGGTCACTAGAAGTAGATCCGTCTTCCGTATTTAGATCCATGATAATACATGGTTTAAACGTACCAGTTGAATTTTAATTTATGATCTTTAGGTATCTAAGACTCAGACCGGGATAGGGAAGGGGAAAGGATTCAGGAAGGTGTAAGCCAGAGCCTATGTTGAAGGTGCCATCCCGGCATTTGCCTGGTATGACTGAGGAAAACTCTAGAAAAGATGGATGGTCGTCCACTGGGGTCGAACATGGGACCTTCCGAATGCTACGCCAACGCTCTACCATTGAGCTACGACGGTTCGGTACGAACCAGTTATTGTCACAATTAGACCACTGTCTTTTTGAAACATGAAGTGCAAATCTCTTCCGGCTTTATTTTTCTGTTCACGATAACTGTTGAGCTCTTAGATCCTTACAAAATTTAACTGTACAATGAAACAATAAATATTAAAAACATTATTTTTTTATAAACTTTTTTCTTCAAAACAGCCAAATTTGTTGGCATCCTCTGACCAGTCGTTGGCCCCTTCATGCCCAGTTATTCACACTTACATTCACTATACGTTTTCGAGACCTGAAGACGTGTATCAGTTATTGGCAGTGCTAAGCCAAGTAGTTGGCACCAGCGTTTAATAAAGTTTTCTGAAATTTGGTGGCCAATGAGGTCAACTGAATATATTTTTTGGTGGCCATATGATGGACCTTCATATTAAAATTAGCCAAGAACCAAGAGAAATTACCATGCATGTAAAAACATGAAACAGTCCATCCATAGGCGAACGACTAGTTTTATTGAACACTCGCACAGCTGTGGCAGTAGTGTCTAAACAAGTACGACGGCGTACCGAAAATCCATAGAAAATAATGCTCTGTGGCATCAAGATGAAATACAGGACGATGGTGAATGGCAGCATTGTCTTGATACCAGTAAAGTTGAGAATTTTGAGAAAAGAACTGGTGACACCAGGTGTGACTCCATGTGGCCAAATCTAATGATTGAAGGCCGTGTTACGCCAATTTAGCATACTTTTTAAACCTTGGTTGGCATCCCTACCAAATATTTGTTCCTATGAAGCGACGTCCTACGTGAAGATACTAGCAATCGCATTTCTGTCTTAAAGGTTAGAATGCTATATTAGAAATCTGAATATTAAAAAAAAAGATAATTATTTGCCCGCATGCGAAATAAATATGCACTGTGTAAACATTGAATACTCCCCAAGTAGCAACAACTAGTTTGCACGACTTACATAATGATGCATGCTAAGTGATCTCTAAACATCCTTCAAGTTGTTAAAAGAAGAAAAAACTACAATATTTACATTATAGCAATAAATAGCTAGAGAAAAATGAAAGAGTATTCCTTAGCTTATCTGCTTACATTTTGATAGGTTAATTTTATAACTTAACGGAGCCTTCTTAAAGTTATCACCCTAACCACGACCAATAACAAGGATGTGTTCTATGTGCAGTAGTCATTAAAAGAACTATAAGCAATATATCGGGAACAATATTAGTTTTTGCGAAATTATTTTCGACCTTTTTTTCTTAAAAGAAAAATCTTGAGAGTGCCAATAACTGTAACTGTGCCAATTTTAGGGGCATTTACATTCATAAAACCAGTGTCATTTAAATAATTCGTAAAATGCTTTGTTTGTTTAATGGCATATGATTTTTGCAATTCCCAGTTTAAAAAATCTAGTTTCAAAAGGGAAAGAAAAAAATGACCTGTTTCTGGTCTTTTGAAGTTGCTTTTTTCTTCTCCACATCACGTTCTGGAGATCTTTCTTCCGTATCTTGTAGCGAGAGGAAGAAAATTGACGATGGCACTTATTTGAAATCTTCTGTATTGCGCTGGGGATTTCCCCCGACCGTGTTGCGAAGATTATTTCTTTTTTTGTTTTCCTTAAAAAGAAAATAAAGATGGAAGAGAGAACCAAGAAAACGAGACACTGAATGGAATGCTTGTCGCGTATCATCCTAACTGAACAGTCCGTTTAGCTTCTATATTTTAAAATTTTCCCATGTTTAGCACCATAAGAAAAATGTATGTGCATGGACATGGATATCGTAGAAAAGGATACCAGAGCACTGTCATCTGATATCAACTCCTGTCTTTTGTTTTGATTTACTTTCGTAATAATTATGACACACAAACTTTCAAAACATACATGCAGAACAAGAGAGTCACATTTTAAATTTTCCTATCGTATTTACTGACAGAAAAATATATTTAATGGTTAATAAATGCTCATTCATAGCACGATATTTGGTTTTATTAACCCTAATATCCAGCAAATACAACATTATGAATGCTGCTTGTCAACGTTTATAGAACTAACAGGTTTCCTCACACGTGACGTCATTTAAGCTTCCAAGGATGTTGGAATTAGAGGATTAACCAAAATTAAAAAGACATAATCCGATGTTTAAAACGTCAGTCTGCCATCTTGGTGTGCCCAGTCAGAATGTAGGAGAATCACAAAGATTTAAGGTGAAAGTGATTATAGCTAATTCCTGAACGTAAGCAGCAACACGTGAATCCGCCAGAATTAGGCAACATTTGTTTGGTGGCAGTTTTCATACTCTTCTTCATATCCGCACACCAAGATATTCGGATTTTTTTTTTATTTTGGCCTATCCTCAAATATCCTTACGTAACATGTGACAACCTGTCAGATCTATAAATCAAGGGTTTCCAACCTGCGGAGCGGGGAGCGATTTTGATTAGTCCCGAGACAAATAGAAAATTAAGTTATTGTATTATTTTCTACATTGCATCTAAAAGAAAATAATTTAAAACAGAAGAAGTAATTTTGTCCTTGAATATTGTACAGACGTATAGAATAAACACACGGTGTAAGATAAGTTACTTATCTTACACCGTGGATAAACCTTGGTAATTTTGTGACATTTTCAAGTTTTTCGATATTTTGCCTCTAAAACACTCAAGGTAAAAGCACCAGTAGTTGACCGTTTAAGAAAATAAAATCCAAATAAACTGCTATATCTTCTTTATTTTTCTATACAAAATCATAATTATTTTTTTAAAGGTAAATTTTAATTCTACGTTTATGACCTAAAAATGTTTCAGCAGTTGATCCTCGACGATAACGAAAATATTAGAAGTTCTATTGATTGAATAGTTGACCAGGCATCCTGTAAGACAATGAATCGGAATAAACCAACCACTATTGATGGAAATCTGCAAGAGCCTTTTCAGATTAATATAGGGTAGACCGGGGCTATTTGAGTATAGTAAGAGAAAAGTCAAAATTTCCCAAAACCGATATACTTTAGAGTTGAAATAATTATGCCATAATCTACGTACATTATTACAGTACAACATATTAAAGAATGAAGAACCTGTTAAATCATGAATATTCTGAAAACGAATTTAAAATAAAAATGGCAGAATTCGAGATTAGTATTAATCACGGTGCTATTCGGATTGCTCAGGGGGCTATTTGGGTCTTTCTCTGTATCAACATTGTTTACATTAATCACATTAGCGCTCATGTATATTCTTAAATTATACCCTTTTCTACATAATGTGTGAAAAACAACATTAATAAATATTTCCCCTCAACCCTGTTTATTTGAAAAAAGAAAACTCGAACCAGCGAACAAACAGCTCTTCCTTAAAGTAACCACTATCTGATAAGAAAACATGACAAGCCGGTGGTAGATGGTGGGATATATTGTCCAAGTTCAACTGCGTTGCAAGAGTCTATCAAAATTACATTCTCGCCTCTTTCGACGCTAGTGAGAGCAACCACCCCTTTTTCCCCTTCTTAGCAATACCTTGCTTGGGTTGTTGTTAAGAGGAAAACCTGTTTCATCCAGTTTATATGTATGCTGTGGTTTTGTGTTGACACTACTAGTCGAAGTCGCAGATTTCAAAAGTTGAAAAAATCACTCACTGCTTCCTTACAGCACGAGCTCTTGAAAGCCCCTCAGGTTTTCGTAATGGTAAGTTCGGATGCCTTTTCATGAAACTTGAAAACCAATCTTCACCAGCTATTTCTTTATTTCTCCAAGGATACGCAATTTGATTTATTATTACATATCGACGAACAACTTTACGAATCGTTTCAGGGGTGCTGGGTAGTCGCTTTCCCGCGAGAGTCATAATTCGCAACACGAACTGTTCCTCCTGTTCTTCTGTCAGTACTGTGAGGTGTCCTATGGCTTTCGGTTTTGCACTTTGAACTATTTCATCATTAGTTTCAACCTTTCGACATGCACTTTACTTCGCAAAGTTTCAAATTTACATTGTAGAGCTGCGAAGCTCCATGTAAACTTAAATCACCTTTTCTTAAACTTTGGATGGCCTTCTCCATGTCTTCATTATTTCATTCGTTGTATTTATGTTTTGATTTGTATGTCCGTACCATCTAAAAAGAAAATAAAATGTTTTGTTTTACATACATACGGTACATAATGTAGGCTAAACCATAAATACAAAATTCAAATTCATAAATTAAATACATTCACATAAGTTTACACCTGACTCAAATAGCCCCATTTTTTCTACTAAAATAACCCCGTTGTGCACTTGCTTACGTAGGAACGTACTACTTTCACATGAGACAAAGGAGAGCAACAAAAACGGCGTTTATAACTTGCAGACGTTCTGTTTTACACGTACGGTAATAATTTTACAAATATATGCATTTACACAGGTTCAGCACCTTATATCATACAGCCACTATTTTATATCAGAGCAAAATATGAAGTATTGCAACTCACCTTGTTCAGAATAGTCGCAAATTCGCAGCAACTGATAAGAAAGCAGCAGATCAACCACATACACACCCTTCCCTTTGCCAACGAACTCACAACTGAAGGCAGGTTATACACTTTTAATACCGGTGCGCATATTAAATGCGCAGTAACATTTCTTCTTACGTTTGACCCACATAGCCCCTTGACTCAAATAACCCCGGTCTACTCAATTACGACTTATTAGAGATCTGCTTAAGGACAAATCAGGAACCTGTTGCATAATAAATTACAAGTTAATAATATTATTGATAAGATCTGTCTAAAGAGCGACATAATGCCAATATTAGTTTCCAGCAAAATAGAATAATTTGAAGCAATTTCTGTGTACAGGGAACATGTTTGTACAATTCACTTGTCTGTTGAAGTGCACTTATGATATGGAAGTAAATAACAAACTGTTTATTTTTTCCATTTTGCTATCAGGATTGTTGTTTCCATTTTGCTCTTGAGACAAACCTCACTAAGCTATTCATTTATTAAGAAAAAAGTTCAGAAGAAAAAAAAACTCTCAGTCTGCATTGACATTTCTTGGTTCATTTATACACGTTTATGAAAGAATATCCTTCCAAGAATACTCCAAAATATCAGCTGCATTATAAGTAAATAATTGAGTTCCCTTTAAGAGGAAAGTAATTCATGGTCGAAAAGCAACTCGTATGATCACATCTAGACTTGAAGTTGTTCTTACCGATTTGGGTTTTAATTAGAATAACTTTAGGGCCAGTTGAAATTGATCGATTCGAGATTATGAAAACTTGAAACGAGTCCCCAGCCTTGAGCACCACATACCTTGTATTTATGGTTGAAAACTAGCTTCAAGTAAAGGAAAGCTCTATTCGATTTACTTTGGCTATCCTAAAGTTGTTCCATAGCGGCTTTTCGTTTCAGTAGTTGACGCCCCCCCCCCATGGTCATCAACTGGAACCAACTAGATTACAGATTTCGATAGTTTTGCAGTCTAACACTGTTTATAGAGAAATAGGGAGATCACTAAGTAAACAAAAGCATACATCATTGGAGTCAGTAGTTGGCATCCCTGGTTAACTTCTCAAAATACTGCACTGATATCAGTAATTGACCCCTCCCCCTACGCACAAGAAATCACACCTAGTTGTAACTGGAGGCGGGCATTTCATTCATTCCAATCTAAGGTACCAGACCATTCTAAATCTGCAAATATTACTGATATAGGCACAACATTAAGATGGGATGATTTCAGAACATTTCCGGGGGGGGGGGGAATTCCGTTACACAAGGGGTGAAAAAAATTAAACAATACTTTCCTATATCAACAACAAACCCTATCACCCAGATCAGGGATAAAACTCATTTTCGAACCCGGAAGAATTTTTTTGTTTTCCTCAGTCCCATCAGGCGAATGCTGGAGTGATATTTTCTGTAAGCCTATTAGCACTAACAATGTTTATTTTCATTGATAGTCAAGTGTCCAACCAGACTTCTTGTTATTGAGAAATCGTACATAGAAATTCTCTAAATAAAAATTATCTATTCAATAGATTTTTTCACAAAGTTAAAGAAAAACTACTGTAAAACTAAATAAAAGATAGAAACGTAATAACTTACATTCACATCATCGAATGCGTCTGGATTTCTTCACTGCATACCTGTCGATAACCTCGTGAATAAAATCTTCCGTAGGTTCCATGTCTCCTTCTATGGACACTTTTAAACAGGACTGAAGCGTATCTTGACCCATACGATTTCGTAATTTAGTCGTAATTCTGTTCATTGCACTGAAGGAAGGACCTTTCTACACTAGCAGTAGAAACAGGGATACACATCACACACTCGGCGAGAAGTTTAAGAGCCTCGCAACCAATACCAGCTTTTAGAATGAAAGGAAGATCAATCCGCACCGTCCTTATGAATATTTTCACATGATGTTAAAATGGATTTATAGCAGACAAGCACTGAATGGACTGTACGAAAATGACAAAGTCAACACACATCGACAGCTTCAGGAATCATGAACACAGGCTCTTCAAGAACTTTCTGAACTTCATGCAAAATTATTTCTCTTTTCGGGGAAGCGTGAAAGAGTTTATAAATGTCTTTCACAACATGCAGCGTATGCCTTATAATTGGATGCTTGTTTATACTATTAGTGAAACCAACTATTATAACCAACTTCACAAAGTTGGTTATATAAAAACAAACTCCAATTCATTCCTATTATATTTACGGAGCCTTTTCACAAAACTTCATTGACAGAAACGATAAACATCGCCGGCCTACGATGCAATAAAGTTACGTAGGTTTCCTCCAAGTAATACCGCTTTGTTTTCCTCCGCTACCACACCTTTATTCCTGCTCCTTTAATCAAAGCAGGTAAACTACGGAAAAAATAATTTTTAATTCTTTTGTAACATTGTTTATCTTTTAAATTTAATATTTTTGTTTTCTAGTAAGCGCAGATAGAGAATCGTGTTGACCATAGAGAATTAAAAGGAGGGACTTGATGCATCTCGGGGTGGATTTCCCCCGGGCCACCCTCTGAAATCATCACTGACATACCCCCAGTCCAAATATACATTCTTAACAAAATGCTTAATAAAATGTCAAGAAATTACAACTACACACACACACCTGCACAAACAAAGTAAATCTTCAGTAATTTTTACCCAGAATACACCACATTATTGAAGTACCAGGCTAAAATAACATATAGAGTGGCCTGTCGAACTTCTCTTTTCGTAAGATAAGCACTGACGCCAGTGCTATTTTGAATACTTTTTCTTGTTAAAGGTCAACTACTGGTGCACGGTCGATTACTGGTGCCTTTACCTTATTGCAATACTTGTAAATAAGTCACTGAAGATTGGTATTTTGATTACAGCCTAGAATAAATTACTAATATCTTTATCATTTTCACAATACTTGACGTACTGTTTTTACTGTAAGCTATTGGTTATTATGTGATAGCGTTGGTAATTTCGTGAGTGTGAAAAATCGTCACGTTGATGTATTAATAAAAAAAATGTAGTCAACTTGATTTGATTTGATGTATTAATTCATAATAGTGTCCGTAGGCTAGTGCCCGTAAGTGGTATCCAAAAATGTGTAGTGTAAAAGCTGAAAACCTAAATGACTCACTAACTGAATGTAATAGCCTATTTATTTAAAAATAAATTTTTACATTTAAGTAAGGATATTGCAACCAAGCTGATAACCGAACTCAAGTTCAGGTTACTTTTGGATTAGCCGACTTAACGTAGTTCGAAGTAAAGTATTGAATAAAATATGGAGTAAGTTTTAGCTATGTAGAGAAATAGAGTTTAATGGCATCTCGGTCCATTCTTCACTCACTGTTACTACTATCACTTTGACAATCATCGCACATAAAAATGTTATCTTCATAATTGTAAGATTTATGGCACCACAAATGGTACCAAATCATGCAAAAACTGCGCTAAACTAATTTAGCTCCAGTTATTCTGTGGACTTTCTCATTGTAGTAATAACTCCAAAGCCTCATCATCGATGAACTTTAGATTTATTAGAGGTGTTCCAATTCTTAGGTTTTTCTCTCTAAATCTTGTTTCCTGAAGTAGTGTAGGAAGATTTTCACTTTCAAATAGGCTAGGCCTAACTAGGAAATTAGAATTTATAAACTAACCTACGGTCTAGGGCCGTGGCCAGGTCAAACCGGAATTAAGTTAGGGGAAAAAATGCGGGAGAAAGTCGGCCATGACCCGCCCGGCATTTGCCTGATGTAATTGCGGAAAATCCTGGAAAACTTAAGTCAGGATGATCGGTATCGTGCCCTGAACCTCACAAATGCAAAGCGAACTCTCTAATCTACTGAACTAATGCTGTTTGGAAGTTTGTGGTAAGAAATTCTACAAGGTACCTAAGTTATTTTGTGATTTCTTGGTTATTTTGTAATATGCAATAGGACATAAAGAGTGGTAGAAAACTGTATATATGTCATAAAACTACGTCACTGACTGTTACATGCATATGCTTGCCATCGTACTCATAATAAATTTTAAACATACATATACGATGATCTGCTCACCATCATCATTGGAAGCTAAGAATGATACTCCAGTTGCTAAGATCATATTTTCTCTACATTAGTTACCAATATCCATTTAAAACGTTTTAAAATGTTTACCACGATCACACTCATGCACAACAGTACATAACTTCTACCTAGCTCTGATATTTGTGTCTATTTGGTTAGCTTGTTCATTTCATTGCTCCATATTCTTCGCAGCTTTACTTTTCTACGAGTGCTGCACAAAGAACAAAATCCTGTGTTGCAATTTAAAGTAACGCCATCTTCAGAGTTGTATATATACTATTTCTCTCATTCGTCTGCGGAAATTGGAAGTAATTCAACCATTGGTTACTGTACTAGAGCTTTTAATAAAGTTATCACGAAATTACCAAGGTGCTTCCTACCTACGATTTTGTACTAAATTTCTTGTTAGTAAAACAACGTGAAAATAATTACTATAAGAAATTACTATCTAACTGTTGATTTCATCCTTTATAATGTGGTCCTAGCCCGCTGACAAAAAAGGTTGGAGACTTGCTACTAACATTCGCTGCTAGCAAACCATTGACCTCTATCCAAAAGCTTTACTGGACTGATCGAAGCCATTAAAACTTTAATTATGAATATATGAAGTTAGAGATGGAAGGGGACATCTAATCTCGATCGTCCACTTCAGGGCTAACACAATGAAGACCAAATTTTCAGTTCTAACTCACCGTTTTACGCTTGATGTAATCGTGCGGCCGCTTTTCCATTTATATCTTTGTTCCTCAAAAAAAAAAAATACGTGAAATATTATTTACAGCATATACTATTATATGCACAGTTTGGTACGTCCATAATTTAATAAATGAGACACAGAATGGGACCGCACAGCGTTAACAAACCTAAAAGAACTTAATTAGAGCTATCGAGATCTACGTAACGATACTGGAGTGATCGGTTAGTGTCGAAAGACACGATATTCTCTTGTTTGTCTCCGGAAATATTGAGGTTATTTAGACTCTCCTTTAGAATTTAACTGGTCTACTGAGGATGGTAAGTTTTTAGGTATATATTTAGAAAATAAGAGAACTTGTGAAGAAAAAAATGGGATGCCTTATTAGGTCATATTACCTATTTAACAGCTAGATGGAATCGCTTGTTCCCACAACAATTTTCCTACTGAGGATGTTGTATTCTAGTTAATCAATTTATTAGATCCAAATTGAACTATCGGTTTGCTGTTCTTCAACCCTCTTGTCCATTCCTCTGCAAAATCCAACATATTTTACACAGCAAAAACTTTGATAAATTTTATTTTTATATGGGCCTGTCTAGTAACTTTGGACTTGGGTCCATCACGATTCGCCCTTTAGCCATTAAAACCCACATCCGAGCCCGTGCCGGGACTCGAAACCGAGACCTTCGAGACGTTGGCCTGCCGCCGTAGACCGCACGGCTACCCGGCCGGCATATTTTACACAATTTCATTTGGAATGGTAAACATGGGTTACATCCTAAATATCTTTATTCATATGACACAGAGTGGACTTGGATTGAATCATCTTATTGTTCAACTGCAGTTGCTACGGTTTAAACTTTTAGAGGCTTATCTTCTCGAATTCAGTTCACCTTTAAAAATCTTTTCACAGCGTCAATTTTTGCTGATATCTATCCCTCATATCCTGGTGTTCCTCTTTTCCTCTTGGATCCTACCTTCATTGAGGTTTCTCATAATAAAATTTTTTATGACAGTATCCTTCAGCTGTGGGAAACATTTCATCCAAGACCATCTCCGAACTTATCGTGGTCTTTATTTCAAAAAATGTCTTTGCACCCAGCTTGTACGGATTTTTCTGAAATCATTTCTAATGCTACTTCTTTCGATTGGACAGCTTTGAATGTATACATCATTCTTGAATTGCAAACCTCTCCTGGATTACGGAAGTCAATTCATGTTTTCTACCTTTATAATATCAGTACACCTACGAAAAGGAGACTAATACATTTACGTGATGTTATTATGTAATATCGCTCCAATACTCTCCTTTGCTAGAACTAATGTGTCTGCAGTTTTCATTTTGTTTTACTTCCTCATTGACACTTTTTTTCACTACTTTTCCCCTTTAATAAGATGACTCTTAAAAAATTTACGTATGAATCTTCCAATTAGAGCTAGTCCTGTTCGATGTGCTTTGCCTGAAGTTACAAGTTTTCCTTGGTCCCGATTGAATAACTCGTTGGAGATGTCCAACGTGTGTCGTCTGTTTTATGGGAGAATTTCTACTCCTTTTCTTCTGTTTCGTTGGGGAGTACTTTCTTCTGATGTATGTCCATGGTGCCAGATACATCCGCCAGGTACTCTTTCACCTCTAGTACTCTCGTACCCAATCAGTAAGAAGTTTTTTTTTCCTTTTGTTTGGTCTATTATAATTTTGTTCATTCCTGATGATTTTTCTTTCCCTCTCCACAATTATGGATTATTGTCCAGAAAATAACCCTCGAGTTTGCTTAACAAATTATCTTCTTGGTCTTAGTAAACAGGGGATTTGCACACATTCAAGATTACCAGATTTTCCTCAATATCAAATTATATTTTTGAGTCCAACTTAGACAGAGACTTCTGACTGAATATTTCCATTATCAGTCTAAGCATGATACGGATACGTTTTGTTCTATATTGGCTCTTGATAAAGTCAGGTTAGCAATAGTATAATTTCTTTTAAAATTTAAGTGTGTAAACATGTAATTACATAAGTACTTATTATTTCCAGGTTTTATTATAATTATAGATATTGCGTATTGTAAGTAAATTGTAGTTTTTGTATACTTGTGTAACTGCACTGATCCAATAAAATGGATGACTGAAAAATCTACCTACCTACCTATCTGGCTAGCTATCTGTATAAAACGTTGTTTGAGAAGAAATAAAAGATATACAATTTGATTTACATGCTCGTGAAAATAAAATGTGTCTTAAATTATTCTTGCACGAATACTGAATGAAAAATATAAACAGAAATGTGAGCTTTCAGTTGTGAAATGTTGTTACATTTTTCAGTGGTTACTCCTCTCAGTGGAAATCAACCCATTTCCCACATGGAAATAAGCATTCATTTATTTTTTTTCTTTTCATATGCACGTAAGCATTATATTTCTACATCAACCACAAGTCTCACATGTGAGAGTACGACCAACTGACGCTTTGTCCAAAAGAAGTGTTTGCAGTAGTAGAATTCGATAGTGGAGCCCTCCGTGATTTACTGCATCATCTTAGAAAAAAAAGAAGACTAGCGAGCAAAGAAAAAGAAGAGGAAGAAGACGAAAGAGGTCTTAAGAAAACGAGGAAGAAAAAGCCAGGATCTGCGCCACAAACTGTGGGAGATGCATGGTAACGTCTGCAGCTCAGATTTTTTTTTAAACTTTCTATCTTTTTTCACTAGGTGCAGTAGTACTAGTAGTAGTATCTTGTTTATTATGATTATCCGGGCAAGTTCACGAGCCGGAGTGACTTGATAATTCGCTACGTGCGGGAATATAGTAGTGAGAAAAGAACGTGCGCAGAGTAATAAGGGTTGCCAGAACATAGCGGTCGGATTATCGTATGCTTTCTTTTTTTTAGCGGAAAACAACTAAGCTTTTGAAAGAACTGTAAAATAAGTTGATAAAACAAAATAAAATAAAAAGGACCTCGAGGGAAGAGGATGTACTCTGTGCAGTATTATTCCCAACCTTCTCGCGTTCATTGGAATCTCAGCTAGGATTGTTATAAGTTCCAAAAGATTGCGAAGTCCGTTCCAAATGGCTTAGCGTATCGAGTTGCTTCGCAGGAGACCAGGGTTCGATTCCCGGACAGCGCTAACTTTTCTTTCGTTTTTTAACAACAGCAACACTTTTTCATTTCCTTTTTAAAATAGCTTCACCTTTTTTTCGTTGTAGCTATAAAGAATTGCTCAACTTTTTACTGTTTCTTTTTTATTTTATAAGTTACATTAGGTTAGGTTAAAATAGTGAAATGTATTTTGAAATTTTACACAGTTAACTGACATAGGTTAAAAAAATAAGTTTAGAAATTTTGTTCATTAATCACCTATTTCTAGTTGGGAATGTTACTGCATCGAGAACGTCGTGGTGACAGATGTTCAGCATCATGGTTTCTAAGTCCCAGTTTTATAATCGACAGCAAATCTTCTGGTCAGGGCTAAGTTGAGGCCAATTCATATTTTGCGTACGCCGATTGGCCAAAATATGTCTTGGTCTCTCAATCTAGCCCTAACCAGAAACTTAACTGTCGATTGTAAAACTGAGGCTAAGTCGGTCCGAAAAGTGGAGTTCTATTTCTTTGTGGTCAAATGCACAAATCTCAACATTTTTTTTTTCTGAATGGGATAACGTAAGAATTAAAGTGACCCCGTTTTGTCCTATCAGTTCAAAACTGGGGATCTTGCAAACGTTATGTTATCTTTTAAAATGCTAAGTCCTAATGCTCTCCAGTTTTTACAGAAAGAAACCAACAGCAAATCTTATATCTATACGATAAAACACCTTTTCTAAATTTTCTTCTCTTTAGAAACAAGTTGGTCAATTTAGAGACAGCTTACTACAGAATTGCAAGCTCTTTGCCGCTACCCGTACGAGTGGGATTATTAATACCAATTGCGTTCTGTGTGATTTCCAAATCGCTGAAGAATCGAAGAGCTGTCAATACATCAAATATAGAAAATTATATATCGTTCGTATCCAGAAATCGTTTGAAGTTGAGTATCGTTCACATCAAAATATTGTTGAAAATTGAAGGCACCGATATACCGATCGCATGCCAATACACTTTTGGAAATATAATATGACCAATACAGAAAAATTGCTGAAAGTGGAAAGGTAGAATCGATTATATCGACATATGAATCTGCATCTGTGTTCAACATATCGATTTTCATACGTTTTTGATGCCGATATCTTGACATTGCAAAATATCAATTGTTTGATAAATATATAAAAAAAATCGCAAAATTCTAAATAACGGGAGATATGGTCAGCTTCTGGTTTATTCCAATTGAGATTAAGATCCTATTCATGTAACATGGCATGCGAACGAGTTCGGGTATGAATCCTTACAGACTGCGAATACACAAGCAAGCAGATAATTCCACTTATCACTAAATTAACCCTTTCCCACCACTCTAAGAGGATTACAAACAAGGCTTCATCACAGCCTCTGATGTTTCAGTTTGATATTTTAGAAAGTGGGAAATATATCCCATGTGTGTGTGTGTGTTTTATATGTGACAATGACCCTAATAACCCATGTGTCTTTGCTTTAGGAGTAACCGGTGTTCAAAATATTTCAATCCCAAGCTTTCCAAAGGAGTGAACGTTTTCTGGAGTATCATTCATCACCTTGCAATCCATGCAATCTATCTATAAGTGCTCAGTTGAACTACCTTTAAACACCAGTTCCAATGCTCTATGAAGGCAGCGGCCGGTTGGTCTAGCGACTGGCACATCGAGTTGGTACCCAGGGGGGCTATCCCCGTCCATGGGCATTTTTTCACAACAACACAACTTCTCTTTACTTCAATTTTTCAACAATTACTACTGAACCTTTTGCTTCCATTTATATTTTCAACATTTCATACGTTCTCCGAACACAGGGTAGTAAGTCTCTTTTCGATATACCCTTTTACAACATTTTACACCAGTCCCGGAAATCAATGAGGTAAAGTCAGGTTATTTTATTATTATTATTATTATTATATGCGATTCACATCTCGTTTAACACAAGAAACATTAACACCATCACTTACTCCATGTTATGACGTTAGGAGGATTACTTGTCCGAGACGGACGTTCTAAACGAAACGATTAGGCTGCATCCGAAACAAATCTCGCTCCGTTAACTTACCTGCATTATCCAGCAAGGAAGGTATAACGGAACAACGGAGAATTCAAATGAACATCTTGTCGTTTGGGACACATAGCTAACTATAGTCTACAAGTCATTACGGATAGCGAGGTTCTATAATTAAGATTTCTTTCCTGTCACTTGGTGTTAGTCCAACCAAACTTGGAATGAAATAATCCTATGATGCTGTGATTGCTTCTAGATTATTTTTATTTTTCAAGGGAAAACGTTCCTGAAATTGACACTACTCAATTATTGGCACTCCCAAGATTTTTTAAATTTAAACTCGAAAATAATTTGGTGAAGCTGATATAGTTCCGGTCAATTTGCTTATTGTTTCTTCGTTGACTTCTGCACACCAAACAATATTTTTGTTATTAGTCATGGCTAAGGCGATAATTTCAAAAAGCCTTCGTTAAGTTCCAAATTAAACCTATAAATATCTAAGCTGATAAGCTAAGGACTGTACTTTCATTTTTCTCTAGTTATTTATAGCTATGTTGTAATCAGTATAGTGCTTTCATTCTTAAACTACTAGAAGGATGTTTAGAGACCCCTTAGCATGTATCATTTGGTAAATTATGCAAACTAGTTACTGCTGCTAGGGGAATGGTTGTCAATAACTGGTATGTCATTTTTCCACAGTACCCATTAATTTGGCATGGGGGTAAATGATTAACATTTTTTAAAATAAAACTTTCAGATTTCAAACATTGCCATTCTATCCTTTAAGATAAAAAAAATATGGTCGCTAGTATTTTCACGTGGCTTTAGAGGAACAAATATTTAGTAGGGGTGCCAAATACTGGGCTCAGCAGTGCCAATAACTGGAACACGTCTTCAGGTCTCTAAAGCGTATAGTGAACGTGAGTGGCAACTACTAACTGGGCACGAAGGAGGGCCAACTACTGGTTAGAAAGTGTCAAGAATGGGTCATTTTAATGTTTTGAAGAATAAAGTACATATTCTTCATTTTTATTGTTTCACTGTAACATTAATTTCGGGAAAGATCTAAGAGTTTACTGTTAGCCATGAACAGAAAAAGAAAAAAAGAAACAATAGATCTACAATTTTCAAAACGACAGTGATCTATAAGAACCAGTAACTGGTACATTTACCATATCTTTAATTCTCAAACTTTTCTTTTCTGCAAAACTTTTAAGAATATTTTCTTTTGTATGCTATTAATATCAATTTACAAGTCAGGAGGTAAGTTTCTAAAAGTTTCCATTAATATTACAAAAATATTCATATAACTCATAAGATATTTCCCTTCTGTAGAGATGTAAGAGTGCCATGTACTAGCGACGTACAATAATAACGCGTTGTCGTTATATCTGCAAAGTCCCAGAGATGGCGTGTGCGCTTCCACATTTTGACAACTAATTTCATCTGAATTAGTGTGACGAAACGAATAACTTTGTTATGTTTTTAACAGAATATAGCGATACCTAAATTAACAGACTGTCTAGAATATCAGTACATAAACATTTAATTATTTATTACACTTTGAATATCAACAGTCGATGTAAGTTATTATGTGTAATATGATGACCCGACGGGACTTGTATGCAGCCGTTAGAAGAACATATCCGAATCGATCTGACTAGAACGTATGAAAAGTGATTTTACCATGTTGCTGAAAATAAACTAGTAAAGTACAATAATCATTTGTATTTATTTTGAAATATTTCTCTGTGGGATTCACCGATAGACCGCTTCTCTTGCCAGGAGTGCATCTCGGAATTGAAGTCTTTTTCCGCGATTCAGCATTTATCATTGAAACATTTCGTCAGGTACTTGGTGTAAATTCCCTTTACTGAATAGTGGAAGCCCACTGTGGACGACCGTCTCTCTCTGAGGTTCCGAATTCGCAGTGCAGTGTTTCTACTTCCTTTCCAGTCCGTGGGCTGCGGGCGACCGATTCTCAGAACAGGACAGGAACCAGTAGCTCATGTACTTTTTTCTACACCTGTGAAGAACTGCACAGTAGCGTTACTGTTTCTCTGTGATAAGAACGGAACACACTCCGTATAGGTTTCCTCGCGCATCCTTGACGGATAACGTCTTCTGGACGACCGTTTCTCTTAGCCAGGAACGGAACCCGAAAGAGCATTGTCTCTATACCTCACGTCCTTTATTTTACCGTGCTTCCCAGTGTCCTGCGTACCCGCTGCGTCGCTCAGGTTATCACCGCTCAGGGTGTTACATAAAAGATTATTAGACTCAGTATCGACATCTGTGGAGCGACGTGTAAAGCATCAATTTGTGGACTGCTTTAACGACAGTGTAAGTGGTTGAGCTACGCAGGTATTACCAGTTCTGTAGTGCGCTAGAATCAGAGGACATGGCAGAAGATTCATTTACCAGTGGAATGGATAGGAGAAGTGCTGAAATGAAAGAAGAAAGCCTTCATATTTTGTATACATTCAGCATATAGTGATGTGTGATAGTATACAAAAGGCAACCTTCTGTGCGAAAAGGCAACCTTAAAACAGGAATTTATTATGTTTGACAGTCACATTTGAATACCATTTTGACCACTTCAGTTACGTTTAAGGTTTTTGAAGCAGAGGTCTAACATTATCAAGCAGGCTTTAAAGGATATAAAGGGTTTCTTTTTGAATGTTCTATGATAAACCAATACGGAGATATTAATTAAAAAAATACTTTAAAAATGGCTGCCATTAATTAATTGATTGGGATAGAAATAAAAAGATATATCCGTTTTGAACTATTCTTATACAAGGAATATAAGTATTAAAATATTTTTTTGAAAGAGGTCGATTAACCAAGCTGGATGATTTCAGATGGACTGACCTGTAGTTTGTATAAGATCACAAAAATCTTTTTGCCTCATCCATAGTTTGCAATACTGTGGTGTGTGCTTTAAGTATGTTGTTTATCATCACTAGAAGATGTAAAATATCCAATGACACGACGTAGTGCCATTTGAAAAAAATAAACGTTATACCTAGTTGGTAACACTGACAAACCGGTGACATCGTGTTTTCACTCTTGATGTCCACCATGTTTCTAGAAACAAATTTCCGGAAACGGAATTTTCATTCAATGATTCATTTCTGACTTATTGAGAATTATTCATTTCTTCCCATTGCTAGGCGTCGACTTTGGGCTCAAAGTTGGAAACGCTGTATCCCCAAAACGAAGCGAAATTTCACCCATGCTCAAAGGAAGTTTTACTTCTTTCGTAGTCAGAAATTACCACACGGAAGTACTGTCCTTTATTTTGAATCACAGTGGATATATCCTTTATCTAACTTCTGTGAATTTCAAGGTTTCGCCCCCCTTGTCCATCGCACATTAAATTTTTGTATTCTCTATATCTCACTATCATTTATCAGATGCACTATGTTTGATTAGGATCTCAGCGACAACATATTGTGACCCTCCCTTGTGAGTTGCGCACGCTATTATGTTCAATCTATATTTTCTTTAAAAAAAATTGAATATATTTGTCAGCTTTCTAAACTAATATATACCGTATATTTTACTGGTATTTGCAATCTCTAAACAAATCTCTCACTACATTGCTCATAATCTAATGTTTCAAGGTGACCTTTTAATTATAATTGCACATGTTTTATCAACACGTATGATGTTGCTTTACATAAACCTATGTTTAACAACATTTGATCATTTCGAGGTTTATCCACACAAAAATTTGTGCATAATCATAAAAAATGAACATTAGGTTTATCTACAAATTAAACTCAACATGAACATGTGCACGCACAATAATGTTTATTAACATGGGCTAGTGTGAACTCACCAGTAGTTTGCACTCGCTATTACGTATGGAATATTGTTAAAACAACAAATTGGTATATTTATCTCTTTCTCTTTCTCTGTGTGTGTGTGTCTCTCTCTCTATTTATCTATCTATCCCTCTCTCTCGCTATCCGTTTCACTCCATTTTACATGGTTTGTTAAAGGACATTGCACTGTTGACAACAATATGTGGAGTGATGATCAAAGATTGTTGTGCTCCTGAAACAGTCCTCGTCAATATCTGCATATTCAGAAGTGTGTCCTATTATGAAACCTGACACCTAACCGAGCAGATGTAGATTGCCGTGATAAAGGGCAATTATACTTTTATTTTGTCAGAGGTCTCATCACGATAAGGATTCTTTTATAATAACATAGATTCATAGCGCACAGTGGGTGGAATTATTTTCTCATAGTACATTCGTGACATCCGAGTGGCCGAGAGGTTACAGTGATCTTTTTCTGTACGCGTGGTCACGAGTTCAATTCCCTTCAGAATCCATTAAACTGAGTGGTTAGAAGTCCACTTTATCAATAGATTCTGTCCTTAGAAGCTCCCTAACTCATGTGGGTCCTTCACACGTTGACTGCCAGAGCCATTTCGACTAAAATGTTCATTCGGGTCATTTTCTAATTTTAATGTTTTCTTGTTCCATTCAATGAAAAAAAAAAAATCACACCAGTTCAATGATTTCTTTTCAAAAGTGATTTGTATTGATGTTGTTCATTGTTGTTTGAGTGAATCAGCGGTGATTCACACGGTCCTGGATTACAATTTTGGTAGCAACTTGTTTTGTGTGTCACTAGTGTGTTCCACTAGCAGAAAAACTAATTGATAGATCCAATCATCTTGTTGGAACGGTCAGAAAAACTCGCAGAGGAATTCCAATTTATGTAGTGCAGAGCTGAAGTAACTGTTCCAATAAATAATTCTGCAGTCTGTGTTCTAAAATGGAAACATTAGAATGATGGTCGGATGCTGAGCCCCAAACATACAGACAAAACGGCTGAAGCTCATACACGTGGAGCAGCAGTAACGAAACCGGAGGCTGTTGTTGCGTATAGCAAAGGCAAGGGGTTCATCGATGTTTTCGTCCAGATGTCTTCAGATTCCTCAGCTTTGCGAATGGGCGTCAGGTGGTATAGGAATTAGCCACATAATTCTTAACTGGAATAAATGTTGTCAACGCAATGGTGCTGTACAAAGCGTTACATGTGACGACAAAATGCAAATCACTGCGTTCCAAGAACAACTTGCTATGAATCTCATTCAAAATTCTTTTCAAGGTCCTGGATCACCAGTGTAAGAAAATGTCTGCCAATAGTTAGTGTCATCTCCTCCCAGCTTGTAGCTTGTATTTATCCTGTATAACTGAATATTTTGAAATAAGTTTATCAGAACTTATAGCATGTCATTATCAGAACAACTGTTGCAACTCAAAGGAAAGACAATATTTATTTTATTTCTTGAATAACATATGCCTTCACAATTACCTTAGCAATAATTGTGCAAAACAATACATAAAATGTTCACACAAATTGACGACTATAACGTGCTGAAGCCAGAAACCAACAATATGGTACCATTTTCTGGGGTCAAACGAGTAGACGCCACTATCAAAAGTCATTGTGCTGTGCATCATGGCTGATCTACACGGCCTTAGAAAATAAAACTGCTGTGAATCATCCGTGATGCACCCGGCCGCGTAAAGTACTAATCCTGTGCATCACCGGTGATGCACATGGCAGTCAACATGTGCGTGTGTAAGTATTAAATAATAATAACTTCTTTTCATGCGATTAGACGCTTAACAATAATCTTCAACTGCCAGTTCACTTTGAATACAGAAATTACACACGTGTGTAAACTTACTTCAAGCTTGACGTGCGTCGTGAATAAACTTTGAATCAAGCTTATAACGATTATTGGCTTGAATTAAGCTTGAATAAAGTTGTGTATCCACTCGTCAAGTCTTCCAACAAGTTTTTTTACGTAAAGTTTACAGATCAAGATCGTCTTTTGTCTTGTCACTGTATTAGCCAATCATATTAATCAACTGAACTACGAATAACAGGGCCTCTCGCTCTCTCTAGACGGCCATCGCAAGAAGTGTAAAATTGATCTCCAGAGAAACATAAAGAACTACGAACAAAAGTATTTTCACTTCTTGAAATTCAGAATAAAATATGCTCAAGAAGTATAAATTTAATGCACTATTTTGTACAGTGTAAATTGGTTAACAATTAGCATAATATTACTGGTATTACGATACAGTATATGAAAGAATGTTACGTGGCCGATATTCATACTCACTTGTTCCCCTTTAACCAGGTGTACCCATTTAAGGAAACAAATGTAGAGAAAGAAAATTCGAAACATTTTCTATCTTCGGAAATGTCCTGAGAGAGGTGGGAATCCTTAAAAGGAGTTAAAGCAGGAGGACCTCCAGCCCCTTTTCCCCCCATTTAGGAGACCCGGAGGAAGAGAATTAGGTCGCCATCAATAAAATGTCACGGAGGCAGCAGGGACAAGACTTTTTCGTTATTTTTCTTCCAAGAGGCTTTTACACACGATTGCACGAAGGTCTGTCGTCCTTGTCATCATCATCATCAGCGTATTCATTTCCTACCTTCTTCCTTCTCTCACATTTCTCCTTCACGACAATCTATATCTAATCTCTCGAAAAAGACACGAAACCTGTAACCTACCACAGCCTCGAGAATATTTCTTTTTCTTTCTTTGCTGTATAAAGAAGAAAAAGGAAAGAAGAATGTTTAAAAAGCCCTTGCCAGTGTAAGATTATGAAGGATTTTACTATAACTTATATAGGGACTGACCCATCATGGATGAAATTTTAGTAATGCTGTAATCGGGACAGCACCTAGGAGAAGCAAATGGTGCACATGCTCGTCGCGCCGCGCTGGTGGTGCCAAATTAAAAAAAAAGGAGGAGCGCTGTACACTTTTGGCTCCTTCGAAAGGGCACCAATGTCGTAATTTGTGCCCCCCCCCCCCTTGAAAAAATATAAACTGCGGCTCTGATTGGAACAGTAAAGTATCTCCTGTGCGATGCACACACGCCGTGGAGACCACGTGGGAAATGTGGAGGTAGCGATTGCTCTATATATTTTAGACCAATGCAATGGTATGAAGTAAGGTGGGGTGGTTAGTCTCACGCTCGACCGCCTTTACTTCCCAAGGTGCCCACGAACATAAGGAATACATTGAAATCTTGGGTTCAGATTTATATAACCAGAATCTGGGGCTCACATCTTGTAACATACCCTTCCCCCTTCTCTAAACCAATAGGTTCCGCACCTTTAAATCAAAATTTAAAAAATCGAAAAATGGTTCGGAAACTACTGATTTCGAAAAAGAAAAGGAGATTGAATTGGATAAGGATGTATAAAACACCTCAACAATAAATTTTGTTAACTGAGACTGTACCTTATTTTGAATTTGTGTACACCATAAATAAAAATATGGACCTTTGTGGTATATAATATTATTAAATCGAAATAAGATATACAGATCCGTCGAAACGGCAACAAGATGACATAATTGTGTACAGCAGTGATTCCGAAACTTCCCAGTACGCGGACCCCTTGAAAGAAATTAAAATTTCACGGGCACCCCTCTGAGTTTTGAAATGAACAGTAAATATGCTACGAACTTGCCAAAATTATAATATTAATGACATCAAACACCGTTTAATGTTAACAATGAATTTTTTTTTTGAAAGTTGGCTCTGCGATGGTGGGTTTAATGTCTGCTAATTTCTATATTAAGTTACTCTCAAATTCAAGTTTATTTCTTAACTTTGATTTCTGATTCATGAGATGGGAGAGTGCGGTTTCACACAAATAAATAGTAGGGAACACAGTTAAGCACGTCAAAGCTTTTCTTGAGAGTTCAGGATAGTCAGTCACATACAACTAAAATCATATACAACTAAAGTCAGCTAGTGTGAAAACTGTAATTGTAATGAACTGTCAGTTGATAGTTCAATATCAATATATCAGTTCAATATGTCACTTCCATGCGTCACCGGGAAATACTCCCTTAGCTGTAAGTTCTTGCTCCAAATGTGACATTGAGGATCTCCTTTGGAACATTTTCTCGTGACATCTGGATAACATGGAAGGGAATTGCTCGAGATTAAAGTCTATAATCGCTGAATCCAAAGCTAGAGATTTTTTAAAATCATACTCTCGGTTTTATCTTGAACCTGGAAAATAATGATGCTTGTTCCCTGCAGGTTTAAATTGAGTGTGTTTAGATGGTTGAATGTATCAGCTAGGTACCGTAGCTGCAAAATCAATTAACGTCATGAAACGGTCTTTTAAGATCGAAATTGGAATCAAACAAAGAGAGCTTGACTTCATCCCTTAGTTCAACTAATCGATCAATCTCTCTCCTTGAGAAAGCCATCTTACATTTAATAAAATTCACAGACCCGAACTACGTCTTCAAAGCAACTATTGAATTCTGTTAGCATCTTTTTTTCTTCTAATGCCCGTTTGTGGATACAGCAATGAAGGCATACTACAAATGGTACTACAGTTTTTTATCATAGTAACCAGTCCACATTTTCTTCTACACGTTGATCTTGCTCCGTCACTGCTAACACATAAATATTTATTTCACTTAATACCATTGTCAACCATGAACTTGTTCACAACCTGAAACAATTTTCCTGATGTGGTATGTGATGGTAGATGTTTACGTGTAATATATTTTCATAATCAAAACACCTGAAAGCAATTAAATTTGCATTATTCGCAATAGCAGTGCTTTCATCTAACTGGATAGCAAAAAAAAAAAAAGTACTATTTTTTATTCTTTTTATTAATGTCTTCCTAACATTTTCGGCCATTTCATCTACCCTTCTTTTTACTGTATTGTTGGATAATGAATCTGAACTCAAAGACTTATTAGTAGCCTTTTCGCCCAGAACTGCCGAGGCCATCAATAGACTTTCATTAATTCCATGCAAATATATTGATGTGACTTTCGCGTTTCAGCGACGATTAGACATATCGGTACTTCATATGAAGAACGAATAGCAGTTTCATTTCTGCCACCACTGAATATCTACATAGTATTTTGGGCTACCCAACAACACACCAGCTACTGATTTAAAAAATATCGTGGATTTTTTTTAACATAATTTGGAATGTTTGTTTGCATATGTCGAGAGATTTTTTATGGTTTCATGCTTTCATTGGATAGAACATGGTAGCAAATAAAGCACTATGGACGTAATACTTCTTTTAGAATGGAAAAGAAAAGTAGATAAATCAAAATAAAAAAGGAAATAAATAAAAAGAAACAGCATAATCTACGGACCCCCTGAAACGTTGGGGCCCGTTGGCACCAGCTTGGGAACCTCTTTTGTACACAATTGACGTGTTACTTCTTGCACAAATTCTATACTGCCGATTATATAAGAGTATTCTCGTAATATTCAAACTGATTCCTAGCAATATATTCAATTGACTTTCGACAATGTTATTGACTCGCAACAAGAAAATTACATGGAAATGAATATTGAGTGTAACAAATATTTGTTCTTTGAGCAACTTAGGGCGTACTATCTATCATTTAGGTAGTACAAGAAAGCACAAGTTTATGAGTACCGAATTTAACGTAGTAGTAAAAATGCTTCGTAGTTACTCCAATGTGATTAATTCTACTAAGCCGTTCCAAGAAGTGGGAGAGCACCATTTCTTTTAGCAAAGCTTTGCTTTCCTCTTCCCCGTCTGGGACTTTCGGGCCTACCATTTCCTTTCCCAACTTATGAAAAATAGTAGCTATCCAAAACGGACATAATAAATTACTTTATTTAATGCCGAAGCAAATGAAACTACTCTTCAACAAGTTACTAAAATATTCTCTCCGTGGAACAGACTTACCATTTGACTCTATGAATATTGAGTATAATTCCCATTAGCAGCAATCAATGAAAATGGAATAAATACTGTTCACCTGGCAAACTGGTTACTCTTTTCTACGTCCCGAAGTAATTACAAATTTCCTGGTATAATTCTACAATATTTCCACTTCTCCATTCGTCGTTGAGAATGTAAATGAAGCAATGACACAATCATACAGACGTTTTCTCCCGTTGATTGCTCGATTCGTTATCAGCAAAGTACAACGACTACTTCGGCTTTACTTCGGCTGTCTTCAGATATTGACGTAAGTATGTGGACACAATGAATCTAGGTCACGCCAAGCACAATGGAAATCAAAATCATGCAGTTAAATAGTCAATAAATACGTCTACGCTTTAAATTATGAAATATATTTAGAGTGTAGAATAGGCATGCATGTTGTGTGTTGTCGAGTGAAGTAGAGTGAATTATCATTTCAAAGAGACAATGCAAAACAATATGCCGGGCATGTATTGTACAGGTAGTTGCTGTAGAAAAAGGCATGTAAAAGGTTTCGAAACTATGCTAGAAACTCAAATAAAAGTAGTTTTAGAAATGAAAAGGTTTTTGTTTAGAATGAGGGTGTGTGGACGAAAAACAAATCTTCCTTTTCAAAAATGCATTATACATTCTGTAAATGCTCTTTTAGAACTGCTTAAATATATTAACATGAAGTACCCGGTTACTTACATCCAGTGCTGTAGTACCAGAATTTTCACAAAGCATACCCTGCGATTTTATTTTTAGTTTTGTGAATCTTTAAGCGGAGACTACACTCCTAAAAATACCTGTGTTAATTCAACAATTTTCGGTGCCCCAGGACGCCCACCACTTTTTTCTTGTGTTAAATCAACACAACAAACGGTGTTGATTTTGATGATTCAGCACAGTGGATATGTTGTCAATCTGGTTCAACACAATGGAGGTTGTCATACTAGCACAGTCAGTGTCTTGAATCACTGAAACCAACACGTTTGTTCTGCTGAGTTAACAAAAAAAGTGCTGGTCATCCTAGGGCACCGAAATGTGTTGTATTAACACAACCAGTCTTTGCAGTGACTGTTTCCATTATTTTTTATTCGCTTCCATTAAATATGTATAAGGATAAAATTATTTTATTTCTAAAAAAAATCCAATGAAGCAATAATAATTAATTCAGAATTAATTTAAATATTCCGCATAACCTTGGAATCGATACAAGAGCAGTACTATTATGACAATGTGATAATAGCCAAACATTAGTTATTGCAATCTACACATCCAAATTTAAAAAGTGGGAGTAGTAAGTATCTAGTATTGTGTACTAATCTGGCAAGGTGCAGCAATTTAAAGTTGCATCAGTTTCACAAGTGAACAGAAGATCTGTAAAGAGATGTTGATCCATACGGTCTTGATAGCCCTACTAATTTGTAGATGCAGTGCTCTGTTGGGTTCATGTCTGGTGAACATTATGGCCACACAATTCCTCTGAACTCTCCAGAATGCTCCTCGAAGAAATTCTAAAGCACTTGGGTAATGTCGTGGTGCACTATCCATCGTAGATTACACGAAGTCCATTAATGAGATCTAAATGGTTGCTAAGCAGTGCAACGTAGCGGTCATTGATCATTAATACGTTTAGGAGCACAAGCGGACTCAACCTATGCAACGTGAATACCCCTCACACCCATATGAAACCACGCTAAATAACACGGTGCTTGATAATTTTGATCCATGCGTTCATGGGATCTACTGAAACGCCCTCAACCTAATGATCCCAAAAGTGGATCACACAGACAAATAGGGTCGCCAGGAGCCTAGAGTACCAACGCAACGCATCTAACCTAACCTCTAGCTCCAAACATTTTCTACACCCCAGACGAGCGGCGCAGAAGTCTTCCAGATTTAAGAATATCTGGGAAAGAGGATTCCAGATCCTTGTGATCGCTGTAAAAAAATTAATTTAGATCGAGGGAGGAAATACCGGTAAGGCGACACCTCCAATCGTTTAATTAGATCGTTAGTTCATACTCCGAAGTACCAGCTGGTTCAGATTAGCGACAGATTAAGAAAGAAAACTCAAATCTTTACTTGGGAAATAATCTCAAATGATGATACGCATAACGACTCATATGTGGCTCATACTGTGTCTTTACTCACTTCGAACTCTACAGGGTGGCAAAAGACCATGTCTTACCTTTACCTTAGTAGGGCCCACACCTGTAGTCTGGAATCGCAATTCCTGAAATAAAGACGAGCGAACACAAACGAATGACGGTCGCAACTCAATCCAAACGTCGTGTCATAACGTACAAATGCAAATAATATTTATTCACACAAATCACATGCTGGAGTCACTTCACATTTCAACGCAGAAATAACCAGAAATTCAATATATAGTTCCTTTCCCAAGTTATCACTTCTCAGCTGGCGAAAGAATCCTACCACTGGTCTACGGATTTATGAACCGATCTAATCTAATTAAAATCATATCACTTAAAACGATAAGTTTACCGAAACATAGAAATAATATAGTATCAATTGCTGTCAACTTCAAGTAACGATTTGTAGCTAATTTCCAATAAATATCAAGACAAACATTAAATAACTCACTGCACATTATAAATATTACTAAACATTGTAAGAGGGTTATCAACTAATGCCATAGATCGTATCTGGTTAACTGAGAGGTTTCTACACTACGTTCACTGAACATAAACTCAAGATATTTTCGAAGAAATATAAAATTTCAGAATTTCAATTTATTACTTTGAATTTACACATTGCACGTTTACGGATATGATAGTTTCATCAGAATCTGAACAGAATTACTGTTGAAGGAACAAACAAATTTGAATCGCTGGTATACATTGAATTAATTAAGCAGAACGAAAGTTGCGTAGTCACATATAAATGTCCATAATTTCTATAATAATTAATAAATTTCGTTGATATTTTCACAAATTATTTCCGAAATATTGTTATATAATTTAGAAAAGTTTTGTTACAGAATTACTTACACGAAAGAAGTTCTAGTCCAAAATACATCGTATAGAAAGAATCACTTTAACGCTATTAATTGTGTGACGTCATTACAGATGATTACTACCTTATACAAAAGACGTTCTGAATAAATCTTGAAAATACAAAATAATATTATAAAATACGACTTTTTCATCGGAGAATAGTGGCTGGAGTTGAAACCAAAATTATCGAACCATGTCGAATAATATAAAATTTACTATTAACATCGAAACGGTACGCAAAGATAGTCGAACAGACATGTTGCTAATTTGATCAAGTAAGGAAAATATGCGGTAGCTGTCAAACATGGCTAACCGGGAATTTCGAATAGATTTGGAAAACTGGAGACGAGAAATTGGCATATGATTATTAAAATCCAACGAACCGATACTTGTAATGTAAGAATTCGGTTAATAGCGGCCCCATACTGAAATTTAGAACATACTATACATTTTGATAAATAACCTCAAAACAAAATAATATATAATTTTAATGAAGTGAAAATTCCGAAACAATGTCGCTGAAAAAGTCCTGATAGCACTAGTATCGGTTCTAATCTTCTTAATACGAATAATATATTACATCGGAATGGACGAAAATAGTCGAAATAAAAAATTACACTAAATTTGGAGTTTATATCTACCTCTCGTAGACAGGGCTTAGGAAGTACAGATGACGGAAAGCCCAGACATCCACTCGTCTCTTTTTAAAAATTGGAACTGAACTAACATGGCGTGGGAGAGCAGTTCTCCCAGCAAACGGAGAAGAAGGCTGATTCACACCAATCAGCAAAAAACAAGTCACGAAGCATTGACTAGGGTCCAATCAAAAACAAGCGTTAGATCCAAGTCATTGCTGCGTGACTAACGAAAACATGGATGGATAACGATAAAAATCCAAAGCAAAATCCAAACGAAACACACTCAAAGAGAATGAGCTAAGGAGAACACACAGAAAGAAAACAAAACGGAGACTAAGAACATAAAAGGGGAGAAAATAAATTTAAAAATGGAACAGCAACTAGGCTGTTACTACTCTACCATCAGTCTGAGACAATTAGTATCATGTTTCATTAGAACATGCCATATAATTCTAAGAATCAATTACTGTATTCACGTGTCACAGGTTGTCGATCAGGTACCGTATCCTGTGCTGTGGTCTTAACAGATATTGGATTTGTGTTTGTTTACTAGGTAACTTAACAAGAAAGGTTATAATGAACGTTTACAGTTTACGGTAGAACACTGTCATGAAAGGAAACGAAAAAGTCTGACAAACATGGTTTGGAAAACTATTGGTTTTCGAAAATTCGACCCTGAAATTTGATATTTCTAAATTGTATTAAAAGTATGAATTATATATTCAGCAATATATTCCTACATTAAATATTCTCTTCGGCAATAATCGTATTGAATTATAATTAAATGTCTCGAAAGAACGATTTTTAAATATTTGAAGTAGTGAGATCTATAACTGTGAACATAACTTCGATTGCTTTCCTATTTTGACACATTCAATGCAGTGAGCTCTTTGACGATTTTTTTAGAACTAACTATAGGTTGTTAGATTCAGGTTTTGCAATTTTGATACATCATGTAATTCTAATATGTTGGTTGAGTCAATGACGTCGCGTCTGACAACCTATAGCTCTATAAACCTTTTCTCACAGAGCAGTTCATTGCATTGAATGCAGCAAATGACGTACGCTAAGCATTAGTAATTTGGTTTAGAGAGCTTGTACGTCGTAATGATTTCCGCTAGCACGTAGTGCCATCTGGTGCCTACCTGCTCAACTACATACTTTACTACATTACTGTTGAAGATACAGATGAGGGTAAAAGCCCATGCAAAACAAACCGTTTCCAGTTGGCCGCTTTGTATATAGTGTACACGGTAGAATGTTGACTTGCTAATCTCTCGATTTTTATCTTTTTGTTTGAAACAACTTTACATTTTTGTTTATATACGGTATATAAATAATTGTTCTCTTTTCCTCATGGTGGCATTTTCAATGTTTTACAAAATTCACGGAAACAGGTTAGGCAAAGTGAGGTTAGATTTTTTTATTGTACACGATACAAATACCAGATTACGTTTAACACAATGGTTTTCCAACCTTCTCTCCTCATATAATTCCTAATTCAGTAGGTGGCCAACAGTTGGCACCACCTACTTCTAGGAATCATTACAACGTGCAAGTCCTAGTAAATGTTTAGCTTTGAAATGAAGAATCTAGAAGAGATATGAACTTTCTATATTCCTTTTCCTTTCCACACAACTTTGGAAGAAATCTTGGTAGATTTCAAGATTCAAGGTGAATTCTCTCGAATCCAAAGCATTTTTCGGTCGAAGTTGGCTAAACCTTGTTAATCCTTTTTGCTAGTCTAAAATTTGTGAACCTTTTTTTAAATACTCTGTATAGGGGAAGTCAGGTGAATATGAGCATATTTAATGGAAATGCGATTGTATCTAAAAATGATTTATTATAAAAATTTCAAAATATGACTAAAAGTAAGACAGATTCTTCTTTGAACAACGCTAGAAACTACAGAGTTGTACATACTCTTGTATCCGAGTAATGGAGAGGAAAGTAAGGTAGGTGTGCAGTGCTCATATTTCCCATGGTACAAGGGTAATATGAACACTGCATAGGGCATATATGAGCACCATTCTATCAATATCTGCACAACTGAAAAAGGATAAATAACAGTAGAATATACAAAGTAAAAGCTAATAGAATTAAAGATTACAATAATTAGCATAAATGAGTCGCTCATGCTCGTGAAACACACACTCGAACATTAGTCCTGTGAATGTGCAAATAAAGACCTGCGACGAAAAAAAGTCTAAGCAGCAGTTTCAGTTTTGTCAAAAAAAAAAAAAAAAAAAGGACAAAAATAGACAATTAGACTTTTCATCCCCAAGAGGGAGAAGAGTCTAATTGGCCATTTTTTGACAAAATTGAAATTGTGGTTTATACTTTTTCATCGCAGGTAAAAAAAAAAAAAAAAAAAAAAGAAAGTGAATTACGTAAAATAAATAATTACCAAAACAACAGAAACCCTACATTTTTAGCTTTATCTGGAGTTAAAAAAAATAAAATACAACATTTACAATAGGCTATTAACTATTAACTATTAGGCCTATGATTTGTTTGGGGGAGGCTCGGCTTGAGCTAGGCAGGACTGGGGCTCCCATAGACTCCCCAGTTACACCCATTATTGTAGGATGATCCAGAGTCTAGCAATAGACATTAAACCGGAAATTGACGAAAAGTGGCCAAACATAATAGGTTAGGTTGATGATGAACTAAAGGAGTGCAGACTTTGTCATCCATGTCATTACAAATTAGACTGCTTTTTAGTATCTCTCCCAAATAATTTGGTAGTGATTAGGCCTATGAGTCTTGATATTGTAACTATTACTGACTTTAGGTTAGATAATGTTAGGTTAGTTTATAAACGGTCAAATAGGCCGTTACATTCGTATACTGTAAGGAATATTGCTTAGTAACATCTGTTGCCTGTGGGATTACTTTAGAAAGTCATAGTCTTTGATTAATTTGGGGGAGGATCTAAATGCCATTCACAAATTATTATATCACTACAGATTATCTGCTTTAGTTAATACCTGCAAAAGCTCCTCACGTTCATTTCTCTCATTATTTTCAGTAAATTTGTACATGCTCATATTAAACTGAATTTAAAAGCTCACATTTCACCGACTGCTAGTGTTTTTTTAATGCACTGTAGTTTGCAACTATGTTTATCACAAAGAAGTCAACAAACGACTGGCGTTGTGTTCCTAGCCGGAATTGACTATAAATTAAGTGATATATTTTATATAACGAATGAATTCCTCGTTGTAGCTTATTTTCCATTCCCCTGATTTAACTATAGCTCACAAAATATACATTTTTTTCAATTGTACGTACCTTTAAACTTCTCCTTTATTACACAACAATAGCACCACACTAGCTTGGGTTCCACTCTCGTCAACCAAAAAACTCCAAACAAGGCTACCAACTTCGTTGTTTTCCTCTTGCACAATGTACGGGGAAGATATGGGGGTATAAGCTTCGTCTGCTCATATTTTAGGACTGCTCATACTAAACTGACTTCCCCTACTGATTTCGAATTTGGATCTTATATTTATGTGTATGATTCAAATCCCAATAACAAGATCCCGGACTCTGATTAGAATCGGCCGACCGGGTGGCCGAGTGGTCTGCGGCGTTAGGCCATCGGCTCGAAGGTCCCGGGTTCGAGTCCCGGCAGAGGCATGAGTGTGGATTTTAACAGCTAAAGTCCAGAGCGTGAAGGGCTGAAGTCCAAAGTTCTAGACTGGCCCATATAAAAATAAAGTTTACAAAGGTTTTCTGATTAGAATCAAGATTTCAAATTCAGATCTACACAACCAGGTTTCTCTTTAGAATTTGATGATCCAGACATGTGTATTAGCCGGGGTGAAGGTCGAACGAATCAGTTGACTTCTCCCTAGAAATCTATTTAATACTATTAAAGTTTTAAATATATCTTGAGTTACAATAAGAAAGTTTGCTTCCCGCTTCAAAAGTCCAAGCTGCGACACTTCTAATTTGATTTGGCCTTTGATTCTAAGTTGTTACATCTTCGACTTTAAAACATACGCGGACTGGCTGGGAATTCGATTTTCAGAGTGCATTATATGACAGGAGTTTACTGACTCCCCAGATATATTCATTATTAACATAATTTAACGGTTTGCTTCCTCCGTGAAAAAACCAAGCTGCGACCCTGTATTCAAGTAATATTACAAGCGTAATAATATTTATAATGATTTTTTTACAAGTCTAAATGCGTTACAATCTAAGATTCGACATTTTCGTTTCCACCTCAAACAAGAACTTTTGTTCTCGAAGACTGTACAGGAAAGAACAAAATATTATTAAACTTTTGGTTTGTTTCATTTTGACGATTGTCATTTGAAAACTAAGCGAAGAAATGGATTTGCGCTTAAAGGATAAAGAGATAGGGAACTAGAACAGAATGAGGAAATATCATCTACCATCAGCAACTACTCTCTCTCACATTGTGAAATATGGATTATATGCAAATAGAGAAGAAAGGGATTGGAATGGACTGTGTACGTCTATTTGCTGTTCATACATCGTAGGCTGTCTCTCTCTCTCTCTCTCTCTCTATTTCCCATTACGTGCATGGCCCCTAGGCACTACGAAAGCTAAGCAAATAATCCTACGAATACAATTTCAATTTTGTGTGGGAGTAAAGTTCACATACGAAAATTTAGTTCTTGCGTGAGGTTATTCACCCTTCTGCCGATTGTAAATTTATGTGGAAACAAAAACGAGAAAAATATTCTAATAATGATTGGATTTGGCGCAGTCGCTTTATTGAAAAAAAAAGTATGTTAATGTGTAGTTTTGCTAAATTATTTTATTAGTAAAATTAAAAAAAAAAGTTATCAAATCTTTGTAATATTTCATTGGTAAAAAAAACTCCAAATATTTGTAATATTTTATTACTAAATGTTGCAAATATTGTATTAGTAAACTTCGCAAATGTTCATAATATTTCATTAGTAAAATTCGCAAATTAACCAAATATTCTTAATTACTAAAATTCGCAACAATAGAAAATATTAGTAAAATTTCCAAATATGCGTAATATTTTATCGGTAAAATTCGCAATTTTTTGTAATATTTTATTAGTAAACTCTGAAAAATTAGTTAATATTCGTAATATTTTTTTTAGTAAAATTCGCAAAGTTGCCAAATATTTGTAGAATTCTATTAGTAAAGTGGTGGCTTCATTGTGCGCGTAATAAGAAGTAGACATTGTAATGAATCACCGAGCGGCCGTGGTTCAGTGGTAGAACGTTGGCTTAGCATTCGGGAGGCCGAGGTTCAATCGCAGCGGCCGAGCATCCTTACTAAGGTTTTTCCAGGGTTTTCCTGTCCCACCAGGCAATTTCCGGGATGGTACCTTCAACTTATATCCTAGCCGACACCATCCCACATCCTTTTCCCTCCCCTATCCCCACCTAAATCTTGGGTGCCTAAAAATAATTAAAAAATTCAATAAATTGTAGTGAATCATAAATGTAGTGAAACGTCTGCATGATGTGCTTCACATATAATGTTTGTCATCACTACAGGATATTAAATATCCAAGAAATAAACATAATATCATTTGATACCAAATTAACGACATAAATCGACATCAGGAGCGTATACTGTAGACTATCTAGACTACCACCGTATCCTGAGCTTGTGAACAAATATTGTAATCTGCATGAGTAATATTAATTTACATGAAAGTGAGGTAAGTCCAAACAGAATATGTTAGCAAAATCAAAATATTTAGATGTATTTTCCAACCCTGCCAAAGGGCTTCGGTTCTTCTCAGCGCAGCCTAGCACAGAAGGCTGCATACTATAACACACATCGTTGAGTTTGGAATGGGAGACTTTCAGATAATATACAAATAAAGGCTTCGTTTGCAAGATCGATGCCTGTTGTGTATGGAGTTGTCACGCAAATGCAAGTGACGTGGGGGTCAAATACAGGTCATTTAAATTTTGTCATCTGTTCGATATTAGTACCTAGGAGCAGGTAATATCTTAATACTTCAAATATTCATAGGATGAGTGTTTTATCATTGATTCTTAAAATTGTTCTGTGTTCTCAATTGAAGAATGAACCTGTGAATATTCTGTGTGTTTAGAGCCTATTCTGCCGAAATATTTCTCCAGCTATTCCCTTCGGAAGTCAAACCAAGGTACCGGTAGGCATTTTATTTTTAATTCTTCATACAATTTCGTACATTAGAATAGAATTATATTATGTTGAAGTTTAACTTTTGAAAGTTTATAGCTTAAGTTTCCTTTATGTATACTAGTCTATAGTTTAAGTGTATAGTTATTTTCATCAGATCTTGAAACCTATAGCAGGTAAAAGGTGCATATCATTGCTGCAGCTTTACAATGCTTTCTTGTCAGTGCTGTCCCTTATCCTGTCATAGCTGTCCCGGACTACTCGTCTCCGTTCTCAGATTAGTTTTTCCTCCAACTGAAATATAGTTTTTTTTACTATAGAAAGCTTTTCTATAGGGTAAGGTACTTAATTCATATACCCTGTTAAGAATATTGATTGAACCCTATGTTGAAGTTCATAGAACTTTTAAGGAGATTTTTGTCTTTGTTTATAACTTAAAGGTTGAGTTCTTGAATTCAAAGTTTTGATAACATATGGTGTAGTAAAAAGTAATCCATTATTTTTGCATGACATTGAAGGCTTGACTTACCATAGTTAGAATGATCCGATTTAGGTCACATATGCGCCGTTTTGTTCGATAACGTGTTGCCATTTGGAAGGTAATATCATGATGCCTCTCTCATAGAAGCCCTTGTCCCTATTGGCAAAAAATTGAGACAGTCGATGTTCACAAGCCTCTCTTGACGCGAATTTTTCACCAGCAAACGTGTTTGCCATGGACAGGAACAGATGGTAATCACTCGGTGCCAGGTCCGGACTATAAGGTGGATGCATAAGAACCTCCCAACCAAGCTCCCGGAGCTTCTGGCGAGTCACTATCGATGTTTGTGGCCTGGCGTTGTCCTGGTGGAACACAATGCCTCTCCTATTGGCCAAAGCTGGGCGCTTCTGGGCGATTGCTGCCTTCAGACGGTCCAATTGTAGACAGTATAGTTCCGAGTTAAGGGTTTGGCCGTAGGGGAGCAGCTCATAGTAGATAATTCCCTGCCAATCCCACCAAACACACAGCAAAACCTTCCTGGCCGTCAATCCTGGCTTGGGCACCGCGCTTCGACCACGACCGTTTTCGCGTGACGTTGTCGTAAGTGATCCACTTTTCATCACCAGTCACCAACCGCTTCAGAAATGGGTCGCTTTTGTTGCGATTCAACAGCGATTCGCAGATGGAAATTCGGTCCATGAGTTTTTTTTTGCGTTAACTCGTGTGGCACCCATATATCAAGCTTCTTTGTGTATCCAGCCTTATGCAAATGGTTCCACACGGTTTTTTGTGCAATGTTTAGCTGTTGGGCAATCGAAACAGTGCTTACATGACGGTCGGACGCGACAATGCCCATGATTTTATCGACATTTTCGACACTTGGCCTTCCAGTGCGTGGTACATCTTTGACGTCAAAATTACCGGAACGGAATCGACGAAACCAAAATTGCGCGAGATTGGCTGTTACAGTATCAGGACCATAAACACTATTCACATTTGCAGCCGCCTGGCTTGCGTTTTCGCCTTTATCGAAGAAAAACTGTAAAATATAGCGTATTTTCTCTTTGCTAGTGTCCACTTTGACGCGCGCTCACGCAACACTGAGTCAACTCATCACAACTATCTGAACAGTGTTTGTAGTACGCAATCTCATCGTTTGAACGCCATCTCGTTGAAACCGATCGGACTTATACAACGCGAGATACAGGTCACTGAAGCCATCTATTGGCAAAATAATGGATTACTTTTTACTACACCAGATATTCTGCTTATCAAGAATGGATAATATGGTCAGATTGGATCAAACATATTCAAGTCTGAATTGAGGATTTCCGATGAATGTTTTGCCAATTTGTCATTCTATAAGGAAATACTTGATGGTGTAATGGTGAGTAAAAATAATAAGTTTTTATTACATTGCCTGGTGTTTTAGGCAAAGTATGGAATAAAGAAACCAATATAATCTAACCTAGTGTTCAATAGAAAGATTCATGATTTCATACTGTGACTAAAACAATAGGCATTGTTTTAGAATGCCTTATTTCATATATTACCGGTATTTATCGAGCAATATCCAATCTTAAATGTCCACTTTGAACTAGTTTTGACTGCGATGTTTCTGGACAGATGATCACAAATCTTCACTAGCGGTAGTAGTTATGCTGGAGGAGATGCTAATGCAGTTTGAGATTGCCGAAAAGTTGATTGGTTTTCCTTAGTTCTTTATACTCTGAAACATTTCTGAATCCCGAATCTACCTTCAGTTAATGCTAATTCATTGCGTACACCAGTTATGTATATGATGATGTATTTTCTGGTCTGACGCAAGTTTACGATCCACAGATCCATGGGCAAGATGAAACAATGTTAGATTGCCATTAAATTCTATAAGATAAAATTGATGTCTTAAGCGGAAAGCAAAACTTTTACGTGGACTTTGAGACAGTGATGTCCCTACCGACGGGACAAAACGCGAAACTCATTGATGGTGAAGTGACGAATAAAATAATTTATTCAACAAAGACGCCATCCACAAGGGATTAATTAACGTCACATATTTAAAAATAACGAAAGAAAATAATGGAAAATTTGAGCAATATTGTCTCATTTCCAGAACAGCTTAGTGATTCTGTACTCGTCTAAGAATACTGAAGCCTCGTGGATACGAGAGATTTTCGAAATAAATATGAATCAACAGTATTTCACTCCTCTAGCTCATCTGGGCCCGGTTTTCGAGAGCAGAAAAGAACTCATTTTCAGCTGTCGTCGAAGCGTATCCTTCCTACACATTGTGTCATTTTCTCTCTACATAAGTGACTCTATCGTTAGACTAAATTACAAGTATTTTAAGGATTATCCGAAAAGTAAAATTTTGAAATATCAAGTTTCCAAAAGAATGCGTTAACATGAGTCGAAAGCCCGAGTTTCAGGTAATGCTAACATTGCAATTACATCAAGCACCGTATTGTAATATCGCACGTAAATGCATACTTGTACTCAAGATCCGAAATCAGTGCCGGCCGGGTGGATGAGCGGTCTGCGGCGGTAGGCCATCGGCTCGAAGGTCCCGGGTTCGAGTCCCGGCAGAGGCATGGGTGTGGATTTTAACAGCTAAGGGCGAATCGTGACGGGTCGAAGTCCAAAGTTACTAGACTGGTCCATATAAAAATAAAGTTTAAGTTTACCGAAATCAGTGGAGCAAAAGAATATAGATTTCATACAAAAATCTTACAAATATATTTCCGCATGTTTCTTGATAGTGTCTCGGATATCTCCTTGAAAAAGAAAAACAACATAAATTGATAATGTCTCGATGTTGGAACAGTCTCTGATACTGGATTCATATCTATGAATAGTTCCACAAAGCTTTAGGATACTTTACAGCAGGGATTTCGCCAGGATTTTCAGTTTGGGGGGGATATAAAGAAAAAAATTGGGAGGATGTAAGTAGAGTTTGCACCGATTTTTGAACGCAAAAAGTTAAAGTTGGGGGGATCTCGAGGATTTGGGGGTGACACTCTCACAGTGAGGGGAGCTGGCGGAATCACTGCCTTACAGTATTCATTTTTAAAAAAGATTTGAGACCAACAGGAAAAAATAAACAAATGAAATAATAAATTGTTAATAAAGAATATAAGAGAACATTGTCAATAAAACTATCGTAGTGTTGGGAATAAAAGTAAATATTTCTTCTAGACTTTATTATGTAAAAAAGGAATAAAAATATTTATTAAATATATATATAATGTACTTGAGGGTTACTCACAAAGCACTTCGTGGACCCCTCAGGGATTTGCCAACACAGTTTAGAAACAACAATCTGGTTAAAAGCCATGTAAAAATCATTGCGGAAAGATTTCTTTATCGGTTGTACAAATGTTTAATGAAATTGTAGAAAATTAAAAAATAATGTTTAATGAAAGTGTACAAAAGTGACAAGTGTTTATCAAAAGCGTAGATAATGAAAAATATTTAACGAAAGTGTACAAAAGTGGTGAAAAAATGTGTACAAAATTGAAAAAATGTTTGGTGAAAAGTGAAAACACGTTTAAAAAATATACAAAAATGATTTGTTTTAAACAAAAGTGAACAGGAAGTGAAAAAATGTTTACGAAAAGTGAACAAAAGTGAAAAACACTTAACGAAAAATGTACAAAAGTGAATAATATTTCACGAAAGTGTACAAAAGTGTAAAATAATTAGCGAGAGTGAGAACAAAGTTCAATGAAACTGTGCTAAAGAATGAGAAAATGTTCTTAAGTGTGAAAAGTTGATTAACGAAGCTGTGCAAAAGTGTGAAAAACGTACTAGAGAGAACAAAATTAGATTCAGTTTTGCTTTACTCGTGAAAGATGTATCTTTTTGTCACTGTCAGTGTACTTTTAGTGCAGATTTCCCTCACTTTGAAGTGCAGTGAAATGAACCAAACTTCACTCATTTAAAGCCTGGGAAAGGCTCATTCAAAATGTTGAAAAAGTGTAATTCTTTTACAGTGAGTGCATGAATGATGATTGTCCTAATATAATAAGAGAAAGGAAACAGTGACACAAGTTTACTGTGCCATGTAAACTATAACTAGTGAAATTCAGATCACTTAAAAAAAATGTCTATTAACTTACATTGTCCACATGGAGACTATCTAATTTTGCCTCTATTATTTGCCAGTCCTAGGCACCTATTGACCCAATCTCAGCTCCTTTTCTCCATCACTCTCTTTCTCTTGTGTAAACAGACCTTTTTCAATTGATCTCCTTTTATTCGAGTGCAAGAGGAAAGTGAGTGGTTTGAATAAAGAGGGGTGGAAATCTACGTACAAAGGCCATTAAGAGGCGACGTTGAGCAAACAAAATGGTTGAAAGTCCGATGAACGGTTGAAAGAATCTTGAAACGTAGGGCGATTACGAAATTACTCAGCGCTCGAAGAAATAGAGAACCAACTGCCAGATTTTGTTTCCTTTGGCTGGTGCAGAGAAGCAGGATTTTCCAGCGTGATTGTCCACTGTAATCTGTACCAGTTCCTTACTGTCATTAATTATTAAGTGTATTTAATTTAAGTTTGATAGAATTATTCTTTACTTTTCATTATAAAAAAAAACTTAATTATTTTTTTCATTTATTTCTCCTTCCTTCCTTCCTCTCTTCCATTCTATCTTTTTCTTTCTTCCTCCTTTTTCTTCCTTTCTGACGTTCTTTCTTATTTATTTCTTCATTTTCTTCCCTTTGTTTTTATTCTTGCTTTTCTTACTTCGTTCTTTCCTTTCGTTCATTTTTCTTTCTTCCATTCTTTTCATTCGTTCATACTCTTTCTATTCTTTCGTTAACGTTTTCTTTCTTTCCTCTTTACTTTCGTCCTTTTTATCCTTTCTTTCTTCTTTTCTTTAGTCCATTTTCATTTCTTTCCTTCCTTATTTCTTTTGTTCATTTCATTTCTTTCCTTCTTCTTTTTTCCCTCAATTTCTCTCTTTTCTGTTCTTCGTTTTCTTTCTTTCCTTCCTTTCATTTTCGTTTATTTTTACGTTATTTTCATATTTATTTCGTTTATCTCCTTTTTTCCTTCTTTTCTTTCGTTCATTTTAGTTTTTTCTTTCCTTCCTTTCTTTTGTTCATTTTTTATTTCTATTTCTCCTTTTTCTTTCGTTCGTTTTCATCCCCTCCTTCTTTCTTCCTTCATTCTTTCGTTCATTTTCCTTCCTTCCTTCCTCTCATCCGTCTTATCTTTCGTTAATTTTCATTTTCTTCTTTTCCTTACCTTCCTTCCTTGCTTTATTTATTTATTTAAGGATAACATTCAAATGCAGTACGAGGCGGTCACTTAACACGGTGCACAATATAAAGAAGAACTAATAGTCACCTTAGAACCAGAAGGTACTATGTCCATAATTCTCAAAATTGGAGTTCCTTTTATAGTCACTATAAATTTGTTACATTTCTAACATTTCTATCCATTTTGGAGGTCGTTTTGTAAGATAGTACCTTTAGGGTTGATGCTCTTTGGTACAAGGTCATTGACTACAGTGTTAACTCCATTTTGCACCAAAGTGGACATAGTACCTTATGGTTCCAAGTTACTTTACTTACTTTATTTTGTATGGTCCATTCTAGTAACTTTTTCATTTCGGCACGTCACGATTATCCGTCACGTTCTAGTTAAAAATCCACAATCACAAACATCCATGCCCCGGCCGATATTCGAACCAGGGACCTTCGAGTCGCTGTCTTAGTGCCCTAACTCACACGGCTACCAGGTCGGTTCTGGTTCTAAGGTGACGAAATATATAAACTAATAAAATTTGTAAGAACATCAAGATGACAAGTACTATGAATTAAGTTTATATATTTGAATTCAAAAGGTGCTTTTAAAGGTAGAAATATCAAATAAGTGAGAGAGTAATATTTTGTAGTCATCTTGTTTATAAGTGAGCTTCGAATTAGATTTATTGTAGGTGTGATAGTTTAGAAGAGGGCTACATTTAATGTTAGTTGAATAGGTACACGAAACTTGACGTATGAGGGGATTTGAATTACGCTCAGATTTGTAACGGCATCTCAATATTGAATTCTTTCTTCTCCATCACTCTGTCACGCTTTCAAGAAAGTTGGATTACAGAACTTCTTTATCATACCTAGTCTCAAAGGTATTAAACCGTTATTCCAATAATGAGATTTAGCTGAGTTTCTGAAAGAAAGTTAACTCGGAATAATTGCTGAGAGCACCGTCTTGTTAGTAATAACCAACGAATCTCAGCTGCCGGGCTTCCGTGCTCTTTATTCAGCTAAGCAGTCAACTTGATTCATCCAACGTCTCTCATTAATTTATGTCCTAAATCAGCTTTCCTTTATATTTTCAGCTGATAAACCCACCTGTTGACTAGGGAGATATGAAAGAATATTGCGAATGGCAAGCTACAGGTATCCTCCATCCATTCCTTTCCTTTTGATTCCATCCATTTCTTTCCTTTCCTTTTGATTCCATTAATTTCTTTCCTTCTTTCCTTTCCTTTTGATTCCATCCATTTTATTTTATTTTATTCCTTTCGTTTCGGTTCCGTCAATTTCCTTTCCTTTCGTTTCGATTTCCTCAATTTCCTTTCGTTTAGATTCCGTCAATTTCCTTTCCTTTCATTTACGTTCGATTTCATCCATTTAATTTTCTTTCTATTCTGTCGATTTTCTTTTCTATCCTATCTCTCCTTTTCCTTCCTTTCATTTTCATTTCATCCATTTTCTTTTCTTTCCTTCGTTTTCTTTCAAATCCGTCAATTTCCTTTTCTTTTCTTTCCGTTCGATTTCATCCATTTCCTTTCCTTTCGATTATGTCAATTTACTTTCCTTTTCTTTCAATTCCGTTGCATCCATTACCTTCCCTTTTCTTTTGATGCCATCCATTTCCTTGTGATTCCATCCATTACTAGCGCCTCAACATACAAAGTCCTATTTTCGTAAGCTTTCAAACACATGATTTAATCAAGTGAAAAAAAAAACGCGCCGTACCTCATTTACCTAATCTCCACGTGCCCTTGGTCACTAATTTAATTAAATTTCCTAATGCGTGTATATAAATAAAAAAGAGGAAAGTTATTTTTCTTAAGAAAATACAAACAAAACCACACCAAGATTCGATCCCAGGTTCTCCATACTAGCTTTCCGACATGCTACCAATACACCAAATTGGCAAGTGGAAATTAGCCGCTTGTTAGTCTTATTTACGTTTAAGGAGTAATATTTACTGCTTAAGGAGTAATGCGCCTGCGCGTGAATGGCCCCGGCTTAAAAGGACTTTCTGTATTGAGACACTACACATCCATTTCCTTTCCTTTCCTTTCCTTTTGAGTCCACCTATTTTATTTCCGTTTTTCCTTTCGTTTCGATTTCGTCAGTTTCCTTTCCTTTCGTTTCGATTCCATCAATTTCCTTTCCTTTTCATTTCACCCATTTCCTTTCGATTCCGACAATTTTATTTTCTTTCCTACTTCTTGGTAGGGTGATTTTAGGTCCGTTTAGAAGGATTTTTAGGATTGGAGGCATTTGAAACACCTACATGCCTCCAAACACCATTTTCAAAATGGCGGCCATTTTCAGAATGTCGACCGATTTAATAGTTTTGTCTTCATCTTAATGCCCTAATTTATAAACTGAATTTATAAATAGTTTTGTCTCCACTGGAAGTTAAATAAATACACTTCATTAGTTTTCTTCGTTGTTGCAGTAGAGGTAATAAAACTACGAGCAGCGATTAAAAAATATTATTAGGGTCAGAGAAATGCAAAAATGGCTGAAGTTGCCTATCTTACAGGGGCAGAAATAGGAAAATATTTCCAGGGACAAGTTTTCGTTTTAAAATACAAACTATTCATTTTCACTACTAAAAGGAGCTAATCTAAAATGAAAATACAATAGAATGAACTCTATGAACGGTGTTATACTAAAACGCACCTAAATGTTGCATAACTTCCAGAGGCGGGGTCTGATAAATTAAATTGCTTAGAAACCTATCCAAATATGACAAACTTTTACTTCTGTTGGTGTTTGGTATGCATTAAATACGAATGTCAACACTAAGAACGATATGTGTAAAAACTATCCATTTTATGTACGAATTGATTTATTTTGAATGAAAGAACTACGGGCAATCATTACAGCTAATTGTATTGACAGACTACTGTTGACATTGTAGTTCTATGTAAAATGTCAGATATGAAAGTTACGAAAACTTTCATGTGATAAAATACATGAAGCATTAGAAATATGTAAATGTGACATGGTAGAAAGCATACATTATTATTGATATGTGTTAACAGCTATTTACAGATGATAATTTATTGTAATAAAAATACTGAAGTTCTGGAAGGTAATATTGTTTTATTCGTTGAGGAATATTTAAGATATTGGGATCGACTTTAGATACTTCCCAGAAAGGGTATTGATCTATGTTAAATAGTTTTAATATAAGATTTTTTGGCATTGATACCCATATTAATATGTTAGTATATTATAGTAGCGCCACAAATAGGCTGTAAGTTGTTGGTCCTTGTTGGCTTCCGACAGTGTGTGGGGTACCCACTTTCTCAACTCGTACACCTTCCTATGCGATGCATGTGAATTCTGACCGTTTCATCAGAAACCTGGAAGCATTCGGCAAGCTCACTACACGTTAAAGTCACTAAGCATTTGTCTTCGAAACTGCTTGAGCTATGACTGTTGTGAGTGTGTAAAACACCTGTCTTGCTCACGGTCAATGTTCCTATTCCCACCTCACACTTATTTCCGTAACATTGATCACGTCTTTCCATGCGACGTCAAAAACGGGAAGAACATTTTTGTTGCCTTTTAGTTCGAGACCATCGTAAAAACTACTATTTGAAAAACTACAACACTCTGGTAAGTGTCCCAATAATTTATCAACAATTATAATAAATTTTTAAAAAGCGGTATCGTAAACGTAAACTCTGTGTGCTGAGAATATGTTTCTAAATTGCCCTGAAGATAGGCAACCGCCATTAATTTTGTATAGAAAGGGTTTAATAAATATATATTCAAGTTTAATATACCGTATATACATTCTAGTCTACAACATTATGTTTCGTTGTAACGAAGAGGTTATGGCTGAAAGAATGTAAAATAATGAGTCTTAAACAGTACTAACCCCCACCCCATACTCCCCACCTTTGTAGAATTTTTAATGCCTCCAATCTTCAAAATGCTTAGGGTGATGTCTGTAACTCATGTACAGTTACTTACAAAAGTAAATGGAGATTGGAATTATAAGAAATAGTAGCTTTTCCTCCAGGATAATTGTTGTACTGTACGCCTAATAAACAACCAACATGACAGTACAAATATGTGCGAAAACATGGATGCCAGGATATTCCTCTATTTTGAGGAAGAAAATTTGAGTCCTTCAGCATCATTTAGAGAACTACGAAAGAGTTAGACAGAAATCCCATTCTTGTCTTGTTCAAACACACACACACACACACACAGAAAAAGCATTGAAGAAGACGGGGAAAGATCGAAATAAGAGGAGAAAACAAGGAAAAAGGGAAAGAACAATGGCACAATACATGGAAATAAGTGAAATTTTAACGCTTAGGAACACAGTCTGCGTTTCTCTCCTCCTCCCCGCCTCTCTCTGTCTTGTGTTTTTCTCTCTTTACGAGATAAATCTCTTTCAAGAGAAATCGCGAACATCATTCACAGCGCTTAATTCCTTGAAGAAAATATTTTGAAATCCAGACTGGGAATCGAACCCAGAACCTTCAGAATGATAGTCTGACACGGACCACTTAGCTACGCAGACCATAACAAATGTGTTATTAAATCAGCCATTAAACGCGCTTCCCTCAGCGGTATATATATATATATATATATATATATATATATATATATATATATATATAAAGCAAATCCCACTTGCGGGCGACGCGTTTATTCGCCAATCTCAATCGGTAAGAATAAAAATAAATTTATTAGAAATTCTGCGTTCAAACTGTGGATAAGACAGAAAGGTTTACGGTATCTTATACAAACTATGTAATTCCCTAGTATATTTAGCCCACAGTTTGCAACAGTGTGATGTGTGCTTTATATATGTTGTTTATAACCACAAGGAGATGTCAAATACCTAATAAAACAACATAATGCCTTTTGAAAAAATAAACGTTTTACCGGGATGGCAAAACTGACAACCTGGTAACATCGTGCCTTATATCAACCATGTTTTTGTAAACAAATTTCCGCAAACGAAATTTTAATTCAATGCGTCGTTTCTGATTTATTGAGAACTATTCATTTTCTTCCCATCGTTAGGAGTCGATTTGGGGCTCCAAGTTGGAATCACTGTATCTCCAAAACGAAGCCGAATTCGACCCATCTTCATATAACCGTTTGTTTGTCATGACTCATACTATCACCTCCGAAAGTATTGAACTTTCATCCCATTTGAAAAAAAATATATGTTTGTGTTGAGGTTGCAACACTGTCCATGCGATATCACTCCATTGTGCATGGAAGGCTGCCCGCCCCCCTCTGTCGGTACATGTTCCACTGCACACTTTTTGTATTTTCTTTCAGTGCTTTGCAATATTCCAGTGGTTTGATTAAAATGGGACACCCTGTATATATATAAAGAACATTAGATTGTCTCTATCTTTTGTAAGGTACCGGTTAATATTACAAAAAGTATGGGGATGACAATTTGCAGATGGAAATATTTGTCTGTATTAACCTCCCCGAATCAATCCTGAACTAATTTTAAGACCTGAATTGAAAAACATCCCAAGTCCACCGGAGTATATTTTTCAGGAGGAACGAATAACATTCCAAGGTTTTCGTTTGTTATCCTATTCAGCGGAAATTATTTTGTATTAAAAATGGTTTCTGTGGTAGGATGAGGATGTAATATTAATGCAAGTGGATAGCCCTTGGAACATAGATACCGACGAACAGAAAAAATGCAAATACGAAAAAGTGGACTTGGGATGTTCTTCAATTCAGGTCTTCAATTGCAAAACATCCCAAGTCCAGTTTTTTCGTATTTTTATTTTTTCTGTTCGTTCGGCGTGTATGTTCCAAGTGCTATCCACTTACGTAATATTACATCCTAACTCGAACTAAAAAAAAACTTTTTTTTTATACAAAATAATTTCGACTGAATAGAATAACATCCCAAATCCTTGAACTGTTTTTGTTCCTCTTAAAAAAATATTCCGGTGGACTTGGGATGTTTTGCAATTCAGGTATTCGTATATATTATTAATGAAAGATAACAGAAAATAGTTTGGCATTGATAACTTGACTACTGATATGATTTATAGTAATATTTTTAAACTACAATATAACATGTTAAATAAAATTTAACTGAATGAAACTAATTGTCACAAGACTTTTTATAATATGAAACATCAACAAAGGTATTAAATTAATATTATCCACATTCCTGAAACAAATTATAGTTTCAAGAGGCAAGTCTTGGACTCGTATCGAGTCACGAGGGATAAGTCTCTCGATCTTGGTCTCGTGTCGAGTAAGTCTCGATGTATAGTGTCTCGGTCTCGTCTCGATTCTTAGACCTTAGTCTCAGACTTGGTCTTGGTCTCGGTCTCGGTACCATACCTAATATCTTTTCTTGTTCCTACAAATTAAGGTCTAGTTAGCTCAAGCTTTCTAAGAAGAAATTTCATAACCATTTAAAGAGCTGAATCCGTGCCGATTTTTATTTTATTTTCTCTTTCATTGTTGAGTTTCATTGTTATAGTTTTGTATATGCACAACAACAATCAACCTATTTTTCAACGGTAAACAAAAAATAAAATAAACAATCGGTACGGATTGAACTCTTGAAATAGCTATGAACTATCATTTCCGGAAGTTTGAACTCTCTAGGCTTGAATTTATAAGAGCAACATTGCAATTTAGTGCAACAATAAAATTCGTTAGACTTACAGAGGTACAATCTAACGTTAGAGAGCTTTAGTTTACGCTTGCTTTTATAGATATTTTAAGCAATGCAATATATATTGTTACACTTGTAAAGATAATGAAATAGATGTTTATAGGGCAGAACTATTGTGTAGTGTTTTGGACTAAGAATATGTTACTCTAGATGGCAATATGAGGCATGACAATACGAATTAGGCGGGGCAAGTTCGTGGGTGAACTTAGATCCGTTGTTTAGTATTCTTCGTATACAAAGATCAATAGTAAGTTTGGGTGAAGTTTAAATAGCTTTAGTAAAGCTAGTCTTAAGTTCAGAGATAAAAGCATTTTCATAAGAAATTTTGGTGATGGTATTAAGTTCTTCAGAACAAACATAATTATGTAGAAAAATCAGTAGAGTGTTAGCTTATTGACGTTGTCTATTAGATAAATAGTTTGCAATCGTAATTAATTTTTGTCATAAGGTAAGCTAAGGAGAGGTGCCGCACTTAAATTATCTCCGAAACCAGTCGTCAGATGGTAGCACTAATCTGTGAGCACGTGGTACACTTCGCATAAAAAATATTGCGACAGCGAACGCCGTGCAGCTAGGCCACCCAAATGGCACTTTCTTATCCCATAATCGTGTCTGGTAAACAGAGCCTCGCTTTCTCCATTTTTTGTCTCGCCCATACTAAAATCAGCAAACATCAAGATAATATTTTCTTTCAAAATGTACATATATTAGTATCGATAAAATGAAAGAATAAAAGTGAGACGAAACAATATATATATAAATTGATGGAAGGAGAAATTTAAACACAGACAATGAAAAATTGAAACCGATGGATGTCTGTTAGACAGAGAAATGAGAGAGAGAGAGAGAGATCAAAAAGCATAGAAAGAAGAAGAAGAAGAAGAAGAAGAAGAAGAGGGAGTACAGATAAAAATATGGAATTTAAACGTAGTAAAAAAGAACCTAACATTATAAAGTTCAGTTCCCACATATCTAACAGAAAGATAAAATTGACTTTTGGATTTTATATTTTTTCAGGGCTATTTAAATATATAAAGGGTGCTTGAAAAATTCATAAAGTCGCTTTCAAAATGGAGACCTGGTAGTCAGATTAAATACTCATGATTTCCAGTGAAACTGCAGAGTTTGAGACACATCTAGGATAATGTCAAAAGTGTAACGCACATGCGTTGTTTGCGCGTGGTTCGGTTGAAAATTCGGTGGGGCTTATTGAGCTCACTGTTTTGGAATACATTATAATCAGGGATTCCGCCAGGATTTTTAGATTAGGGGAGGTGCAAAGTCAAAATTAGTAGTTTTGTAATGTTTCTATCAACTTTTGACGGTAAAAAAGTTTAAGTTGGGATGTAGTCTCGAGGATTTGGGCTGACACCCCCACAGAGACCGGCGTCTGGTGGAATCACTGATTGTAACAAACCAAGGCCATACCTTCCACTCCAGATTGATAATACAAATTGAACATAAAAAGAAAATGAATGAATGATAATTTTTCTGCTTCATTTCTATCAGAAAGGGACAAGATTATATCTCCAAACTGTATCAAAATGAAAAGTTACAAATGTTCAAAAGGAAAATTAGCATGCTTCTTATAGGCATAGTAGACCTTACATTTTCCACATTTTAAACGTGAAAAAAAGAAACACATTTAATAGTATATTGATAAATTATAGGATAGAAACGAATTTTGTGCCAAAATAATATAAAAAGAATTCTTCTCTTGAAATAGCCAAATAAGGGGGCCAATTTCTACTAATATCTTAAAATTTATCTGTTCTAGATATGTTACTATATATTCCACATATTGCGAATATAACGTTCTAATAATTACAACACTAATCAGCTATTGTTTATAACAATTCGCACAGATGGAATGAACACGGCAGAGCTGAAACTGTCGGGGGATGCTGGTCAGGTTTTGGACTGTGTCACCGGGTTTAGGATTCGAACCCATTCTGACCCAGTGATTCGATTTAGATCTAATAACCTGGAGGTTGAAAGAGAGATTTTCATTATTTCATTGGGATTGAACAGTGATTCTTCCAGGGTGACCAGGACCGGAGATCACAAAAACTACGACCCCGAAATTCCCAGTTAAATAGATTTTCCAGAGCGGGTCAATCGGGTTGCCGGGTCACTTATATTTGGGTCAGGCCCTATCAGGGTCATCGAAACTGGCCCGGAATTGGCTCTGGAGCACGCACAAAAAGAGATAGTGTGTGTAAAGTAACATAAAAAATAAACATGAATAAAAATAGCCTTGTAAAAAAAAACTTTGGCTTGAATAGGGTTTGAACCTATGTTGTTTTGCTTTAGAACCGAAAAGTCCAGCACGTTTCCCCTCCTTCATCTTGCCACCTAAAAGAAAAGTCATGAATTACTAAGTTCAAATGCGAGTAAAATTTAACATTGCATATATGTGTTACATTTTGTCTGCATGTGTTGTGTGGTAAATAAACACATGTGTACACATGTCCTTTTTGTCATGTCGAATTATGAAATTAATATATTTTGACAGTTTTAAGAACAAATCCAATTTAGGGTAAGTATTGTCACATTAAGATACGATCATTTATTGTCTTTTATTTTAACGTAAACCAGGCTGAACGAAGCTAACATCACCAAAAAATTGTCATTAGGAAATGAAGAAGTTAAAACTTCAATTAAAAGTTCTATTACACTTCGTGCAATATGACAAGTTGAACGTAACACAAATTTTAACTTTTGACACTTTGTATTGTAAGCATAAAAAGTCATCACTTGCAGGCGATTCGAACCTACAACCATGAGGTTTCCTACTCCAGGTAATGCCTCACGATTGAATTAGATTCGTCATCATATTTCTATATTACGCGAAAGTGTAGCTTTTTTGTAAATTTTCGGAACGGACTTTCTGACTGAAGTCGCCTAGCATCACAATTATCTCCACATTTTCAACTTATGTGGAATATGAAAAGAAAAAACCTACATTAATTTGCTATAATGATGCTCATGAGTATGGGATCGAACACCATATCTTCCAACATTTTTTTTTTACTTTTTCCAGAGAACGTTAAAGTTTCGTTCTCTACCAATTGTAAATGGTGTTTACATTCAAAGTATGACAAATTGTGGTTGAATTTATTTGTAAATGTTTATATAATGAAGAAGAGAATAAAGAAAGTACGCAAAGATAAAACCTGTTTCTAAACATTATCAATAATAATTGCTACGAACGACTAAACGAACAGCTGAGCTCCTAACGACGGAACGTATAGTTTTCGCTAAAGTTGTTCCGAACCACTCTGTTCAATTGTCCTCCACGGACTTGAGCCCATGTTTAGGCGTACCAAGAAGTAAGTAAATATTTTGTGTAACGCTATACACAAGCTTATTCGACAAGACCATGTATAGTATAGCTCTTGACTTTTATGTATACGTTGGATCGATCCCTGCTCATCCATGTGCGCTTTGTGGTGGAGAAAAACGGTGTGCGCATGCGCAGATATAGTAGAGAGACCCTGGGGGGGGGCAATACAATTTGTTTTATTGATAACAAATTTCAAAGCTATCGTTTAGAATGAAACATTTAAAGTCGCTCATAAATGATTGGGGGCAATGCCCCCATAAATCCGCCCATGCTTGTGCGTGCGTTTTCACGGGGTTCTCCCGTTTCCTCCCATTTTATTCATTCCACCAATTAATCTCATGATTATTCATCCGGCCTGAGCCAAAGTTGCCTAAAAGGTCTTAAAACTAAATTCAAAATTCAATTTAAATTCAATTTTATGTATGCACGCACTCTCCTTTATTTTGGAAAAGGTAGATAAAATGGAATACGAGCCTCATATCCAAAGAATGATTCGCGAGATTGGTGCTGTGTAAAATATATGTGCGTGGCGTAACAAGGATAGAAACATAGCGATATCATTATTCGTTGATGTGACAACTTAGCAGTGAAGGTAGAATCTTTTGCTGGAAGTCAAAAAGTCAAACATCAATTGGCGTGCACTTTAAATTTGCTGTATAATGCCAAAAGAATATTTGTTATTTGAGATTATACCTACATATACTGGGTCACCATACTACAGATATTGGACTTTAATAAACAAATACTGGACAGTTAAGAAAAGTCCAATCATATGTTCAAGTTCGTGAACTAGGTTCGTTCGTCTGTTCGTCGGGGTTTATTGAATAAAGTTGTTCGGAGCCCACTTAACTAGAAACTAGTGCCATCCTTAGGTGCTCAGAAGTTGATTTAGGCACTTTGTAACAATATTGTTGCTGATGATGTTCAGTGATTATATTGGAGGGGGATTGCTTTAAAAGAAAACATTATCAAGCTGTCAGTGTTCTTTTTCATATATTACGCTATTGACAGAGTGTATTTCCATAATATTCAATGCTGTTCTACAGGGAATATAAAACTGTTAGTTATCGGACATTTTACGGCAATAATAATAATAATAATTATTATTATTATTATTCCTATAAGCGCGCCTTTGAACTTCCACGGAGCAAAAATACATAGCTGTTATTGTTTCTTTCATTTTTAATGGATATTTTTATTTCGGATGTAATACCACTAATTTGTCTATAAGTAATTGAGTAAAGTAGTTTTAGCGTGCACTTTGGTTTAAACAACTTACAGGAAGAAGTTGGCTATTTCCAAAGATTAGCTCTGAACTTAGTAATTCATGGTTTCTACCTTTTGAGGGCAAGATGGAGTAGAGGAAACTTGTTGGACTTTTCAGTACTAAAGCAAACCAACATAGGTTCAAACTCTGTTCAAGTCAAAGTTTTTTGTAAAGCGATCGTGAAGAATATCATAATTTCTCATACAAAACGGAGAATCCTTCAGACTGTGTAATCAAGTACCTGAGTCACTATACAGAGAAAGACGATTTACGAATGTTGGGTGGAAAAGTCCAAATAAAGCCTCAGGAGGTTACCAGGACAGTTAACACGTCATTGATCTGAAGTATCTATTTTATTCTTAGAAAGAAACACTATACGATTTTTAAACACGTTTTGTGGAGTCTCGCTATCGTGTTGGACTTCCAGTTGGGAAACTTCGGTGCGATTCTCCATCAGCCAGTATCTTTTTCGCATAAACTGAAATATTCAAACAAAGATTCATCTCCGGGTTGGAGAATTTCGAAGCATCACTGGTGAGAATCCGAGTAAACAGTGTTTGTGTTCTTTAGCATAATGATAATGTAGTTTTCATGTTTTTCATTGGTATTTATCTCTTCCTCTCTTTCTTCATGTATCGTTATCGTGTCTTCGCTGCTTCTTTCTCTTCTTCTTCTTCTTCTCCTCTATACTAGTACAGCAGATATGTGAAAGGGTTGTGCCTCTAATGATATAAGCATGACACTTACAGCATGGATAAAGCACATTATTCTAAAGATATTAAGATATAGGGTCGTCTCAGATTTTTGCGGAACTGGCCGTAATTTTGAAAACAAAAATGCCCCCAAAACGATTTTCTGCATTTATCTTACAAACCGAACTCCGTACAGAAATTTTGTAAGGGTACAAAATGAAAGACCATATGTTTTTCTTTCTGAGTCGTTATTACCAATTTTCTCCTAGAACGAATGGTCACAAAGTTATCACCGGTTTTTTAATTTGAACATTTCAACATTTAACTCTCTTGATTCTTTATCATTAAAGGTACAATTTTGCCAAATATTTCAGCTATCTGCCGGACTATAAGGAACATGCTAATTTGCATTTGAACATTTGTAACTTTTCGTTTTGATGTAGTTTAGATATATAATGTTGGCTCTTTCTGATACAAAGTAAGCAGAAAAATTATCATTCATTCATTTTATTTTTATGTTCAATTTGCATTATCAGTCTGGAATGGAAGGTATGGCCTACAGTATCTACTGGGTTTGTTACAATCAGTGATTCCACCAGTCACCGGCCCCTGTGGAGGTGTCAGCCCCAAATCCTCGAGACTACACCCCAACTTAAACTTTTTTTACAGTCAAAAGTTGATAGAAACATTACAAAACTACTAATTTTGACTTTACACGTCCCCTAATCTGAAAATCCTGGCGGAATCCCTGATTACAATGTATTCTAAAACAGTGCGCTCAATAAGCCCCACCGAATTTGCAACCGAACCACGCGCAAACAAAGCATGTGTGTTACACTTTTGACATTATCCTAGATGTGTCTCAAACTCTGCAGTTTCACTGGAAATCATGAGTATTTAATCTGACCACCAAGTTTGGTCTCCATTTTGGAAGTGACTTTATGAATTTTTCAAACACCTCTCTATATATTCGAATAGCCCTGAAAAAATATAAAATTCAAAAGTCAATTCTATCTTGCTGTTAGATATGTGGGAACTGAACTTTATAATGTGAAGTTCTTTTTTACTACGTTTAAATTCCATATTTTTATCTGTACTCCCTCTTCTTCTTCTCTACGCTTTTCTCTCTCTCATTTATCTGCCTCTGTCTAAGAGACATCCATCGGTTTCAATTTTTCATTGTGTGTGTTAAAATTTCTCCTTCCATCAATTTATACATTATGATCGCATAAGCCTTTGTAAAATCAGGCAAATTATATTTTATTCATTGTATTAGTCCAGGAGCATATGTCAATATTTCCTAGTCCGTGGGATTTTGAGTGAAGGGATGTTGCGGCTAGGTGGAATACCTTCATTAGAAGGTACCTAATCATGTGGTACCAGGTGGCAAGCCGATAACCGTGGCAGGGAACCAGGAGGGGGGGAAACAAAATGGCCGCCGGTAAAGTTCGTCTTTCTGCTTTTAAAGTGTTATAACTTCTACAAATTTTAAATTAAAACCTTCGTGGTTGTGCGAATATTTTAATAACACATTAGAAATTCCATTTTAGGATAATTTGTTGCCATAGCGACGCCATGTTTTAAATATGGCGTCCTTAAATCCCAAAATTAATTATTATCAATCTCTTTTCTTTATATTCGAAGCGAAATAACTCGTAAACTGCCAAAGGTAGACGAAATAGCCCTGAAATAAACGTTGTAGGCCATTGCAAGGGCTTTCCAACGAGGTATGTTCCATTTCTGTATCTTTAAAACTAACGGAGGTAGACTAGTTTATGTAATGGTAAGTGTATGGCTTATGGCTTTTAATGTAGGACCAGAAAGATTGGTCTGACACCTACATTTGTAAGTTCGTGAGTTTTGTGTGAAGGACCGTTGCGGGTAGGGGGAATGCCTTCATTAGAAGGTACTTAATCATGTGGTACCAGGTGGCAAGCCGATAACCGTGGCAGGGGACCGGGAGGGGGGAAACAAAATGGCCGCCGGTGAAATTTGTCTCTCTGCCTTTAAAGTGCTATAACTTCTACAAATTTTAAATTAAAACGTTCGTGGTTGTGCGAATATTTTAATAACACATTAGAAATTCCATTTTATTATAATTTGTTGCCATATTTTAAATATGGCGTCCTTAAATCCCAAAATTAATTATTCTCGATCCCCTTCTTTTTATATATTCAAAGGGAAATAACTTTTAAATTGCTACATGTAGGCGAAAGTATCCTGAAATAAACGTTCTTGGACAATTCAAGATCTTTAAAATGAGAATGGTAGATGTAGTACTTTTTGGTTTTTAATACAGGGGCAGAAAGATTGGTGAAAGACGCTGTGAAAGGTGGAAATTCAATATCACAAGCTTAAGCTTACTGGTTTTTTAAGGACTCAGAGCGTCCCTTTTAGGGTTGGGCGTGTAAAATATAAATCAGAATTGGGCTATCATCATCGTCATCTTTGCTTTATTTGTTTTTAAACTATGCGTTTCTTGAGGGGGACTGAAAAGAGGGGTGTAACGAAAGCACAACACAAACATAAACTGCACAAAAAGCACAACATAAACAAGTAACTTTGGCTTTACATTTACCTAATCTATCCTATATGATGCTCTGTGGTACAATTAGTTTAGAAATATACCCTCGAGTTACACATTTTTGGATTTAAAAGAGAAACCACATAAAGAAAAAATATATTTTCTTGCGAGATTTTTTATTAACTAATCTGTCAATACCATTGTTTATATTCCTTGGTGTTTGATTTATTTTATTTATTTCATTTATTTACTTTTATTTCTTTATCAACCCGTTGTCTATCCGACCCAGTCGGTCACTATAAAAAAATCACTCAATTGGTTAGTGGGTCTTTGGTTGGTTTCTCACCTGAGCATTCCTTACATTCTATTGCTAAGGTTCCTCCCCTACGATGTCACACCTATGGTTTCTCACCTGAGCATTCCTTACATTCTGTTTCTAAGGTTTCTCCCCTACGATGCCACACCTATGGTTTCTCACCTGAGCATTCCTTACATTCTATTTTTAAGGTTTCTCCCCTACGATGTCACACCTATGTTCTGTTTTGTTTACCATTTGATTCAGTGATTCAGCCACCAGTATCTTATTGCATGGAGTTTTAACAATGTTTATTATAAGCGTAAATTGTCACATGTACTGACACGGGTATTCACATTTTCTCAGCTTGTTATTATTGTGAGTTCCGGCAATTCGTTGTTGTTATCCACATTGTTTCTGGAGAATTTGAAAATCAGATTCATTTGGTTTCGAAAATAATGTTTCTTTATGATAACAACAATTGATTCCATTATTTGGGAGAACAAAGGCCATATGAAGACTAGCCATCGAGAGTCTCATCACTATCATCTTCTGAATTTTCCCATCGTAAGTCATAGTTTACATGACTTAGTCATAGTCTTTACATGACTTTACATAGTCATAGTTTCCCATCGCAACACTTAGTTGTGCTTGGACTTTCCTGTGTCTCTTAATGGTGAAAATCCCAAAGGTCCCGGGTTCGATCCCCGGTCCAGTCACATACTTTTCACTCTTTAATATCAATTGTATCTGTACCTACAGAGGTTTGATGTACAGAAAAAATCGAAAGTTGCCTCCATTTCATCTTTGGATAATATAGATGAGTTGAAAAATAGCAACTGGGGCCCAGGAACAACCCCTAGACGTAAAAATGCAAACTAACATGCAGGGTTGCCCACAGAGGGAGGCTATGACGGAAACTGCGTCATTTAAATATTTGAGGGTGGTAAAAAATCTATAAAAATCTGTTTGAGGGGGAGGGGTTATAAAAATTAATCGAAAGCAAGAGTATCTTTTTATGGAAGAGCAACTACGAATAAGACAGTGTATAACATTTTTCTTTGCCCTTTTATTTGTACTACGATCTTGACCAATTTGTTGAATGGTTCAGCGGTCTTCAATTTGCATTTATGGAAGTATTGATTAATAATTTTTCCTACTAAGGATACTGGTTCGAACGTATTGATTAATTTTAGAAGTGGTGGTTCGAATCCCTCCTTGGTTCTGGAACAAACATATGTAAATTTATAAACCTCCTTTTTTTTAAAAAAAAATATTTCAATTTTGACTGCTGCGATAATGAGTTGCCTCTCTCTCGGCACGAAATTAAATTACCGGTTAATTTTGTATAGTTTTGTAAATGCCTCCGAGATAAATGAAATTAAGTGAAATATAAAAACGTAGTGCCTTACACAATATGATTTTTAAGTGCATTTATTTCCTTATAATTCTGTCAGACACCACTTGTTTCATAAGTAGAAAAAAAACGAAGTGTTAGCACGAACAAATTTTCTTTCCCGCTTTCTTCTATAGCAGAAGTATTTAAAGGAGTCGTAACTACTAACTACATCCCTTACCACAGAATCACATTGTCTACGACACTTCGATCTGCACTTTTTCTGAACTTTATTACATTAGGAGATATGTACGAAAATTTTTAAAATGAGCTGATAATTTAATTTTGATGCCGAAAGCCCTCTTAATTACGTAACTAGTCATCCCACTTTAGTTTGAAGTTCAGATTGTGTTTTGTCCAGAGTTTGGACTTAGAGGAAGTCATGTTTAGAGGGCAGATCCTTGCCCAGTCATTATCACCCGTGTCCATGTTTAACCAGAGGCAAAGTCATCAATCCTCCTTGATTGAAGCGTTGTTTCGATGTATATTTTATATCCATTAAAATTCGTTGCGCCAGACCAGATTGATATTTGAATTAGCAGGTTATAGTAGTTCTTTTTATGTAATAGCATTTTAAATATTTTACAGTAATACTCTTCCAGCAATTTCCACGTAGCAATCTGTAGCCTCAGATCAGATATTCCTTATTCTGGGCCGCAATCTTGAAACCGTTCCAGTAACTTCAGATTTATTTTCGACTTTGTCGTAGGTGTGCCTGAATTTTAGCCAGTGATCTTTGAGCTTTGCTTGCTGAGAGCTGTTTTTGGTTAGCACGAAGAATTTTGAATTTCAACTTAAAATTATGGGTAATAGAGCAGGCGATTTAGCACGAGAAATTGTGTTGCTGAAAGTGTTTGTACATAGAATTTGAATTTACATAATTACACCATCGGGCTGGAGGAGGGATAAATCACACAGTTTGGGGGGATGGGGTGTCATGGGCATAGAGGATGGTGGGCACCACTTTAACATGCAATGCTTTCGCAGGAAATATGCAATTGCTTCGTAGTAAAGTAACTTAAATATTGAAAATGCTTCCACTACATACACAAATCTCGATATGTCGTTAAAGATTAAACTATTATGGGATGTGGGGAAGGGTTGTATAAAGTATAACTGTATGAAAATATGAAGGGTGAAAGAAAAGACATTACCTAACCATTTTGCTATTTTGCTCGCTGCAAGAAAGATCATTAAGGGTCAATTACAACTGTCAATTTCTGTTTGTTTACATTAGCCGTATCCTTGGGCTTATTTATCAAAATCCATTCAATATCGTGTTATTTTTCTCCGTTATTTTTCATAATTCCCCGTGCACTTTCCCATAAGCTATTTTACTTGAAGTATTGCCACTTGGGTACGTTTCCTTGTTACGTTCATGTCTTGTATCAGTGCTTTTTGACGCCTTTAGCTGGAATACTTTAGTTTCTTTGGGAAGGACAGAACAAGTGTATGATCCGATGACTTTTTTAAAATAGAGAGTGTGGAACATAACGCTATCAACAAATATAAGAAGGAAACGCTATAGAAATATTAAGTTCTACTGTGAAAATGTTTGTAGCCATCAACCCTGACAACCAGGTGTAAAGAGCGGTTCGTGTACTGAGGGACAGTGCCCGCCCTATCGATTCCACAATCTCGTAAGCGCTTGCGTAAGGCCATATTTGCACTACACTCACTCCATCTGTCGTCAGCGCGTAGTACTACAGATTATTTTGTAGGTGAACAGCGGAAGGACGCTCGAATTGCCGAGCGCTGGTTTAGAAAAGCGTTTTCCTTGCGCAGAGCAAGAGAAAAAGAAAAAAAATTCTAGTAAAAAAAAACCCACGGACACTTGTTAGCAAGGAGTGAGAGGTAAGTACGAACTCGCTTCCCTGTTTTTTGTTGCAGTTTGAAGTTTTAAAAGCTTTGCTTCTTTTCTTCTTTATATGAAACGTTTATAACTTGTTGAACTGTGCGCAAATAATATTCTAGTGAATTTTCTTGTTCACAATATCAGGTAAAATCAAGTCATAGTGCACGGTTGCGAAATAAGCCGAGACTTTCCCGCGCAAGAAACTGCCCCAGTTTGTTTGAGCTTTGAACAATCTCCTAAACAGCAAATTCCGAAGCGAAATTAAGAATAATTTTCAATTATTTTTATAAATTTAATATTGTTCAAAGTAAATTTAGCGGGGACCAGTGGATTAGATTCAATCTTGTGAATTGAGAGTGGATTATATGTGCTTGTTGTCACATAGGGGTTGCAAGGGTTGATCTGGCTGGGACTGCACTCGAGCGAGCAGAAATCAAGGGGTTGCGAACTAAAGAGGGGAAAAAATAAGGGTTGAAGAGCAAAGCGACGTAATGGAACCCTAGACAAAGCTCTTCTAATTCCAGTGATGAGTTTGCGGTGTACTGAACTTTTGCGGAATAGATTTAAAAAAAAGAAAAAAAAAACAGTCTAGTAAAGAAAACGGTTTTGAAAGAAATGAGGAAATAAAGTGTACATAAGGGAATCACTGCTCAGTACGAAAACCAGGGATTCCATAATGATTTTCAGTTTGGGGGGTGAAAAGTCAAAATTGGGAGGGTATAAGTGGAGTTTTGCACCGTTTCTATCTTTTTGACCGAAATTTTTTAAAGTTGAGAGGGAGGGAGGTCGAGAATTTGGAGGTGAAACCCGCTACTGAGAGGTCTGGCGGAATGACTTACGAAAACTCTCTCTCTCTCTCTCTCTCTATATATATATATATATATATATATATATATATATATATATATATATACACACAACTGGATAGAATAATGTCGTTCACTAACCTACCTGGAAACTGAAAGAGTGAATGTTATTTTCTTTCTAAATTTAGAAAGAAATACTGAATTACGAATTAGATTCAAGAAAGAGTAAGCTGAAGCAATTGATCTCTATCCAAAATCGATAAGAGACTGATTGAAGTGATACAAAATAATGAAAATATGAAGCCAGAAGCGTAGGGAACAGTTAATCTCGATTGCTTAACCAATATGAATCAAATTTTAAGTTTAAACTATTTTTTTATGCTTCTTATCGCTGTGCGACCCCTTTCTAATTTTATATCTTAATTCATGCGCATAACTCAAGAATTAAGCCAGAAAGAAAACAATGAGCCGCACAGCAATAAGAAATGTAAAAACTGTTAAAACTGAAAGTTTTGTCCATACTGGTTTAGACTGGAAGTGGATGATCGAGGGTAAATGTTTGCTCTGACGAAGCCAATCACTCCAGTATCTTTATGTAGACCTCTATGGCTAAAAAGAACTGAAAATGGAAAGGAAAAACTTAATCAAGCTTCTAATTAATATTTTAAATGAAGGACCATAATGCGCCGTTTACTGCAGGTAACAAACCATGAAACTGGAAAAAGAATACACTTTCGCTAGTTTTGTGTTTTAAAAATGTAATTATATGCACAATAATCTGGCGAAGTCTTTGATGTCTTTCTGAAGATATTTTAAACGGTTTTGTAGCACTTCGTTTATCAAAACTACTTTCTCAACACTTACTGAACATATCTTGTTAATAACATGCCCTGGCAAACTTTTTCTCTTATATTTAACGTGGAATTCCTTCAATATTCATGGGAAATGAAGGTATTCCATGTGGCTTCCTCAGTCACACCAGGCAAATGGCGGAATGGTACCTTGAACTTAGGTCCTGGCCGACACCTTCCCTTATGCTTTTTCTTACCCTTTCCCAGAGCCTTAGATGCTTAAAGACCATAAATAAAATTCAAAATCCATGCGAAATAGCTCGATAGGTACATTACGCAAAATATAGAAAATCCGTGATTATATTCGATTTAGATTTAAGGCAAGGGTTTCATATATATTGCGCTTGTCACGGCGTTTAGCTCGGCGTTTGAAACCTTGCCCGGTTTTTGAACTTTAAGATTATTTCCCTATCGAACATTTTTGTGAACGTAGATGCAGAAAACTGTTCAACTAGAGACCGGAATATTTTAAAACGTTTTCAAGAATTTATCAGAACTCTATTGTTTTACAGTATATCTGTTGTATATCTGAAAGTTTTTCTTTTTGAAGCTGAATAATACAGAGTACCAAATAAGAGCGACAGCATGAAAACTTATGGACTATCGAATGTGACTTCAGTGAACCGTTGAGCGGACTCGCTATAACTGCTGAAATATTTAAACAAATCGAACAAAGTTCTCGATATGGGACCCATTAGAGACTTGGAGGCCACTTAGATTAATTTTTAAGAAGGTTCAACCCTTTTCTGTGCTTCAATGATCTGAATGATCATACAAGAGAGGGAAGACAAGCGTACACTAAAAAGGAATGTAATATCGTAACTAATATGCACATTTAGGACGTTTTAGTGCACGAGGAGCTTAAAAATTGCTTTGTTTTCTATAAAGAAATAAGAAGGAAATTACTTATAGTTTTGTTTGAAAAGTATTGTATTCATAACATTTGATTACCTGAATATTTTTTCTTCTACAAAAGGACAAAGAGGTTCAAAATTTAAATAACATAAATTCTACATATAAATTAAAGTTTTCCGGTGTAAATAATTTTACATATTGGATCTTCTTGTCTGTTGTACATATTTCGTATCATGTGGATCTAAAACATGATGTTAACTCGCGTTTCTTTTTCAGAGTACTAAACAATTTTTTTTAGACGTTCCTTTGGTAATTTCTGTTCGTTAGTGAGTTACCAACGCAGGCTAGCGAGTAAACAAAAAACAGGTAGAATCTGATTTTAGATTTAGGTTCAAGTCCGTTGATTTATCTGGCCATTTTTTTCTATCTCGCAAGGCTACTTCCTTTTCCTTGTGGTATTGTTACACTAAATGCTCTCAACCTCTAACGCACACTAGCTTCTAAACGAAATCAGTTAGAAACAAACTGACTTCAGATTAGAGTTCAAACACATCGTCGCTCTTAACTTGATGAGGTTACAACCTTTCTTTATGTATAGGGTCAATTTTAGTGACTCGTTGACCCGGTCTGCAAAGTGGAGCTGAAATGGGTCACCGTTAATTGTAGTCAGGTTTTGGACTAGGTCAACGGGTCACGTATTTAGATGTCACCAGATCATAACTAGGTCAAAAGTCGATCACCGACTCGCTGGGCCATAGAGCGAGTCTAGTCATTTGGGTCAATAAGGTGTCATCGAGTCTGTCGGGTAATTTGGGTTAAGATCTGGTAAAGTTTCCGGTCAGACCGAGTCAGCAAGCCAAAATTTGGTCCCCGGTTCAAAAGTCGATCATCGAATCACTGGATCACGGAATCATTTAGGGAAAGACTGACTCAGTTTGGTAAAATTCTTGTCAAGAAGGGGTCAAGTTTCGGACTTGGTCAGGCCGAATCACCATAAGAAACACTGTTGAAGCTCAATGATGTGTGATAAAGATATAATTCAAAACTCTACCTAACTTGATCCAATTCACCCGTGACCCGTTTCAGCTCGGGTTCCGCTCCGACTCTAAAGCGGACTATCGTCTCAACGAAACTGATTATAGAATTCCATTCAGCGATCTCGCGTTATTCATTTTTTTTTCTGGTGATATCATAACGTTTTTCGCATATTATTTCTATACGATCTGCATTTCTGTGAAATTCGACATATCCAATCCGGATCGTGCTTAGTTTCTTCAACTTGACTTACAAGACTACTTCGTGAATTGTTCTATCAACCACTCCAGTTTTTTTTTTCTGTTAACAGTACTTTACCGACAAGCACTGTCACTATTTTCAAATAAATTGAACTTCCATATTTTCGTTTTCTCTTTTTGTTAAACGATGAAATCACATAAACTTCATTTATTTAGAAGTAAGAGATTGTTTTGATGCCTCTTACAGTTATGATCCTAATAAACATTTGAAAATATAATCAACTATTTGATAATCGTCAACAATTCCATTTCTCTTCAGTTTAATTAAGTTTATTTTCATTTTTATTAAAGAAAAATTAATATTCTTAATCTTCTTTTAAACATATACGAGTACATGGAAATTGAGAATCCATAACTTCAAAATAAGCATACTTGCCGTCTACGGGACTGAACTTGAAATTGAATTTAATCCTATCAGGAGATTAAATGGAGTCTGTTTGTCCGTATTCCAAGGATTCATATCATAGGAAAAGGTTATTTATTTTACTTTTAAAAGGATTAGATGGAGTACACTGTACTACGCCGGTGGGAGTTGCATGTGTTAGCATGATGATGGATTACGTAAACTATAAATAACAGTGCCAAGAAACAGATCGGAAATTTGAATTTTATTTATGGCCTTCAGGCATCTAAGACTCAGACCGAGAAGCAGATGGAGAGTTTCCGGTGTAATGGTTAGAGCATCGAATAATAGCTGACCGGGCGACCAGGGTTAGTTTCCCGACGTGCTGATAAGTTTTTAACTTCTTGTTTTATTCAAAGAACTTGACTTTCTTCATACTTGCTCTCTTTTGATTCCTTTTGCATTTTTCAATATTTTTCATTATATGCGTTCCCAAATTTTCACAAACTTCATGGTTAAAAAAATAAGTTTGGTACTTCCTTTGTTCATTATATGCGATGGAACACACCTTTTTTTCCCCCCTTCTATAGAATCCAAATTATCCACTCTCTCGCGGCATAATTTCAATACCGAGTCAGTAGTCTTTCGCACCAGAGTAGTCTATACAGTGGTGTAATTCCATAACTATGGAAAACTTCTATGGTGTGAACGAACTAGTCAGTGTGGTCCTTAAGAGGATGTAGTGAATGTCAGGTAATCTGTCGCGTAAAGACGAAGCAAATCCTTTGGAAAAAAAATCTCTCTTTTTTTTAGCCTAAAAATAATTTCCTCTCTAAACAGTTTAGGATCGAGCTAAATTCCATCCTAGAGTAGAAACTACACTTGAATAGAGTAGTTTTGACCGCCAAACATTTGCTTACACTATATCACCAAGAAGTCATGTGTGTGTGTGGAGGAAAATAGGTGAAGTGATGTCTTGCCCTAAAGGTGGCGATAGACTATTTAAATCCATTACATCAAATAAGACTTGTTTTCAGGTAAGGCACTTGAAGCGGTTAGAGGATAAAGGTGTCATATTGCGGTGCTGTAATACATCAAAAACCCATAGAACCACCGATAATTGCCTAAAGTAGCTCATTTTTGCTCACAATTATTGTGAGTGAACAGCAGATGGGATAACGAAATTTCACTAGTATAGTCGTAGCCGAAGCGGGAGAAAAGTCAGGGGGACATATTCCTCATTAGCCCAATGTAGAAGGCCATCACGAAGGCAATGTTTGGTTTCTCCGATTTTTCTCTTCTGTTGTATGGTACCAGACTTTATGATTGTTACATATGTTTTGCGAGAATACATAGGGTTTACGTTGGATTCTTTCTTTTCGTAACCGTATGATCAGTGTAAGTGTTACCAACTGCCTGTGAATTATGATATAATCGGATTTTTCCGTAAAATTTCAGGTTTTTCCTTTTTCTCCTTTTAAATATGAAGCACAATGGGAACACATGGTATATTCTTCTCTCCAAAACATGAAAGCCTTGCGTCATCATATGTTTACACGGACATGTGGAAGGAATCTCTGTGGTTTTGACCCAAACGTTGCCACTTCTCTCTTTACTATTCTTCCCTTCCTTTCCTTTTTTTCTTTGGAAAAGATATGACCACCTTTCGCTTCTGCCATCTGCTTCGAGAAAGTGGCAACGCCAGGGAAAATTTCTTGTCGTAGTCTTTCTGGTAGTCGTGACTATGTTAACCGCAACTGATAGGTCAGCCGGTTCCCTCACCGAAGGCTCTCATGCTCTGGAACCTACTTTACCGTTGGAATCTCTGGTTCGTGCGCTTTCCAACGAGGTATCGTTTATAACTGTCGGGTAATTAGTGAGGACACCAGCGTCGCCAATATGAAGGGCTTCTCCTATTGAACATTTCCCCCTTCCAAAACAAATTTTCCCACCAAAAAATTATGAAAGCTACAAAAATTGATTTCCGCGTTCCCATTTTCGTAACGTGGACAAGAAATGGAATAAAATGACACCTCACTCGTCTTTGCCGGGTAAAGTGGCCCACTTTCCACCCCAGCTGATAGTCTAATAGCCATATTGCGCCAATAGGCATCTTCCCCCAAATCACTCTGATAATAATTGCTCGATGGCCCGAGATATTGTAACTAACACTTCTGTGAATAGACTCCCCTGGATTACAGTCTGCAATTGTTTTCACTCCCGATCACTTTTGGATTTTTTTTGTGTAAATTTTTAGACAAGTTCGAATGTACAATAAGTTTTGGTAGCATAAGAAAGAAACAAGAATGTTGGCGGCATCGAGGATAGAACTTTCATCTTAAAAAAATAGCTATGAAAGGGACACCTTTGATTGTAAGACTGAATTCGTCATTGTTGTCACTATATATTGTTGAAGAATTTTGATGCAAAAAAAAAAAAACAAAAAAAACTATAGATTATCAATGTGTGTCGTGAACAAAATGCGAATAAGAAGTGTTTATAAGGTAATACGGAAAACTAGGTGGCGTAAAAAGCGTTCTGAACGTACCTCTAAAGAGAAGCTCGCTACACTTCTCAATCATATTACTTACACTTTTCCTTTTAGCACAACACTAAGAATATAAGAAAAGAAACGACAAGAAAGTGTAAACGAAGTTGATTATTTTTAACATCATAACGTCCTGAAAATGTACAAAAAAAAGAAGAAGAAGCTACGGAACCTACAGTTTATAGTCTGTGACCCGGCCTGACCCAGAAGTAGCTAACCCGATTGGCTCAGTCTTAACCCGAATGACTGAGGATCCAATCGGTCCCTTCACGATTATTCACTATTATAAATATTAGATGGGGGAACTTCATTTTTGAGAGCTTTAAAAAGATTTTAATGCTTGTATCGTATTTAAGACTTCAAACACAAAATTATTTCAGAAGTTCCTGTCTCACAGAAGGAGAGGGGGAGTATTTGCACAACTCCGGTCTTATTTGTGTTCTTTCCGGGGATTTGAAACTTTTCCCAAATGTATTGTAAAGTGACTTTACGGTTCGTATTTTTCGTGTTGCGGGGAGATCACACGCCCGGTCACCCCTGAAAGAAACACTGATTAAACACTAACAGGCAAATAATTAAAAAGTATGCTTTGCCCTACGGGTCAGTGAGTCGAAATCGAGTCAACGCGTCAGTTCAGGTCCCGCTAACCCAGTGATCCGTTTCAACTCTGCTCCAAAGCACTTGTGTCCCCACGGTGCATCGAGAACTTTTGATTAAAGGCAGACTACATTGCTAGAAAGTGTAAATTTCTCATATAATAAAAAAAATAAGATACAAGATGGACTACGATTGTAGATACCTTGAGCTCGGGTTGGTTGACAGGTAAGCGCGCTCGCTTTCTCTTAGATCACCAGCTCGTTTAGGACAATAATAATTCATTAATTCATTGTAGGTATCTTAGGTTGAGCCCCAGTTTCAGGTTTCAGTGAATACTAGTGATGGACACAGAATTTATGTATCAAACCGATTTTCCTTATTGTATTTCGAAACCCGTAAGTAAGTACTCTCTGCTGATACTTAGCATGCTAATCTGAGATTCCAGAAGATCTGCTGATCAGGTCCTGGATGTCATCTGTTTTTTCTGAAACAAAATTTAAATCTAGATACAACAAAAAAAGAAGAGAAAGTAATAATTAAACAAAGAAAACCAAATAGAAAGTGCCAAGAAATTAAACTAACTGAAATCTAGATCCTGGTATTTGCTAATTAATCTATTATTTACTAAGAAAGTGGACGACGCGTACATGTTTTGTGTCCGACATGTTACACGATATGGCAATATCGAATCATTAATATATAGAATCTAATGTCTGTGTTCCTTGGGTCTAGAAGCAGCTACTAGAGGCATTTTAAGTTACCCATATTTTATTCAACCCGCACCAATGCGCGGGTACTTTGACTTGTACGACATAAATTTAAAATGAAAGTTGCATATCTGATTCTTCCTATCTATATTTTGTTCAGTGTTGCCAGGTTAAATTAAAAATATTTTCCGCCGCCCATTTTCTTTGAATCTAGGTGTACATTAGGCCAATTGGAAGGAGTGGTAAAGATTTTTGCTTTTCTTTTTTGGACATTCACATGATGTCTCTAGAGCGGCCTACGGGGTGTCGAATGGAAAGACTAAGATAATCATTGCTAATGAATTGATTGGAATGAATTGGTCATGCCAAATTTGCCAAATTCGAATCGTTGGTCGGAAGACTGGAGTTCGATTCCCACCCAGGTCACGATCTATCATATTTTTTTAAAGAACTTTATTTCTTTTGGTTACTATTTATTAAGGCTCCCTTTTGCTTGCTTGTGCATTTTAAGCATTATATACAATTCACGTAAATGGGTTGAATAGAAAGTCAGGTTAGACTTCATACACGCTTCGCAGACATTATGCCAAAAGAGCGTCAGCGAGCGAAAGCGGGTTAGTCGTCAAATTAGACAGTTTTTTCCCTTCTACACGGTGCTAAATTATCTACTCACTGTGCTGATTCACTACCTGTGCGGACGTAACTTCTGTTATGATTTCCTATGGCGAGACACTCGTCGATAGAGTGTACCCAGCATAGGTATTTGATCCAAATTTATGATTGAAGTTTGCAGCTTATACGGGATTACTATACTTACCTATTGCGCAATTTCAATTCATTGCCAATAAAATTGTTACCTAGACAAAAACCCTTTATATGGCACTTTTCTCAATTACAAACTTTGCTCCAGTTCGTGTGTTTGGTACAATTTTGATTGTATTTGCTAATCCGACACCTATTACGTCATTTGTGACGGAACATAGCCACATTTGGACTTCTCTATCTCCGAAGCTAGCGAAGTTTAAAGCTTTCTTAAAAAAAATAACGCATTAATTTATGACTTTAATTCCTTAAACACCCTGTACTATAAATGAGAAGAGAACAATTCTTTACTGAAAATAAAAACTATTCAATGCTCTGGCCTCGGTGGAGCAGCCGCATATACACACACACATACTGGCATTAGCAACGTTGAGAAATTGCGAAGCATTTTGAGTTATGGCTTATCTGGGGATCTTTGAATTGAAACTAGAGCCGTTACCATCCCCTTTTCCTTCTCCAATTGCAGAGACAGTAAATTAAAAATTAAAACTGTACACAGACGATGAAAATTCAATAACGATACATTAAAGACAGATTGAGAATAAAACAGTTTGCTTTAAATTTAAAGTTTCTTGTTTTTTCAAGAACAACCATTTTACTCGTTGTGGATACAATAGGATGAGGTAATTTAGCCGGTAAATAGTATGGGAACAGAAACATTTACTTCACCCGATGTATCAAATAGTGAAGTATTGTTACGAGTGAAAATAAACTTCATTGTAGTTTCTATCGATAAATTGGGAAACTGTCTTTAAGATTTGTGATACCGCCTTAGTTTCTCTCGCGAAAGAGAGCGTTTTTCCAAGAATGTGTAGACGGGAAACTATTAGGAAGAAGATGGAGGTTGGAATCTCCATGTCTTCTCGCTTATTTTTTCTCGATTATTTCAATGACAACACACAGGCAGATAAACAAAAGTAAATATTATAATTTGTATGGTGTTCAGCGCTTTAATAATGAATGCAACTTACGTTCTGCAAATGGAAATTCATCGTTGTAAGTAGACATTGTTTGAACATCATGTTGTCCCCATTGTTGACATACCAAAGTGACATATACAGGTTCGTTCTTAGTCTCCGTACGATGGCTCCTACTGCACATACAGCCTCGAAACAAAAAACGTACATACCAAATTACATATGAAGAATCACACAGTGATGTTGCTGAAAGCAGTGGCGTCCCGGGAATAGTGGTACGGAAGTAAACTTCAAAATTTTAAGAAGCAACAAGGGTTGGTTTTGCTCTTTTGAAAAAAGCGGTATATTTTGAATATTTAGAGAAAACACTTTTCGATATCTCGTATCTTAAGCAGTTACAAAAGCTAATAATATTATACTACCCAAAACTTGTATATGAGTCGCCGTGGCTCAGAGTGGGATCGGGCGGTCCGGGTTCAAATCTCGGGCAGGACACTAGGTACTTTTTCGCAGTGTTCACGTGAATGGCACTCTGACTAATTATAGGTAATTATGACTATTTTTTCAGTGGTGATTACCAAAAAAATTTGGTCTGCTATATATCAACCAAATAATTGGTTTTCTTTACCAAACTTTTCTTTCTTTGTATCACAAAGTCAAATCTTGTAGGTAGATCCGGGTACATTTTCCAACGGTCTAGAAAAATAGGTTCTATACGTCAACCTGTTAATAAGTAGTGTCATTTATCAAGCTTTCACTGCTGAAGGTTCATGGGTGCTATGGCCTGAATTTGTAACCTAGTAATTAGCGAATACGTCTAGAGCTTGTATTCTGATGCGTTAGACCAGATTGAGTCGTAACTGTGTCTGGTGTATAGTTTGTGTTTCAGGTCTGTATGTTTTCCATGTTGTGACGTACAGCCAATTGTTTTTCTTGTTATGAATTCATTCTTGTTGGTTAGCAAGACAACTACTGACATCAACGAGTATTGTATACGTATGTAAGTGTTAAATAGAATTTATTCGGAAAAGCTGAGAGGGATGTAGTCATCACCAGGTTTGATAAAGGTGTTTTCCAGTATGACAGACAGATTTCTATACTGTGTACTTCAATGTAATGAGTACGGGTAAAAACTGCAAAGCCACTCTACTGTGTAGCAAATTGTTTGGCAGATATAGGCCAGTATATGTCTTCACAAACGTAAGTGAGGATTTGCTACAAATTGAGTGAGCCAGAAGGGAGAATCACAATAGTCACACAGGGCAAAAGGCACTTCAGGGCAACCTTCAAATTCAAAAGCACACTCCATATGCGCGATGTCAAGTGCCATATACCCAGTACAGGCCCGTAGTCAATGGGTGCTAGAGAGGCTTAGACCCCAAATTCTTCCTAGTCCCCTACTTTGCACACGTATATGTAAATTAAAGGTCAAACTTGATACTTGATAAAATTTTAATAATTTTCTGTGGATGCTCTTAAATGTATATTATTGGTACGTACAAATGTGAGCTTTTATACAGTATATCATATTCCATCATTTTCGAATCGAATGTGACTTATCAATCAAAAAATCAGCATTTTATAGTTTTAGAAGTGCTTTACTATAGCAAATTTAAAAAAAGGCGCGCTTAACGACCCCCTAACAAAGTTGCAAATTCAGTTTGCAAGTTTTTATGCGAAAAATGTTAAAAAGTAATATTCAGACGTGAATTAACATCTTGTGATAACAAAAGGGCATTGTTAGACGTATTGGGTGCGGTTCGGAAAGCGCATGACGATTTTTATAAAATTAAAGAAATTAGATATGTTTGCGAGTCTCACCTGAAGTTTGTTTCATTTAAAAGAAACTATTTTCTACCTATGAGCTCCTGCGTAGCCTAGTCGGTAGCGCGCTCGACTTCAGTGCGAGCTGTCCCGGGTTCGATTCCAAGTGAGGGCTAAACAATTTCGGTGTTGACCCAGCATCGGGAGGACAGTTGGGGATCTGCTGTGAATAAAAGACAGTGGCGATCACAGTGAGAGCTTCGGCACTCCTCTCCCAACCCGTCTGGTCAGCGTGGGAGCAGTAGACCAACTCCTCCCTTCGGGGAGAGGCCTCATCCACTAGTGGATTGAATATGGCTGTGATTTATTATTATTATTCTCTACCTATATAAAATATACTCTAATAATAAACACTGAAGTATTCACTTTGATAAATTAGCAGTCTACCTACACCATGAACTTAATTTCTTTTTTCAAAAAGAAGCTCAGATAACAGCAAAAATGTCTGGGAGTATTAAATCGATTCCTGCCTGGGACAAACAATTGATACTCCTACAGGAACACTGCAAACTTCCCCTTAAAATATAGACATGATTTAACATATAAAAGCACTTTAGGCCCAATGGGGGTTGCTCAACTGTTTACAAAACAAATACGCAATTAAAGTTTAAGAATATAAAAATCAATGCGACAAAACTCCACGCAGCTTCCGGAAACAAATAGTGCAACAAAGATTCTCCACCAACATCTGTGTATTTAGTCCAATCGTGGCTAGGAGAAATATAAAAATTGAGAAGAATAAACCGGTCTGAAAGGACCTGCCGCTTAGGCGAAACGCTAAAAAAAGTTGACAAAGAAGATAGCACATTTATCACTTGCTATACTTAGCAAAAAATGACTACGTTTTATGCAAGATAAACACGAAAAAATGAAATTATCTTTTTCTGACATTTTCTACCAACAAAAGGGGGTGAAAGGAGAGAAATCCGCTAATAGAAGAAACAGGCATTGATTCACTTCGTAAAGAAATGAAAAAAAAAAAAAAAACAAAGAAGGAAATTCTCATCTATTAATATCGATATAATGTTTGTTTGTGAGAGCCAGACGGACAAACACCACAATGCAGAATCCAAAATATCGTGCCTAGAAGCAGTTGAGCTTAAAAGAAAGCTTATTGGGGTCCAGAATTATTCATGAGGCGTGAAGCCTCTTCAGCTAGAGAAACTATACAAGGAATTTCCACTGAACATACTACACATATCAGCCCAAATATAAGACTCTTCCCACATACAAGTGAAAGGAAGTCCTGATTGAATTCCAAGGATGCGGGCTTCGATTCCCCAGTGACCAGACTATTAGAAGTAGGTTGAGTCAAATCACAGGTTGGTGTGGCAACCAAAACTATAGACTAGTATCGAGAGTTACATTGGTCTGGTTGTCTCGATTTAAATAGAAAAAAAAAGATAGATTATTCCAAACGTTAACTATCTTAAATTTCTGGAAATAATAATTCCATCCATGTAGTTGAGTTTTGAATCATAGTGTGATAATTTTGCGTAATATATTGGCTCGTATGCTTCATCAGATCAAGCAACTGATCCCTCAACTATCAGGACCGGTGCTCTTTCAAAAGATTTTGATTGGTGACGGGCCTGGATTGAATCAGGTCTAATATATCTAGCCGTTTCACGTTACCGTTTCTCTGTTACTTTTCCGTAATCATGCCTTATCGGCGAAAGCTATGTGCGATATTTGCGGCGAGGTAATGCAATATATATAGGGTGTTGTAAAGCAGCGCCGACATGCCTGCCTTACGAAATTCCTGATATGAAAATTAGAGAAATAAGTACAGACCATCGAGGATGTACAAATGCTTCGTTTCAGCGCTATAGGGTTCGGAAAGTGTGAGAAAATGAACTCTAAAGCTAATAATTCTAATACCATTAAGAGTAGAACTGCGACTGCATGGCACCCTCAAAGACTTCGAGCCTGCTGTATCCAAAACTGCATATTCCAAAATTATCCAATGGATGCGCAAGGGATGGCAAATAGGAAGTAGGGGATTCCCAGACATTCTCTGGAGTAAATGTGGATAGAAATAAGCGCCAATAAGAGGACTTTCCGTATGAGAACAAATGATAAACGTAAGCACTGGAATCATCTAACCGGGCAATGACATTCTCTTTTACTGAAAAAAAAAATCGCTTAAATCTGTGTAATTTACTTATTTTTTGTTATGTAACCACGTATCATTGATTGAAATTGTTCCGCAGAGAAATCTGTTTGATATATCGACCAGTCCCCGCCCCCCGAAGGTATTCGGCTGGCTACGGATCTGACCCAGTATACGGTATACGAATATATACGAAGTCTTGTCGAAAAAAAAATCCTGTTCGAACCGGCCATCCTGTGGCCATGACCTTATTTAAGGTGCCATCCCGGCATACATTTGGTGAATCCAAGGGATGCTGGAGAATATCAGTCAGGATGGTCGGTCGTGGGGGTAGTACCCACATGGCTACCCATTGCCGATCCAAAGTCCGCGACGTTACAGCCTGGATCACAAGGGGTGGGTGTCACAGAGGTTTTTGTTTAGTGATAAAATTGATATCGATAAATATGAAAGTTAGAACCATAATGGTGATTAGCCATCTATATCTTTTATAGCCATTCCCAGAAAGTGATAATTTGTTTGTGTAAACTTTAAACCTTCCAATCATAATACAGTTGTAGAAATTTGCAACTTGGATTTTTTTCCAAGGTAAAGACTCTTCGCTACTATGGATCTTATATCGTTAAATTTGATGGCCTTCATTCAAGATTCGTAACGAGAAGTGGCTATTTACGACTCACTCCTTCTCTCCTGGTCTTTAAGGAACCTTTTCCACTTCTAGCACGTACTCCACCCACAACAGTTAATAACATGAAGATGGAATGTGGGGTTGACCGGACATGTTATTACAAACCGTGATCAATTTTTAAGCAGAAGTGTTTTAAGTGTTCATTTGATATTTTGCAAACCTAATATTCCTTGCAGGATGCGTATTGGGTAGTACTGAGTGTACAAGACGAGAGAATTTTCTTTTAATAATATCTTTATGTATTTTCTGCAATGTCTTGTTTCATTTAACATATCCTCAATGGATTAGTGGGGAAAATCGTTGTCCACGAGAGATACCGAAAACTTATCACTCGCATTTGTTTCAGAACAGGACCTAACCAGAAGTGTAGAAGAAATTAGTACAGAGATTCTGGCATGGGGTGGGGGGTGTAAGTAAAGTTTTGCAAGGTTTGTATCGATTTCTAACTCTTAAAAGGTTTAAAGTTGAGGTGTATGCTCTAGAATTGGGGTGGGTGACAGCCCCCAGTGCCGAAGTATGGCAGAAGCCCTGATTTAGCGTCTGGCCTCAATTACGTTGCTCTTCATTTTAGAAGTTTCCTTCAGTAGGTTTATTGAAGCAAGAATTTTTAGAAGGCACAATGGGACGAAATTGAATTTTATTCAGTTTAATAGCAAAAATTGAGTTATTTAAGTGGATATTTGGTAAACATATAGTACGTTTGAGGCACCATCTGTTTGCAAAGTTTGGTACCAATAGCTTTAGTGATAGTGGCAAAAAATGGTTATGGTTCAGTAGATTTAACATGTCCATTTACACACCAGTCTGTTCAACAGAAAGCTGCACCTATTTACACAGTTATACACAGTTACATCGCATCCGTTGTTAATCGTCTACACTGTTTTACACTTCATTGCAGCTAGTGTTTGCCAAGCGAGCAGCCATCTTGTGACACTCTTGTTTCCTTTAATCAGGTAATTCTCCTTTGGAGAACTCCCTCGGCAGGTTTGTTTCAGTGATTAGATTCTACGAATACATTCAAAGAAAACTGTATTCAATTTTGAAATAATCTTGATTCAGCGATTCTTTTTGAATTAGCAGAAACAATAAACAGAAACCATTTAAACAATGTCTTCTTCTAGATAATGTTTTCCACAACTGTAATGAATCAAACCATACTGTAAACATGCCCTAACATTTTAGTTCTACCTCGTATATGTCCTCATAGGTTCTTTTGAAACCGAGTCCTCTTCAAGATATGAGAGGGTTAATGGACTTCGAAGTACTTCGTAAGATTGAAACTCTTGTAGTTTGTCTCTGTCCGCCCACTCTGACCCATTCTACCAAGAATTTCCTTCAGCGGTTTGTTTTGACGCCACGGCAGTTACAAACTTCAGAGACATCTGGCCTATATAAGAGACAGGCGACAAAGAGAGAAAGAAAGAAAGAAGAAAGAGAGAGAGAGAGACTTGATTGCCGAGATTGGATGATTCCAACGTCAACACAATTTTCGAGGATGGAGAAAAACTTTATGTGTTATCTTCTCAGGATCTTAAGACTACGTATACACTTGTGACATTTCGAAATTTCGATACTGAATACTAATATCAGTAAGGAATCTAAGAATGATCGATATATCGCAAATCAAACATTTGATTTCTCTCATATCGAATAATTAAAAGTCGCGAATATCTCTCAAATTGCTGAAAATCGAAATATTATTCATATTTAAAAATCGTTCGAAGCCTATTTAGGTCTATTTATGGCCTTTAACCACCTTTCCCTCAAGACGAAAAATCGTTGAAAATCCACAGTTGATGATATCAAAGTATCCTACGATATTGACATTTGATGTATCGATCTTTCGATGTCAATATATTTATATATTAAAAATTGCCGAACTCTAGTTACAATCATTTCAATTTTTTTTTTTCAAACCGCGATAGCACCAATGGGACAATAGAGGATCTGTCTTAATTTAAAGGTACTATTCCGGCATTTATATAATAGACTGAGAGAAACCAATGGAAAGGGTGGTTGGTTCCGGGATTTAGAACGGAACCTTCTGCTTATAAGGCAAGCACATTTCTGTCGGTTTTCCACGATAAGTTTTCTTCTGGTGGCAGACATTTGGTGGTAACACCTTCCCGAGGGGTACACCCTCGATGGGGTGATAATGCATCATCATTATGTTTATTGCGACAGGTTCATCTTCAGTTTCTTAATACGTCCCGATCTTCCGGAAAGGTAGAATGAACTCATAGTGTGAGATAACGTGTCATTACGTTTGGTCTTGCTTTGAACTCCCATAACTGGGTTCCGCACTTGTATAGTTACGTATACAAGTTCTTAATTCTGACGTTCCTACCTTGCACATTTTTCAGCGCATGCGCGGATCAGGACACAACAAAGTTATATGGCCTTTATGTAGGACCCATTGTAGTTCCTCTGAGCAAGTGATTCATGTTTTTTTTTTGTTTTGTTTTTTACGTTTGTAAATTACTGAGAGGCTGTTGGGAGGAAATTGGTCAAAGGCAAGTTAGTAGGTACCATACAGGCATTTGCCTGGTGTGAGAGGAAAAACCCTCGACAAACTTTAGTGAGGATAGGCAGCACATGTGGTTGTTCCCAGGATATTCCGATTGCCAAGCCAAATATCTACCAAATGCGCAACGGTTGCTCGGTCCGAACAATTGGAAGATGTGGACTTCATTCCTAATCGTTACAATGATATTTTTGCGTTTTCCGTTTTCCTTTTCAGGGATCGATCATAGCTACTTCAGTTCAATTAATGTAACACTTTAAATTCAGGTAAATCGAAATAAAGTTGAGCATAGAAAATTGTAAAATAAGTCTAAACTACCTTTTCAAAATATTCTTATTAAGAAGAACCATTTTTTTCGTCACTTTATTTGTGAAAACTTCTTCAGCATATGTTATCGGTGAATTGAGCCATCCGCCTTCACCTCAGAAAGAAGGGGTATGAGAATTATATCACTTTTTCAAGTCTAGACATGGGATGAAGTAAAGAAAATTGCTGTGGAAAGGAGAATAAAAATGAATTCTTTTCACAATAGAGTACATTATTGGCAGTTGTGAGCGCTCTGAAGTTGGTTGCGTGGGAGGCCCTCGGCTGCAAACTGGATGTGCGCTGTGCATTAACAAGATTATAGAACGTGCTTCAGCGTGGGATTTAAATCTGAGCTCTCTCGGATTTACTGGAGCTTAAATTATTGTTTGTTTAATTTGCAGACCGTTCAAACATCACTAATTATCTCCATATTCAATCGTTCTCTACGTAATTGTTAGGACAATTAAAATTCTACAAACAGTAGGCGTGCGTTATAAGAATATCTACAGAAAATTAACAAGTACAGAGCGTTCAGTCTCAAAGTACTAAATTTAAATGTAGTTATGGCCTTTAGGCATATCAGGCTCAGGTCGGGATAGGGTGAGAGAGAGAATGTTGCCAGGGCCTAGATAGTAGGTATCATCCCGGTATTTGCCTAGAGTGGCTGGGGAAAAAGACCTGGAAAAACCAAAACCAAAGTTCAAAGTGGACTGTGGATATTATAACTGACCATTTTAAATACAACGTCTTATAACTTACAGCAAATACTGAAATCAGGGTTTCAAGATTTCAAAAATCATATCTAATTTACAGAAAGTAGTTTTTACATAACTCAAAAATATGTTAATGATTTATTTTTATTTAAAGTTATAGATACGGCTTTAAATATAGAGATACAAAATCGAAATATGGAAACATTTCCGATGGGAACTGTAAACAGGATGGTTACTATATTTAGCATAGAAGATGCTGCATTTATCACAGTGAATATGTTACTAAGTTTTGCTTCAGCATGAAAAAGAAAATAGAATACCTTAGAACAGCGTTCAGCAAACTGTGGTCCTCGAGGCCTGCCATTGGGCTGCCACAGGGTGGTCCGTTGAACCTACAAACTAATCATACTTGTTCGCACTTGAAAATAGTTTGCTAAACGCTGCCGTAGAATATTTGGAAATAGATGAGGTATTTTATAATTGTAAACTCATTTTTTATAATTTATAATGTTGATCTTAGAACAAAAAAAGAAAGGCGATTTTCACTAACAAGGAAAGGTCCCCAAGTGACACACTCAGATTTGAATGAAATTTTCACAGTTGATATTTTTCAACGTGAAAAGAAATAGTGTAAGCTCCTGAGGTTCGCAATTTCCTCTAGAAGGAGCTACGTGATTGGAAAGTTTTGTCATGTCCTTGTAAAATGTATTGGGTGATTCAAATGTGGACCATACAATTTTTACAGATTTGACGCAACATAAACGTACCCCTATCAAATGTGAATGAGACCAAGTACCGCATCTCTGAAACATGCTACTTTCTGCGTCCGCCATCTTGGATTCAACTTATTTTCTTCCAGTAAGAATTGGGGAAAGTGACATATCAAATTCCTCTGCAATATTCTCAGGAACTCACTGATGCAATTTGTCTACCGTATCTTTAACCAGTCTCTAGTTATTACAAGTTAATTAAATAAAATACAGTTTTTAATTCCATAGTCCTTGATTTACGACCACTGTCCACTCTGTGACTATCACGCACAGGGCAACAGTGTTGAATACACTTTCGCAAGCGTACGCCTGCAACGGCTCGGTAGGCAAGGCGGTTGCCGGCTAGGGTTCGGTTCCCACACAGACAACAATATTTTTAGAAGAAAATATTGCTTTATGCTAATCTTATTAAGTAATAAATGTAGATTCAGATTACAATATTTAAAAGTTTATGACACAGCACACAGTAATGCCGAATGTGTGTGTGAGAGAACGGACGGATTAGTTAGTTTTCATTGCTTTTCGCTAATCACTATCACTGATATAAACAAAGGTATATTTGTCAGTAACAAAAACGCGTGGTGACAGTTTTATGAGTAATACAGTAAAAGGACATGATGGTGACTCCATGACCGTGGTTACCTACAGAATTGTTTATCTAGATATGCACAAACAGGTACAGTGAAATGAGGGTGGGGGCACCGTCCTGTGAAAGGGGTTTAGTAAAATCTCCGTCTTCATGTAAGGTAAGTTGGAGGATTGAATCTTTCAGGGTGCGGAGATAACCATTACTAGATAAAATATCATCAAAACATCGCATCAATTACCCGAGTATACCATATACCACATCACATCAGAACTTTTCTCACATTCTCACAATTTACTTCGTGTGCTCTTCGTATGGCTTTTAACAAGCGTTGTCAAAAGCACGGTTGCTGCCTCCGCATGAGTTGCGATTTTGGGCAACCGCTTTTCTGTTTTTTACACCTACTTTCTCTTTGCCGAAATTTGTGAATGAATTTCGCCATTCCACTATGTGTAATGGAATGACTTTCAGGGTATCTAGAGTTATTACCTTATCTGGCAATAAACGGAACGAGCTTATCTTATTTCGTCATTTTTGCCCATTCTTACAGTACTATGGATGTAAAAGAATATTTTTAAATTAACTTGTAATAACTTTAGACTACTTAAAGATACGGTAAACAAATTGCATCAGTGAGTTCCTGAGAATGATGCAGAGGAATTTGATACGTCACTTGCCTCAATTCTTACTTGAAGAAAATAAGTAGAATCCAAGATGGCAGACGGAGCATGTAGCATGTTTCACAGATGCAGCACTTGGTCTCATTCACATTTGATATGTATACGTTTATGGTCTACATTTGAATCACCCAACACATTTTACAAGGACATCACCAAATTATCCAATCGCATGACTCCTTCTAGAGGAAATTGCTAAATGTAGGATCTTACACTATTTCTTTCCACGTTGAAATCTATCAACTGTGAAAATATCATTCAAATCTGAGTGTGTCGCTTCGGGACCTTTCCTTATTAGTGAAAGTCAACAGGTAGGACAAAAATGCAAGTTACACAAAACTGCCACTATTATAGCACTCTGAATATGAATTATATTTTTTTGTAGTAAACCAATTTTGGTAGAAGTCAATACTAAGACCATCTACTATTGTTTGCAACTGTACTTGGTAGTCAGAATGGCTTTTACAGAGTCAATACATAACCTTTGTTCATTGCCCTTACCCAAGTAATGTCAAATCGGCATGAAGTGGAAGATTCATACTGGAAATTCGAATTATTACCACATTGACGTTGAAAGAAAAATTCCTATTAACTTAATTATGAAACAAGTGGGGCGGAGTCCAGTCGGGAGGACTGTGCACATAAGCTACCGCCAGGCTTCAACAGTGAACATCCTATTTATATGATCAATATTGCTCTCGAAAAATTGCGCCGAGACCTTTTCAACGACACATCAACTACCTTCCTAGCCCCAGTAGTTCTAAAGTTGAAAATCGTCCAGAAACTCGGGAACCGCCCCTGCTATCTGAAGAAATGATTCGGGTTTGAACTCGTGTTGCCGAGACCTTTCCAACGACACCTCAACTATTTTGAAGCCCTAGTAGTTCCAAACTTAAAAATTCCGAAGTTAAAAATCTTACCATGAAATTCGGGAACCGTCCACGCAATCTGGGTGAATGATGCGGGTTTGAACTCGTGTTGCCGAGACTTTTCAAACGACACCTCAACCACTTTCCTAGCCCTACTAGTTCCAAAGTTGAAACTCTCCCCTCGAAACTCGGGATCCGCTCCTGCCATCTGAATGAATGATAATGGTTTGAAGTTGAACTCGTCTTGCGGAGAACTTTGCAACGACGCATCAATCACCATCCTAGCCCTAATAGTTTCTGAGTTGAAAGTTGTCGACAGACGGACGGAGCGGGCACATAAGGCTTCAAAGCATTAGCTGCTGAAGCCTAAAAGGATAAAAGAGAGAATTACTGGAATAACCGGATAAAAGAAATATGCTTAAAAAGCTGGTAAGTCCTGGTAAAAGAGGCCATCTGGCAGCTCTAACTGAAAATGACATATATTCTGCTCTGCGTACACCATACGTCTCACCATATTTTTAAAAACATGTTGAAGTACTTCAGCAGTTAGGGATTATGCTTTTCTATGTTTCGGTCAATGTCTCTAGTCAGTTTATGTTGTGGGAGTTCTTCTGGACTATGTTCTTAGGACAACTCCAAAGGAAGAAGTCTGGACTGGTTAGGTCCGGAGACTTGACAAACCAGAATTCCTTATAAATCAGTGTTTCTTAAATTAAAAGCTTTCCAAGCATGTTGATAATGAATATGGCAGTGTGGCAAGTTGCACTATCTTGTTGGAACCAGCATTCACGTTTGACGTCTTCCAGCAGGGTAGTAGCCATTTGCATTTCAAGTAGCTTCAAAACCATTAGTCTAATTACAGCTCACCACACCTCTACTTTTTGTGCATGCAGAGGTGTATCAACTAAATAATGTGGTTGTTTTGGGTGGAACAAAGCTTCTTCAGTGAGACATAAAAACTAATGTTCTGATACCCTGAATGAAATTTTCGAGCCATCTGTACTACTGTACACTATTTTCTTTGTCTGTTTCTGTGTATTTGTCTTCTCTCCACATCTGGGGCTATTTCGATCAAGGTGCTATATCGATGAAAAACAGAAAAGCTAGTCCCTACCATCATAATTTGCGAACGTTGCCCCAAATCGTTATTTAGTGGACACTAGTGATGATTGGAAGCAAACAACGCAAAATATTATAGAATTGACTTGTTTATCTTCTTATCAATTTAGCCCCTTCATCAAAATAGCCTTGCGTTACCATATTTGTAATTTTATGTACACCACAAAGTGAGGTAACGTTCTTGTACTTTAGTAATGGTCAATAATCTTTTGTTTGTCTAAGGAAAGTGTGTAAAGAACTCTCTCGATTGGGTGGGTCGGAGACCTAAAGATGGGTAAAGTTAAAGTAACTTTTAAGTAAATTATTCCAATTCACAAATAACATAACAAGGCTTTCTTTTCTTTTTCTCCCTAGTTCAATGGTTTAAACATTCTTATGCTTAAGTATTTTTGTCAATCTTTATTGTTTGACAGGAATTCCTACCCTTGTACCGCCTCGCTGACTACCTTAGGGCTACCATACGTCCGGGATTAGCCCGGACAGTCCGGGGTTACATGTTCTGTTCGGGCTAGCGTCCTGGACTAGCGGGCTAGAATATAGAATATCATTTGTAACAATCATTTATACTTAGAAATTGCGGTTAGCTGCAATATCCTAGCGCATGTTATCTCCCCCCCCCCCCATCAACATGGTTTTATTCCAGAGGCCTCGTGCGAAACAAACCTTGCAGTTCTCCAAGTTACTGCCATTAGCACTTTAAAATGCAAAAATGAACTTGAGGTCATTTACTTACATGTTAGATTTTTCCAAAGCATTTGATTCAGTTAATCACATCCTCTTTTTTTTTCACAAAATAGTGAAAAGATTCAATATTCATGGTTCCTTGGGAGCTCTACTTTCCTCGTGCTATACAATAGAGAACACTGAGTTATCATATCTGGGTCCAACTCAAGCTGACTTCCGGTTCTTTATGGTGTTCCGATCAGGGCAATTTCTTAAGTCCTTTATGCTTTATAGTATAGGCAAATTAGGGCTTAAAATGGCCGGAGACGGAAAAAATTATTAGAAAGCTAATTTTTGTTTTAACGCATTCTTTGGACCCCCCTGAGCCTCCAGAGAAAAATCCCAAAAAATCACAGCTGGGCAACCACCTGAAATGACGTCATCAATATGGCGGCCACGCGACCACATCCATTTACGCTTAAACGGTAATATCTCATCACAGAACCCAGATATAAGCTTTGTTCTGGTGCCAAATTGAAGATAAAGCATGTTTCAAGTGATTTGAGTTATAACTGCTCAAATACATTCTCGAAACTTTTAAATATGGCGGATAATATATTAAGAAATTAATTTTCTAAGTTTCACTATTTCTCTTTCATAGTGAATTACTATGAAACTACCAGAGATACGAGAAAACACTTCGAAATAAACGTTATAGAGTAGAGTCTCACCTTTCCAACGGTACCTATATTGTTTATGTATCTTAAAAACTGATGGAGCTATGCCATTTTATGTAGCGCAAGGTGTTGAATTGCGAGAATTTAGGTGCAGTGGACTAAGTGACACGGGGAAATCATTTTACAACGAAAAATAGGATCCCGTAAAAAGAAAATAAATAAATGTACAAATGTTTTAAAGCAATATGCAGATCATTGTTGCCTTTCAGCTTTGGCCTCGCGCCGCCTTTGTTGCAGTTATAAACAGTCTCAAATTGCAAACTTGCCGTTCTAGTGCTATTTTTTTAAAATTACACCAATATAATCATTGCGATTATTATCTTAGTTTTTTCTTTACATGTGTTGGTGATCGTAGGCGGTTGTTGGAAAACTCAATAGAAGATGGAGGAAAAGTGTATTTTCTGCAGTGAAGGCGGGATGGTGGACAATAACAGTGTCAATGTGAGAAGAGGTTTAGAGACTGTGAGGAATCTCAGTATGAAGAGAAAATATGGTATTTGGGAAAAAGTCGATTGTGTTAGTCATGTTCGAGTACATGTACAATGTAGAAAACATTATACCAGACATGGGAATTACGTGCCAGTGTCTCTGCCTGGAGAGGCAAATGCACCAAAACACCTCCTCAGAAGTGACCAACAGCCCTTCGACTTTAAAACGTGCTGTCTCTGCTGCGGGAAGACGGTTGATAAAGAAGCTTACAAGAAGCACCCAGATCGCTACCCAAAAATATGCCAAGTGGAATGGGTTCCAAAAATTTCAAGTATTCGTAGTATGTGCGTAAAGAGGTGCGACAAGTGGGGGGAAACAGTTCTAAATCGCATTAATAGCGAAAGTGACCTGATCGCGGCTGATGCGCAATATCATAAAAACTGTGATGCACGATTTTCAACCGTTGGTTCAAGTATGCCAGGAGAGCCTTCTGAAAATGTGGTCGGAAGGCCTCTTGACGAGTCCAAGTTTGAGGCTTTCAATAAATTATGCAACTTCCTGGAGGACAACGATGACTGCCAGTACCTGCTGTCTGACCTTTTGGAGATGCTCTTAAAGTTTAGTACCGATAGTGATAAGTTGTACAGTGAAAAGCGTCTGCGGGAGCTTTTATCAGCACACTACGGCAATATCGTTCTGATGTCACCCAGCATGCAAAGTTTCGGGACTGTTGTTTCTTTTAGGCCCGTTTCATCGAAAATTTTAACGGACAATTGGTACACCAGTCGAAAAAAGATCCTGTAGAAGAAAAGACGAGAATTCTAGACGCGGCTATCACCATCCTACAAGAAGAGATAAGATCTCAAGTTTATGATTTTTCGACATATCCAACGTACAAAGAAATATTGAAAGGGGGTAGAAAATCAAGTTGGTGAGATGCTCACTCATCTGCTTTCTGGTTTAATGAAATCA
>JAGDQP010000164.1:118605-134501 GCA_022664845.1 Lepisma saccharinum
TTTCTGGTTTAATGAAATCAGTAAAAGGTCAACCATGCAAACAGAAAGTGCTGAGTGTTTCGCACTCTATAATTTCTTCGGTCCGTCCACGTTCTTTTGTGTCAGATGTACAGGTTGGAATTGGAGTGTTTCTCCATAGGCGTTTCCGATCAAGACATTTAATTAACCTTCTACATAATTTAGGCTGCTCAGTTTCCTATAGTGAGATCTGCAAGTATGAAACTTCCGTGACAATGAACACTTCAAGTGTCGTTCAGGACAATGGATTTGTGCAATTTGTCTTCGACAATGCAGATCACAATACTCGAACTGTGGACGGACATGGAACTTTTCATGTGATGGGGGAGTGCAGTGTGTGACTCCTTCTTCAGCTGTTCAGACGAGTTCTCGTGTTCCACGACCGAAGATTCAACCAACGGCAACCGTTGTTGGAAAGTTTGGTTTCATCCCAATAGTCATTCACGATCGTCCTAAAAACCTTGGATTGAAACGCCTGGTAATGGAAGACGTCCTCTCCCTGAAATTGCGCCCGATGGATGCCGAATTCGGAACCACATACCAATGGATTTGGATGGCGGGTCCCAAGTCAGCCGAAGAGCCTCATACGGGATCGAGCTGTTTCATGGAGATTGTCGCTGGAAAAAGATCTTACGAGAAGTCAGCAGTGATACCGTTGCCCTTCGTCAATCTTCAACCATCAAACCCCAGCTCAATTAACACGTGTCTTCGTTTCGCAGCTGAAGAATGCAGGAAGCTGCAACAAAAGTGTATTGTGACGTTCGATCAGCCGCTTTTCATTAAAGCCATGGATATAGTCTCTCAGGCGGACCAAAATGATGAGCTATCAAAGGTTATCGTGAGATTAGGTGGATTTCATCTGCTCATGAGTTACATGGGTGCGGTGGGTAAAATTATGGGTGACAGTGGTATGGAAGAATTGTGGAGTGAGGTATTTGCGAAGAACGCTGTTGTCCACATGGCTGATGGGCATGCTTATGCAAGAGCATTACGAGCTCATTCGCTGTCCCAGGCAGCTATTGCTCATTTGATTTTGGAGTGTTGTGTTGAAGAAGGATTTTTGATCAGTTCTGATGTCCAGACTCTTAGAGAAATGCACAACGAGGTGTTAAACTTGTCATCCTCCGAAGAATCTCTTCTATCCAAAGTCGAACCTATACTGACTGCTGTATCCAGCGCGATTAAGACAGAAGAAACAAGCCGCACAGCTAAATTATGGCTTCAGTATTTCAAGCAAGTCTCTGTAATGCATGACTTCGTGAGAGCGGAAAGAACAGGCGACTGGAACCTTCATCTCTTCTCCGTACAACGCATGTTAGCCCATCTCCATGCAGCTGGCCATGTTCATTACGCGAAGTCGGCCCATCTATACCTCCAGAATATGTCTAAACTGAAGACTACTTTGTCGGACCAAGAGTTTGAACATTTCGCCAGTAAAGGTTATTTTACAATTCGGCGATTGGATAAGTTTTGGTACGGCGTTTGGACAGACATGACCATTGAGCAGGTCTTAATGCGGTCTATGAAGGTCAGTGGTGGCTTGACACAAGGCCGAAAATTGTCTGATAGCGTCGTAGCACGTTGGATTTGCACCATGCCGGGAAGTCTCCAGGTGACGGAAGTAGTGGAAGCTTTCGCCGGAGTAACAGGTGAATCTTCCGACCAGCACATTTCTTTATCAAAATCGTGGCAGACCAGAGATACCAGTGATTTGAAGAAATTTGTAGCTTGGCTGGATCAACATTCTCCCTTCAATAAATCCGAAGACCTCATTTCTCTGTCTTCAGGAATCGTTGCCGATGACAGAGTTAATTGTGACTCTGCAGAGGAGATAGGCGAAAATGCTGTCAGAGGAATTGTGGGAAAATCATTTTCAACTGTTACTTTGAAGAGGAGGACGCAAGTGTTCACACTGGCCGCTATGGGAAAGACTATAACAATTGATAAGAATCCTGTAGTTGTGAATCCTAACCAACTGTTTCACCGCATCGCGTGTGTTGTGAGAAGTGCAGATGACCTTGAAGACTGTCTACAGTATGAATTGGCACCATACCCTCAGTCATTGTTCGACGACGTTGGTCTTCGCGCGGGAACAAAATCGAAGATTATTCAAGTAATCGACAAGTTGTGCAAAATTAGCAATAAATTGCCTGAAAACCCAAGCTATGTTCTCGACGGTGGGGATCTTTTGCACAGAGTACATTGGCCCCGTCCAGCAACGTACGGTGATGTTTGCAATGCCTACTTAGATTACGTCAACCGAAATTACGGAGGAAATGTCATCATAGTATTCGACGGATATGAAAAGTACGAAAGATGCAGTGCATATGCGACGAGCTGTAGGGAAGTCATCTGTGAGGGTTGATGTAACTCCATCCAACGCCGTGACAATTACACAAGAGCAATTCTTGTCGAACGTTGAGAACAAACAAAGTTTTTTGGAACTCCTTACAACAGAATTCAAGAAAGCAAAGTTCTCCGTTCTCCAGGCCCCTAGTGACGCGGATGTGTTGGTTGTTTCAACGGCGAAAACAGAAGCGGAGGCAGGACGATCAGCTGTTGTAGTTGGCGCGGACTCACACCTACTCGTACTCATTGCTGCCTTGACGCAACCCCAATGTGCCGTGTACATGGTAGTTCCGGGAAATTCCATCACCGACAGAAAAGTCTACTGCAGCAGAGAATTACACGAAGGTCTTAGTAACACGACTAAACACCTACTTTTCCTACACGCTTTTATGGGATGCGACACCACCTCAGCTTTGTACCAAAGAGGTCCACTTTCAGGCTTCAACAAGCTACAAAATGACAGTGAGCTGCAGAAAGTTGTTGAAATATTCAACAACCCAAACGCATCGCAGGATTGTATTGCAACTGTAGGAGAGCAATTCATGGTGCATTTGTACGGAGGTAAACGTTCAGAGGGACTTGACAAAACTAGGTACAAGAAATATGTTCAGACCGTTGGTAAGAAACCTCCAAACTACGTCATGAATCTTGCGAGCCTTCCTCCTACTTCTGCAGCCGCCCGCCAGCATAGTCTCCGAGTATATCACCAAGTCCAGGCGTGGAAGGGTAATGTGTTTCCAGCTAAAGATTGGGGTTGGACCGTCGAAAAGGGACACTGCAAGCCTGTCACATCCAGAGCGGAGACGACTTTAATGAAATACGCAATATTGTCAGTCATATTGAACACTATCTTTTTACGTATAATTTCTCATTTTTATTAAAATTATATGAACTGTCTATTTTAAACTTTTAATTATAGTAATAGGTTCTTTTCAAGAAACAAGCGTTTGGCACCAACAACGCGTCCATATGATTGTCCATTACTGACTTATGACATTCCTTAAAGATCCAAGATGGCGGCCTTTTTAAAATTTAAGGGTGTTCCCCATCCAGGATTTTTTTGGGGGAAGGACAGGGTAGAACATAAGGAACGTATTTTAGAAAGAATCACTTTCCTAATAATTATTTTCGTTTCGAGCCACATTTTGGTCTAACTTGCCTTTCCCCGTGTCACTTAGTTCAGTGCACCTAAATTCTCGCAATTCAACACCTTGCGCTACATAAAATGGCATTGCTCCCTCAGTTTTTAAGATACATAAACAATATAGGTACCGTTGGAAAGGTGAGTCTCTACCCTATAACGTTTATTTCGAAGTGTTTTCTCGTATCTCTGGTAGTTTCATAGTAATTCACTATGAAAGAGAAATAGTGAAACTTAGAAAATAAATTTCTTAATGTATTGCCCGCCATATTTAAAAGTTTCGAGAATGTATTTGAGCAGTTATAACTCAAATCACTTGAAACATGCTTTATCTTCAATTTGGCACCAGAACAAAGCTTATATCTGGGTTCTGTGATGAGATATTACCGTTTAAGTGTAAATGGATGTGGTCGCGTGGCCGCCATATTGATGACGTCATTTCAGGTGGTTGCCCAGCTGTGATTTTTTGGGATTTTTCTCTGGATGCTCAGGGGGGTCCAAAGAATGCGTTAAAACAAAAATTAGCTTTCTAATAATTTTTTCCGTCTCCGGCCATTTTAAGCCCTAATTTGCCTATACTATTACTCTGTATATGGATGAAATTTGTGACTGCCTTATTGATAACTACAACATTCTTCTTTGTGCCGAAGACTAACATTTGCACACCATATCATCTCCCACAGACGTAATTACTCTGCAAAACAACACGCCTGGAAAACTGGTGTATTGTTTGGCAACTTAATCTCCACCCCTGAAAATTTGCAGCTATTAGGTTTCCTTTAAAACCAGATACCATCATATCATCCTATCAAGTGTGCAAATAGATCACACCCTGGGTTCGACATTATCAAGATCTTGGCTTTGTGTTAGACTAAACAGTAAATTAACCTTCCTTAATCACATTGACTATATCATTTCCAAAGCTATGAAAGCCCTAGGTCTGATACATACGAGTAAGTTCACTGATATCACCAACATGCTTGCACTTTGAGCGCATTTCCTAAGCTCTGTTTTGCCGATTATTGATTGTGCCTCTCCTATCTGGTCCATGGCAAGTGGCAGTAATCTCTTGTGGTTGAATACATCATGAATTTCTTCATACGTATAGTCAATAATAGATGCCCTTGCTCATCTCACCTATCCGAAGCTGATATTCTTTCTAACCTTCAACTAAATGACCTTCCTACTCGCCGTAAACTTTCCGATCTTAGATTTCTTTATAACATAATGAATGATAATGTCCGCACAAAATATGATCCTCTCCCATTGTTTCAATTACATGTTTCGAGGGCTAATAGCCGGTGCAATGACTATTTAACATCATAACTCCAAGGTTATCTTTAGAAAAGAAAGAATTCCTAATCAGACGTCACGCACTTTATCACTATCCTGACTTACCTTCCCAAAACTACTTTTATGAAACTTTATGAAAGGGAGTTATCTTAGTGTCATATCTGTTTTATTTTCTTGTATGTATTGTTTTTGTTTCTGCTCAGTTATAGCTTTATTGTTTTTGTTATTTTTGTTTGTTTGTTTTTGCTATTTTTCTATGCTACTTCCTAGTGTAAAATGGCTACCATAAGCTGTATCTAGGACTTATAAATAAATACATGTCTATTACTTTATGGGATTAATAGTAATAACAATAAAACATATCATTATTGCGTTTCTCTGCTTTTCAAAAGACTTCATATTCCAGGATTTTGTATGTGTAATTTTAATTTAACAATAAAGAGTGCTATAATATGCCTGTACAGTAAATTTTGAAGCAATCAGGCAGAAATAGTTTAGACATTTGGGTACGATTCTAGATCCCTGGCCCGCAAATCCCTATACTGTGTGGAAATAATAAATTATTTTTATTTGTCTTTGGCTTGTGACTAAAGGTTAGATTAGGTTAGTTCACGTTAGTATATGATAAATGAAGCAGAAATGTCATTTTCCTAACGTTAGAATTTTGAATTCGTCTAGGTAGACCAGTATTCTGGAACCGTGCCACAATAGTCTGATGTTCGGTATCGATTTACCTTTCTTTTTTTATCTGGTTAAAGTGTCCGGAGGTTCCCAAAAGTATGGCAACTCTACATTACCTCTATACGTTGAACAATGAGTTACCTTTGTATAAATTAAAATTTTTAAAATGCATACTTTGTATGTTGTTTTCAAGTAAAATGTTTTAAGTCTTTAAGTCATGTTTTTGTAATTTTAGGTATAAATGAATTCATATTTCTAAAGTTTTTAGGCCACAGAAATTAAGTTCAAGACACATGCACTTTGATTATTACCCGTTTTTTTAAAGTATATCATATTAAGATTTGCGTTTATTTTTAAATATGTATATTCTAATTATAAAACAAAAAAGAACTCGTGAATGATGAATTGGGTTGTGATATATCATAGCACGTCCTTGGAAGTAACAAGAAAAGAAAACTCTGTTGTTTATAAAACTAAGGGAAAATGATGTTTGAGTTTCCGTTAGCAGTGTAAATATTCTCTCAAGGATAAAAGCAGAGAAACAGCCGAAGGATTTCTCTGGATTACAGGCAGAATCTAACACGCTTCCAGAACACTCTCTTCCTTTTAGTCAAAGTTGCCAACTCATGAAGAAATGCTCATACTTTGTATAAAATTATATGATTATTTTAATGTGTATTTATTCGTATTTAAGGTAGATTATCTGCTAACCTTATGTTCATCGACGTAAATGTTATATTGCCTTTTACACTCCGCCAAATTGCTAAAAAGAGAAGCATATTGTTGGATTTGCTTCATTGCGTAGCGAACGAACTACTTCGTACTGTAAACAAAATCCTTCACTCAAATCTGCACTGAAACTTTATGGACTTCAAGATCACAGACGATTTTACTATAAGGCTGGGAAAATAAATGAAAACAGTAGTGCCTCTAGCAACGTCTTGAAGATCGCCTAGTACGAGTGAGTGTATATCTCAAGGAAGTCTGGGAAACCTTAGTTTCACAGACGAATGCCAGTATGGCACCTTGACTAAGTCTCGAGACCCTACCTGATCCATCCTTAGCCACGAAAGGGTAATAGCCTAGGGATGTCATCTCTCAAACGGCCATCCGGACAAGTTTTCCAGAATTTCTCTCAGTTTCACCAAGATAATGTCGAGGTGGTACGTCAGTTACTAAGGTCTTGATCGTCACTATCACCATCCACTTTCAAGAAAAGTGATTGCCTGGGAACGTCATTCCCAGACACATGACGGCCTTAGGCCAAAGTTCATCCCGTAGAAAATAAATTAAACTAAATAAAAATCTTTATACAACGTTAGTAATTATGTAATACATTATGTAAATTGAAAATGTCAAACAATAATCAGACCAGCGTCAGCTTAGAGAACGGTTCAAAGAACATTATTTCACACTCTGACATGAGTATAAGTTTACATGTTGATTAAAGAGTTTGACCTAAGTATTAAATAGCTAGACAGTAAGGTAGAACGCATTTTGTATTTTGTATGTGCCTCCTTGAAGAATAGATTAAGCCGGTAGAATTATTTTTTTTTCAGGTTGTAACTTAAAAAAAACGAGGCTTCAAATTACCATTGACCACATCAGTTGAATATTTCAAAGAATGTCTAGACTAAGAGGTAAAGAATTTATAAGTACGAGATACAATCCATTTGGAGAGAAGTTCTTTTGCAGAGCGAGAAAGAAGGAAAAGAAGTCAGATATCGAACTTCCCTTGGTACGTGAAGAATAGAACTCCCTGAGGCGTATTTCTTAAATGAAAATATAAATTCAGTTTGAAATTTTTCTTACACTAAATCATAGGCACACAGATATCTCTCTCCATATATTCAAAGAACGTTTGAATATCAAACTCACCAATTTCTATGCAATTTAATGAAAAATGCATTCTTTCTTTTCAATAATTTGTATAGACTTCTTGTGGCGAAGAGATTTTTTTGTATGATTTTAATTTTAAGGTATTTTAATTAGAAAGGCATCATCCGCATTATACACAATATATCAGAACTGAAATTTTCACTCTTTTTTGATAAGAAAGCGTTTTCATAAAAAAAATTCTTGAATTTCAATGGAAAAGAATGGGTTTCAACGAAACACTCACGCTTTGGATAGAAAATGTGATCCCTTTAGATGGGATTCCGATGTTTTACGGATGTAATTTATTCTTCAATCTTGAAAGAGCGATTTCTAATCTCTTATAGTGATTCACAATGCATCTTGGTCACTAGCCAAGTGCCTTTTCCACCATTTGTTACCGCGAAGGTTATTGAAAGACGCTGGGAAGTTAATCGCGTTTAGTTAAAAATAACAGCAGAAGACCTGATAACTTTTCTCAATGACAAAAGCATGTCCAAAGATGTCAGGAGATATATAGAAGAAATCTTTGAACGAAGTACCTGGCGGGACCAAAGGGACACTTTCGAAGGCCTTCTCTCACAGTTGCACAGCTAGTCTAGGGGATAAAGCGTTGGATCGCTAGCCGGTAGGTAGCAAGTTTAATTCCCATCGAGATGAAGTATTCCTCCTTTTCACTCGTAAGAACATTACTTTCCTTTCTTGCCGTTCTACTTATGAAAAATAAAAGATGACGCCAATTTAATACATTTCGTTGGAAAGGACTGTAGGACCTTACCGCATCCCAAATTTCGTTTAGTTTTTATTACGGAAAGGAAAAGGGAGACGAATTGGCTATTCGGAGTGTGGAGTTTTCTCCAATGCGTTTAGGTCTAATGCACTATAGGAACATCCAGGCCTACATAGTATCAAATTTCGAGATAGAACCTGATAATAAAGGTCAGCTTATGAGTCTTTTCCATAAAGCTATGTCCTGAAGTTCTTCCCAACACAGTCAGACCATATTGATCAACATAGCTTTTAAATTTTAAAGGAATGTTTCACTCCCAGGTAAGACACTGAAGAAATGTTTAACGTTTTTCAGATTTTCCTGAATAAAGAGTGCCAGAGTGGAAATAGCTGGGTTTACTCATGAGAGTATTCTCAGTGACGTTTCATTACGATTAAGATGAAAGGAAAACAACAGTTGTAATGATAATTTCCAATCCAAGAAACGTATTTTGTTTTACGCAAAGACCTTGCTGCAGGATATCATGTTGAAAAATCTTCAGAAGCTGCAGTGACCGAGATTCAAATTCGAGCTTATATAGACAGTCTTGTGATTGGTCGTGTTGACGATAGCTCAGTGACAGGTAACTTGGAGATCTACGTTTGCATCAATACTTGCGACGATAGGAAGCCACTAAGAAAAGGATCATTGTATATTTGATCCAAATTTCCCTATATTGCACCCGAAGGAGAGTTTGAAAAGATCATTTTTCCTTTTCTAACAGTATATATATCAAATACCTCCATAGTACAAACCTCTTTCTAGGTCCTAGATCGGGGACTTGGGTATTACTGCTTTTTTAAAAACAAAAATCTTCAGTGATGCATTTTCATCTCTCTCTATATATCAGGCAGTATTATTTCCTATGAACAGGGAGGGGGAAGGGGGCTTAGGGAGAGAAATGAATCTACAAAATTGTTATTTTAAAAAATTCCACTTTCATCTTCTTTTTCCCTATCTGTTGATACAAAATGCTTATAAATTAGAAACGCAGTTTAAAGGGGATTTCTGATAAACTATTAAAAATGCCATTATTGAATAACATTTTAATTGTAATTCGTTAATCTGATAATTTGTAAAGATACTAAGTCACTTTTGACGATACAAATTTCTTTTATAGGTTTTGCGCATTGGTAGTACTGTTAGTGGGGTCTGTGGGCTTAATTTCCTGCGAAGTAGAGCTAATAGGTGTTCCATATTAAAATTACATCCTGCAGCATGTGAAATCTGTATCATTTCAGCACTTTTACATCACAAACTCTTCATAAAATATTATACATATCTTAAATATCGTAAGTCTTTCAAAGAAGAGTCTATTTGTTAGTGTTTACGGTACATAACGAATCCGTTTCCATATCAGCAATATTTCCTTTAACTCTTGCCTTGAGAAAGTTTTGATTTTCTCACCTCTTTACTGACTTCGAGTTTACAATAATAATTGAATTACAAATTAACGTGGCAAACGAATTGCAACAACCAGTGTCTGAGTTAGGAGGAATTCGCTCTGCAGTATGAAGTGCTATGGTGGGTGTTGCACGAGATTTGCAACAAGGAGACGAATCACTCATCTTGTGAAGTATTTTTTCCTTTCCCTTTTTTTCTAAATAATATTATTTTTTTTAACAAAGAGGGCAAAGTTATGCTACCTCATACACAGGACTCAAAATTAGCGACGACCAGTAAAGGGTCAAAAACTAAGAAACGTCTGTGGCACGTTTTATCGAAGTGCTTTCTTTCTGTTTTTAAAAACAAAAATCGTGAAATCGCAGAATCTTACGAACCAACATATCAGCTGATCAACAACACCTCTGCCGCAACTACCGGAGACAGGAAACATAACTCGTATGCAACACGGATACGCCGTCTTGCCCAGTAGCATACAAACGTTGAAAACACGTCGATTAAACGTTAGTACTGAAACATTATGTTAACATTGTAAATGTACCGAAATGTCCACCTGTTCAACGGTTTATTCGACGTTGAATAATGGTTGAGAAGAAACGATGAAGAAAAGGGTTTAGTTGGTCAAAACAGAGCATGAATACTGTCTATTGGTATTCAATAGTTTCATTGTATCCGTTGCTCTTATCACGATATACTGTGTTAATTTTCCAACAGTAAATAATCCGAGTGGCTGCTGTGGGGTTCGAACACAGGAACGTTCTGCACTTCTCGGTGGTAGATCGACGCGTTGTCCACTTATCCAAGAATCTACCTGGAGAGGCCACTACTCTTTTACAGGATCGTTGAAATATAGTTTACAATTCAACCTGTTCTCAACGTGCAAATGAAAACATGAAAAATATAGTTATTTTCATTGATTGTATTTGCTTTTAATTACAATGTTTAAGCATTTAAATTAGAAATACAAGTGTGAAACGAAATCTAGGACATAGTATGGATGATAATTGAAAGTACGTCACATTAACGTCGTATCAACGAAATTCTAACTTCGTTGAAATATGGTTTAAAATTCAACTTGTTTTCAACGTGCACATGAGAACACCAAAATTAGTTTGTGATATTCAATTTGTTTTTAATTATACTTTTTGACGTAATGTTAGTAAGAAATGCATTATACAAAATCTATTATACCGTAGTTGAATACACGTTGTATTAACGGCTTATCAACGCAATGATATCTTTGTTGAAATGTGATTTAAAAATAAACGTATTTTTTTCAAACGATAACGGTTAATCAACGAAATGAACCTAAAATCAACGTTGAAAACACGTACGTGTGATACTGGAGTGGGGTTATCACCGAATCCATATTGCGTAATTATGACATTGCTCCGGCAGTATCCTTATTTATAGGCAAAGGAGAAAGAGCCTGACGCCCCAATATTTCCCCCTATGTCCCCAGACTTCCAGCAGATTCTTCCGAGGAAGATATTTAGTGTAATAAAAACGAAGTAAGTGTATTAATTCAGACATCAGGCATTCCTATTTGTTAAGCAGGATCTTGTTTGCTTTGATATAGAATTTTTCCAGGGCTTCTTTTGTATTTGGTATCCTATATAGGCCTATAGCCTAAATTAATATAAAAATGTGGCCTAAAAAATTACGCTGATTATAATTATTTAATGATCTAAAAGAAAGGGCAAGTGAGATTTTTGTAGGGCCAGTGACCAAATGTTAATTTGAAACCCTGCTTATACACGAGAGTAGAAGTTATTTTTTTACAGTTTATTAACACAAATATTTTAGGGATAATGTGATTGTTGTGCAATATTGCAACTTTATTATCAGCCACCACTGATGTTGCGATATCCTACTTAGATAACTGAAGATAAGATAATTTTCATTATCAGAAGGCGCTTCTGGGCACTACCAGTATTGGAAGAATTAATACATTAACAACCCAATGTTCCTGTAGCCGTAAAAGAATAAACGAAAGCAAAACATTCGTAAGTGGTTCTTGATGGAGCACGTACGAAATATGAACTTTTGTACGAACTCTACTGGCCCGTACTGGATACATATCTTAATCCAATACCAATGGTACAACAGAAACGATTCAGTTAGAATATAAAATTGACATCCACAAACTGTAAGCAATTTTTTGGAACATTATTGTAGGTAAATTTAAGTATTTGATTGGAGAATTTTGCAGAAGACAGTCATTGTGATACGTATTGTTGTAAGCCATCGACCTAACAGATGAAAACTTTATTACAGTGCGTCATGGGATGAGAATAACATTCCATCTTATTTTACTGAAACATGCGATATCTGGGCGGGATTCTAGTTCATAATTATAAAATGCAATGGACGAAGCAACGAAGTTATTAGCAAAATTAAATCTGCGGCAAGGAAAGAAGAACCGAGGACGTGTAGATGCTCGATAGAAAGATGGAGAGCGGAGAATGTTGAGAAAGTAACTCTCATAACTTCACAAATAAAGCAGTTTTGATTTTCATAGCAATGGATCAAAATGTAGCCACTCCTTCTTGTTATTTCACTTCCCGCCTTTGTACTCATTTCCACAGTTTGAAAAACTTGTTGATTGTCTCCAAACTGTTATGGAAACAATGTAAATATGTCTTCGTAAGTACCTCATAAGTGTTTGTTCTCAGATCCCAACGGAATAACGAATTAGTCAAACGAATTCAGTGTTGTCTTTTTAGTTTGTTTAATTCGTGATTCGACCGCCAGAGGTCATAGCTCGCGAGCTACAACATTGGTTGAGTTTCTACAAAGTTAATGACTACTAATGTTCTAATGCAAAGAAAGAAAGCAAGAAAATCCAACCGCTCATTTGTGCTTCACTCGAGGAAATAATGGGTTAGTACATTACTGTACAACAAACAAAAGAACCACACAAATACAGCTAATATGAACTCTTCCTAGTAATGTGGATTTGTCTTATTTGACAGAAAGGAGATTAGTGCTGAGTTACATTACACATTAAACTCATCCCTCGTGGTGTAGTGGTTATGGTCACTGACTTTGAGACGGCATTTGGGAAACGATACAATCTCGAATTCTCCTGTCGACCATGGTTGAGGTTTTCTTAGTTTAACTCAGCCATTGTTGAATTTTGAAGCTATTTATACAATTTAGGCATCTATGGCTCAACACGGGATAGAGTAAGAGAAATGGTACGAGGAGGAGTCAGCTAGGGCATACGTTGAAGGTACCATCTCAACATTTACCTGGTAAGACTGGGCAAAAGATTTTGACAAACCTCAGTCAGGATGATCGGCTGCTGATATCGAACGAAGGACCTCTAGAAAGCGATGCTAACGCTCTACCACCTTAGTTAGCTACAACCAGAGTATTAGCTTGATGGTAACGAAGCTTGAGCCTTTACCGCTATCTGCCCCCCTTTGTCCACAAAAAGTGTTCGCGAAGGGATGTCATGCATGCAATAGGGAATTTTGTCAAAGAATGCCGTAAGGTAAACGCACTAGTAATGGACACTTAAAGAGAAAAGCTGTAAAATATAATTTTCCTAAGGGCGGTATCATTTCACCTACATGGGATAATGTAATACAGTATGTTGTGATGTCACTGAATATTATTCGCTCGTCATTGCTTTCATCTGTTATTTCTGGCATGATGTTGAAGTTAGGTCCATGGTTGCACCTACTCTTCCATGTATTCTGTTAAGCAAGTGATTAAGGCGAGGGTTTTCGTTTTTTTATTCATGATTTTACAATAACGATTACTTTTGTTGTTCTGCACTGTTATCTATTACGAAGTGTCTCGGTTTCGAGTATTTAAATGACCAAGACAATTATAAATTGGATCTGTTATGCAAAGCAGGGGGTGTCCCATTACCGGTACGGCAAAGTCAGTTTTTGTCCAGTTATGGACACGCACTATTCATTACTAGGTTGAAGATCCTTGATTGATTGAGTGATTATTAACGTCCTAAGCGGGCTGGTGAGTTTCTAAGGACGTGACTTAACAGTTTAGCTAAAGTGGGCTCGGAATCACTCCGTTCAACAGCTCTCAGGGGAAATTGAACTCATGAACACGCGTGCAGAGAATGAGCGCGTTAAACTCTCCGCAACTCCGAGGGAATCATAATTCTGTTACGTCTTGTTTTATTTCAACCTGGGAAAGATTATTTACTCTTCATGACCATAAGTTTGTCAGGAATTTTCTGGTCCCATTTTTTCAATGATGGGCCTGGGGATGCCCATTAATGAAATGATTTGTTTTAACATTGGGCACACTATTCATGGCAAGTTAGAATTTGCATTTTTATGGCCACAAGGAATCTATGGCTCAGTCCAGTATAGGGTAGGGGAAAGGAAGTGGGAAGGAGTCTGACAGGTCTAAGTTGAAGGTGCCATTAAGACATTTGGCTTTTATGACTAAGGTAAAAAACGTTAAAACCCCAGTAAGGATGGTCGATATCTGTTTTCGAACCCAGGATCTTCGAAATGATCACTCAGTGGAATTCCATGAAACAATCAGATAATCGAAGAACAGCGTTAAACATATAATCGTGTTTACTACTTATATTCGAAACATCAGCAATGATTATTTAAATTCTTTGGAGTTATACAGTATGTCCATTACTGGGTGTCCATTACTAGAACATCCAAGTTTTTCCGTGTACATCACTGGTACAAAAACAATGTCAGACAAAAAACGTCATTTCCTCTCAAATAGTGTATGTTGATGAAAGTAGTGAGTAGAAATCACCAGAAGAAAGAATGGAGAACGAGTAACATTCTCATTTGATCAACACATTTAAACTGTATTTGAGTTAAACATTACAATGGTGAAAAGTGTCCTTAAAGTGTCCATTACTGGTACATTTACCTTATCGATATCTCTTTGAGTATTCGAGAAAAATCGCACAAGTCTTACAAGGGAAGCCCACCAATCTTGTCAAACTTTCAAAAAGGTTTATCTAGTTTGATGTAGATCAGGTTAGGTTAAACTGATTTACGTTAGAGTTGGCAAAACAAAGTTCTTTGTTTTATATAAGGTTCTTTGTTTATTTTCATCTGCTCCATGATGCCAACGATAATGGATATTTCGATATTCTCAAAATCTTAGCGCTTAAGAACATGCAACACGCAACTTTCACAAAGAATATTCATGTCGGAGCTTTTGGCGAAGTCTTGTAAATCAGATACCGTTGCGTGCAAGTGGTAGGAAAGGGCCGTTTCTTGGCAGGTGGTATCACAAATTTGTTTGTACAAACGTGCTCGTTTTTGGATTCGAGTTTGAGTCGGGCCCGACGTTTATATTAGGTCTCCTTATTAGAAGTTTCTTGCGAAATGAGGACGAGCACAGTGGATTGAGTGAGCCGGGGAATGGGTGTCAAATGAGACACGTACACGTAGAAACCGTGGTGCAGTCAGTAATGTTTGCGGACCTCGGATCGACACTAAGAAGGCACACAGGTTTGAGACCAGATATCGGTCTGAATTTTTCCAGGTGTTTTCTTCAGTTTCACTAGAGAAATACCAGGATTGTACCTAAGCAAAAGACCCGGCTACTACTTTCGCCATTGCTTTCCCGTGATATGTGATGGAATTAGGCCATAGTTACCGGCTTAGCACATAAATACAATTAAAAAAAAAATAATCTGGGCACACACGCTATTGCTAGCATGTAATCTGGGAGTTATGTTCTGTAACTTTGTTTTGAATGTTTGAAATGTCTTTTACATGTATCTGTTATGTGTTTGTATGTTTGTGTGTGCGTGTGTCGTTGTGTCGTGTGTGTATATATTAATTTATTCTTTTGATCTTAAACAATAGTTCAAAGCATTTTATTATGTTCTTTCGTGCCCCATGGCAAATGACCAGAACGAATGGCACACCCATCCACTGCAGCAGTGGTGCATGCTACTTCTTTTTCTTTCTTTCTTTCTCTGTGAAAAGAAAATAATTAAAAGAATGAAAAAGAAAACTAAACGAACTCAAAGAGAATAGACTAAATTTATTAAGTGGGGATTGTTTAGTTTTCATTTTAGTATTGTTCAGCCACAAACGAACTTCTCTGTCCACTTCCTTTGCATCCAATATTTTTTAAGTTGTCATTTGTAATTTACATCTGCGTGCAGTGATATACGTATACGCGCGTATGCATACATATAGTATATTCTCTCAGAAAGAAGAACTTCTCTTTTAATATCGATTGCTATTACGTACTCACCACGTCCTTGGCCGTTGCCTTGGCGATTTCTAGTTTCATAAATTCTTAGAATCTAATTTTCTGCTTCTCGCATCTTCGACAAGTGATGAACACCACGTGACTAGTCTCAACATTCTTTTTATTATTATTATTATTATTATT
>JAGDQP010000164.1:134601-195396 GCA_022664845.1 Lepisma saccharinum
TTTTTTTTTTTTGGTATGAGATATCCTCATAAAATGACCATATCTCTACCCTGTAACCTTGTATACCAGGAAGTCATTAGAATTACTCACTTTGAGTCCCATTAGAATTTATTTTTGTTGCCGTTACAAATTGCTTTTTTTTTCAGAAGTCGCGAGTTATTGATAACAATAAGGGACCTTATGATCCAGATTTGTCCGTCTGTCCGTGACCAAGAAATAAGTTCAGCAAGTTCTTCAATCTAAAAGTAAATGACACTACGGCCACTACGGTTGGTGCGAATGAAATGACCGCTTTGATGCCTCTTGGAACGCACCTCACCAACACAATACAAGGAGTGTCTGAGGTCACGCTTCTAACGTTACTAACTCTGTATACGCCCAGCAAACAGGCTGGGGTACCCAGGCAGTTAGGAGGCAGATGGGACAGGAATGGTGAATTAATGCACCATTTACCGTTTGTTTGCCAAATTTCGTTCGGGTGACATAATATTACAAAATGAATCTCGTGGTCACCGACCAATATCGTGTTTGGAGGAGCTGCTCAGAAACACCGTGGAAGCAGACCCTCGGAAAAGTGTTCGTATCATTGCAAACGAGTTAGGCATACGCCATACCACTGTCAGTCGGCGTCTCCGTGCAGTCAGTAAGGTGAAAAAGTTGGACTCATGGGTACCACATGAGTTGACACCAGCCAACAAGAATCGCCGTCTGGAGGTGTGCAGTTCTCTGAGTTTAAGGAATAAGCGGGAAGGTTTCCCGCATCCGATTGCTAGTGCAGATGAAAAATGGATCCGCTACGACAATTGTAAACGGTCTTCTTTACAAAGCCGTGTTCTTCGCGGTTGCGATTAGGCTGAGCAGCTAATAAACATATGTGAGCACACATTTCTATTTGTTACGGTACTCAGCCAAATCGTAAGCGAAGAACGTGGCTAGCGCGTGTATGAAAAAGCAGCCATTGTGTAATTAAATGAGACAAGCCTTTTAGGAAGCAATGGTTTCGGAGCTTTATTAATTCGGTAAGATACGTGATCAAGAAATATTTTATTAGTATGAAGGCATATATGTTCTCCATGTGCGGTGGTATAATTCACGGCTAGTTAGCCAAAAGTACGGGTGAAATGCAGCGAAAGTAATGTTTGCAAATTATTTATTGGTGTCGTAAGGTAATGGTGCAGATAGTGCAAGTGGGCGTTAGACCAGAATTCATGCTAGAATCAAAACGTTCGTTCAGAAACGCATTCTATAGGCGTTTCTCCACTTTCTGCAGTTTCACAATACCAGGACTGTCATTTCCCTTTTTCCTCTAATATACGCCCAGATACCCACGAAAATAGGTTAGTTTTAGTAACATTTGCTATTTTTCATTGCGCAGAGCAACCATACATAACCTTGGATCACTTCTTCACTTTTTGCACCCCACTATTCCACACATGCAACGACCACCATTCCCTCTTTTTCCCTAACAGAACTATGAACTTGTAGAAACACCCACATACCCTCGGAAATAGGTTAGTTTTGGTTAGGTTATTTATTTTTTATTACGAACTATAATCTCAATTCACATTAGAATTATGATTATTATTAACAGAACCGTGGAAGAAAAGCACCAATTGTGAACTATAGAGCTGCACTTGACCATACTGGAGTGATCGATTAGTATCTAAACCCGATGCCAAATTAAATCCTTCTGCTCCCCTGGATTAATAATTATAATCAGTTAATTTGTTACGGTAATGAGCAATCGAGTATCGTTTTAGATTAGAGATTAATGCTCTGAACTAAATAGTGTAGCAAACACAACCAACTTTGTTCCTAACTGTCGGTACCTTTGATGTTGGTCTACATGTTCAAGTTCTTTTTTCTCTTACAAAGACTTCACCTAAGGTTACTCGGGTTACATAACTTTAGTGGCTAAATATTTCTGAACACAAAATTATTCTCTATTCTGCATGTAAATTTTGCATTTTCTGACACCCACTTGCACCATCTGCACCTAAGAAAATAAGTAATCGAAGTGTAAATACTGGGCCCGTTCGGAAATAGTGCTTCCCGATCAGCCATAACCGTTTCTATCTCATAGACATCAGCCAACACACAGGCAATGAAAGTATGTCGTCATACTTTAAATTATGTCGACAAACTTTGAAACTATGTCGACATACTTTCAACATACACTGAGAAAAAAATGCCTAGACGAGGTAACATTACAGACTTGTAAAGTTAGTCCGGAATTTTGGAGTCTACAACACAATAATGTTGATTTTGCAGGAGCCGAAATGCGAAAATGACATTCTGCATTTGGAATTGTTTGAAAAGTCCATAGTACGGTATAAATGTCTATGGCAACGAGAAACCTTCCAGTCAGTAATGTTTAGAAAACATTCCAGACTGGATTTGATACATATGACGTCATAGAAAACATTAAAAATATCTTCAAAGAATGGAAACATTACAGGCTTGCAATCCAGTACGTACTTTATGACAAAAGTAATGCAAATTGAGCTAAAGTCCAGAACATGTGTTTTTTGTATAACAATGCGTAGAAAATAAAATAACGTTAAAATATCTTGAGTAAGGGATAAAATCATGCCAATAAAGACATTTTATCATGATAATGACATATATGCATTCCGAGAATGAAAAGAGGGCGAATATTTGTACTATGCAACAATTTGTACAGAGAACTGATTTTCAGTTGCTTTTAAAGGGAAATGTGCAACTTAAACGTACTACAAACTTAGCATCTATAAAGTCTGGCAAAGAAGCCCATGGCATAGAAAATATAAGTAACGTAAAATCCAGAAAATGGGAAGAAACACAATCAGGAAGGTATATCGAGTGCTAGACGTGGTTTCGGATTGGTGTCCATACTCTCTTGTTACTTTAACATTACCACACAGACAGAATTACAGTACTCTTGTCATTGGTGGAATAAAGGCACCACGATGTCTTTGTAACTGTACCCATAATTCCAAACGTGTTAAAAAAAAATACGATTCATTCCCTTTCTCGACACGGCGGAGATAGACGTAGCCTATTATCATTACAAACGGCGAAGAATTGTGTTCTTTACAATTGGTTGTGTTGTTTGCTTCAATAAATAAAAACTAAAGAAGGAAAAAGTGCTGTTGAAATATATATGGATTCGTACGTGGATTCCTTATTACAAACGTGGAAACTACAACAGTATGTAGAAGTTTTTAAAAGTGAGTAAATATCACAATAGGCTATTTTTGTGTTATATTAATTGAATGTATTTTATGCTCTTTAAGCATCGATGGCACAGCGCGGGTTGGGGGAACGGAAAGGTGTCGGTTAGGTCTTATTTTCAAGTGCCTGTGCCATCCCGGCATTTGCCTGGTGTGACAGGAAAAACCCTGGCAAAACCTCTCAGAATGGCCGGTACCTTGAAAATAGGACCTGGCCGACACCTTTCCTTTCCTCTAACCCGCGCTGTGCCATTGATGCTTAAAGGGCATAAAATAAATTCAATTAATATAACACAAAAATAGCCTATTGTGATATTTACTCACCTTTAACAACTTCTACTTGATGATAGAGTTTAGACATGAGGATACCAGTGCAGTCCATGACCGAGTTTTTCTCCTTCTTTCCGGATTTTTTTTTTTCATGTTTGCCCAGAGGAATATCTAAGGACCCGCATTCGAAACAGTCTTGTACTATGATTTTGTCCACTCTACATGAGCTTTTAACATGACACGTAATGGTCTCCCTTCATTACTACTGTTAACATCAGTAACCTCATTAACTTGATCCAGAATAGTAGGGACAAAATATACATAAACTGACCATATAATTTAACATTCTCCGTAATGTCACAACGTCTAGACGTGATAGTGTGTCCTCCAACACGTCATTGTTTTGCAATTCAATTAACTTCATTTTAATATAACTGGAAACCTGATCTGTGAGTATATCAATAATACCATAATTCTGAAATAGTAGACTTTCGTTTGCATATTTATAAAAATCAGAAACTCGGATGAATATTCGTTCTGAAGTACTTCAAAGATCTGTACAACGTAGATTTCCCATTTCTTTAAGTTTGAAGTTGTCATGATTCCATCTCCAGTAGCTTCCTTCAGAGTGATTGTGAAACAAAAGCGAGTGAAATTACCTTCAAAGTCCTTATGAAATAACTTTAGTTACACTTCAACATCAGAAAACATATCACACAAAAGTTTACCTTCACCTCGCTTGTTAATCCACTCAATCAGATAATTGTAAAACAGGGCTTTCTTACTCTGTCGTGAATATGTCTATCTCACTTCACAAATGGAAGAATCTTTCCAAAGCCTTCCCTCGTATTAACCACCTCACTGAAGAATAGTACACAACGTCTCCAGAATCTGCTTCGACATCTTTCAAGGAATCTTTCACCAATAGTTCAACTTTTACAAGTACACAAACTACCTAATTCTTCGTGAATAGTTATCAACTTCACGAATGAATATTAAAAACTGTTCTGTGTCAATAATATTAGATGTTTTTTCCATTGCAATGGAATAATGAACAAATGATTTCGCTGCATTTATTTAAATTTATGAACAATGTTTTCACTAAGTTCCTCTGTACGTCTTTCACAAGTTCTTGCAGAAAGACTATATTCTCTAAACACTTGTGTCTTTTCTGAGTACGCTTCTTGATATCTAAGTTTTGGCTATAAGTTCTACTACTTACTACAAAACTAGCATACACTCCTCCAGTCTAGGCAGACTGTTTTGTTTTATTCTGGTCCGAATTTGCATATTATCATAATCTCATTACGACCAAATACAAATATTTATGCAGTACATAAAGAATTTTAAGTTTAATAACGGTAGAAGAATGAACATATTGAAGACAAGTGAAACATTTTATTGATGTCCTCTAATGAGCATTTCATATTGATTCTTCGCGCTAATGATACGCGAAATGGGAAGGAATATTCAAGGTATGATAGTATATTTTTATTGGAACAATATTTCAATTTGACTATTAAAAATCATCATTCTGTGTTTCTTTAATTCATACCTGAAGATAAGCTGTTTAACTGATGTTTATATCACGATATTCATTACGAGTGCTCCATATTCTCGTAGAAAACTCCCGCGGGCCGCACCAAAACCTCCCACGGGCCACGGTTTGCCGACCCTGGTCTAATCTCCCTGACTCCCATGGATACGGGAAACGGACTGGCCCAATGCAATTAAGCTGGGTCAACTTGACGCCGGTTTTCGATTAATCTTGCCTGGTAAATTGGGATTTACTTCCGTCTTATTGGTTGGCCTATGCCTGAGTGTATGGACGCAAGGAATGGATGAAGATCTAGCTAAGGAAGAGAGAAGGAAAATTGGAGTATTTTAAATAAGGTATTGTGCGGAACGTGAAGTTCAGTTGTCTTTTTAATCAATTTCACCATAGAGTTAGGAATATAAATAGAGGGAACCTTAGGCTGTTTTGGTTGAGAGGGGAATGAAGCCAAGAATCGGAAGGGACGAGGCATTTCGGCCATATTGACAGGCCCCATATTTAGAGACCCTCTTTTCGAGTATTGCCTCTCCGAGGTTCACTCATCCTCCTGTCGAAAAAGGCAATCCTTACAGTACTCGGTATAGAGGGACTCTAATGGGGCAACACAAGATTGCTACCAATGAACCTTAATTTGACTTCATGTGACGTCATCTATGTTCTCTCTATTTTCTTCCTAACTCTATGAATTTCACCTTCCAGGTGATCATGGCTTGTGGTGGCTTCAATTTCGGGTCACTAGAAGAAGACCCGTCTACCGTATCGAGATCCATGCCTGACTCCTATGAAAATGATGAAAAATTGTTAATAATGAAAGAAGACAGTTCAAGTTACGAAACAGTACCCTCTGCTTCCATCAAGAAAATAAGTGAAAATTCTTTTCTGTGTTTAGAATTAAGACAGAATCGTATGACGGATTACACAAAACTTTTAAATAGTGATTTGTGGATTAAACCTACACGTCGTAGATATAATATTTATAGAGACATATACTGTGAATTATCATTCGTTCCTTTACTTCCATGGTACCTAATGTTAGTCCAGTCCAACTAGGAATGAAATTTTGTTAGTAAGCCGTGCGCAATATCTACACTTTTCATCTATTATGCGCCAATAAACGGAAGTATCAGATACAGAACTTGCATTCTATATCTTTTTTAATTTTCAAAATCGAACACAGAAACATGCATAATCCATTCCTAGTTCGACTGAACTGACACCAGGTGGCGAAAAAGTAGTGGAAAGGCTGAGTATTCTCATCTATAACACCTATGCCAGGTTGTGAAAAACAGTGTTGATCCGAAGATCAAGATTAAACAGGGATTTACTGTTGCACCAACATATATCCTAGATGTAACTAGAGATTCGTAATTCTACTAAATTGTGGGATTAGGCCTCGATCAATAGTTCTAAGCTCTTCTGGAAGTTTGAAGACAGAAAACAAGAAAAAGAAAGTATATGAACACGCCATTACTTGCTGAAATTATTAATATATACTGTGACACAAGACACTTAAATGAATTTAAACATAAAATCCCTATCCGCAATAACAGAAATGACTGAAATGAGTAGAATATCTTTTTTTCAATTTGCAACGTTATTAGTATACGTAATGATACTGGAATGACTGTGTAGTGTTAAAAGATAGACGCCACAGACCACTGTCCTTTTGAAACTTGAAGTACAGCTCTATTGCTGCTTTACTTTTATGTTCATAGCTAATAGTAAACTCTTTGATCTTTACCGCAATTAATTTTACAGTGACACAATAAACATACAGAACATGTATTTTTCTATTATTTATTCTTCAAGACAGCACGATAACCTATTGTTGCCACCCTCTAACCAGTAGTTGGTCCCCCTTCATGCACAGTTACTGGCACTCACGTTCACTATACGTTTTAGAGACCTGAAGACGTGTACCAGGTAATGGCACTGCTGAGACCAGTGGTTGGCACCCGTACCAAATATTTGTTCCTATGATAAGATAAAAAAAGATAAAATTAATTTTATGGGCGGTAACAGCACTATGGTTTACGCCCGTCCCGATACGGGGGAAGACCCTTATCTTGGTCATATCAAAATTTAGCTGTTAATTAAAATATAAAAAGATAAAAGATGAAGATGTAGAAGGTCTTCACTATCAGCCAACTGGTGTAAATGGCCAGTATAACAAGAAAGCCTGTAAATGGCCCTTCACAAGGTAAAACTAAAAGACATTATAAAAGTTAACAGCTAAGGAGCATAATCATATAAAATAAACGGTAATCATAAAAGTCTCTGCGAAAACAAGTAAAATATTACCGTTTAAGTTTAGGTTTATACCTAAGTTTCCCTTTCCTGCTCACGAGATTAAAATCTATATCCATTAAGTGGTCCTGAATCATGTCTGAAGCCAAAGATGAACTTGGTTCATCGACAGTATGTGCAAACTCTTCCTGAGCTAACTGAGCAGACAGAACGTTCGTCAGAGTCTTTATGCTTGTAGTGAGAGGCGAAGTTCGAACTAACTTCGAGACTTTATACGGACTATAAGTAGTCTTAGCCCGTGGAGTTCTAGAGCTCTGCACAGGTGTTTTTTGTCCCTGACTCTGCGTCGGCATATGGAGAGGAGCCTCCGATTCTTTGGGCGGCTTCGGAGGGTCGTCATGCACATCAGATACTGTTTGTGTTGAGACGTTAACTGTCTGGGTACCAACCGAGACAGTTTTAACTGCTATTTTGGCTACAACATGTGAAAACGCACCAGAGGGAAGGGTGCGCTGAGACTCTCTTAATCGACGTTTAGCATCACTAGCAGATATCTTCTCTAATACCATCAGCTCTCTAATGCGTTTTTCCTCTTTAAAAATAGGACAGTCACGCGACCAGGCCGTGTGCTCACCCTTGCAATTTACATACTGAGGTTTCAGTGACTTACAAGGATCCGCACCATGGCTACTGGTGCCGCAAATTGCACATACAGCAGAGGTCACGTTACATGACGTGCTGGTGTGTCCATAATGTTGACATTTAAAACAGCGGAGCGGACTTGGTATATAAGGACGGACAGGCAAGCAATAGAAAGCTGCCTTCACGTCCTTAGGAAGCTGAGGCATGGCAAATGTCAAAATTAATGACCCTGTCGGTTGTAATTGGCCAGTCTTTCTGCTGTTGATGCGTTTAACATGCACTACGCCTTGACTGGAAAGTTCTCTTTTAATCTCCTCTTCAGGAACATCTTGAAGATCCCAACAAGTTATTACGCCCTGTGTAAAATTCAGTTGGCGGTGTGGCTCAACTACAACTTCAAGAGTTCCAATTGAGGTCATCTTCAGGAGATTATTTGTCTGCTTGTCAGTAGAAGTCTCCACTAATAAGGTGCCATTCCGAAGCTTTTTAACATTATGTAGCTCACCTGCAACATGAGTAAGTTGTCTTTGAATTAGGAAAGGGGATATCTTCTTCAAACCACCGGGATTGTCTGTTTCGTTCTTTACTTTAATTACAAGATATCGTGTGATAGTTGGTACGATACTTGTCTGTTCCTCTACGTCTAGTTTCTCTTCTTTGTCACTGGTAGATTCATTAGCTGTATGCGCCTTCTTACTTACGTCAGTGACTTTTTCTTCATTCTGTCTTTTCTTCCTCTGCTTTTCTTTAGGCGAAGGCGACTGATTTTTAGGATGTGGTGGAGCCATGGTGAATGAAAGCCGTAAATGCCCACACTTCTCCGTCTTCGTTCTGAGGAGCCAACGAGGCTGCCGGGTACTACCCTCATCACCCTTGTCAGCAAGCTGGAAATCGAGGCGAAGTCCAATGACTTGGCGTCGAAATCACTTGTACTCCCGACTGATGGATACTTGGGACACCCACTCCCCCGAGTGTTGGCGAGACCAAAGGTCCGAAGAGCTCCCCAATGGCGCACTTCCCAGTCTCAACGAGCTAGACCATCCAAGAATCTGCTGTTAAGAACTAGGCGCTATCCAATGGTTCCGCCCCCTTTCCCCTGGGCCCAGGGGCCATCGTCAATGCAAATACATCCTGTCACATCCTTGGTCATTGCGCGGAGGCGCAACTCACAGCACAAGAGGAGATGAAATAATGAGGCATCAATGGATGAAAAATGGGGTGGATGTAAATGAAATCCTCTCGGCTGGTCCTCCTTTCAGGCAGCGTAGATCTTTAGCTGCGAGGGCTGATTGCAGCCAGCATAAGCCAGCTGGACGATGGGGTCCCCAATTCCCTACGCCGTTGTTGGCTGATTGCAACCAGCATAAGCCGGCCGGACGATGGGGTCGCCAATTCCCTACGCCGTATACGAGCAGCGATGGTCTGCTGCTCGGGCTATGTGATGCTGTCATCACGTTGCGGTCCGTAGACCTGCGATGAGGTCGCCAATCCCCTACGCAAGTGGGAAGTAAAAATTCTCAACAGAGAAGCACGTTGGCCCCTCTGTTGGACTTCCCATAGGCAGCAACGATGTTAGGAGCTGCCAGGGCTGATTGCAGCCAGTAGAACTGACTGGGCGATGGGAGCGCCACTTCCCGACGCCGGGATTTGTTCCTATGAAGCAACGTTCTACGTGAAAATAGTAGCGATCGTTTTTTTTTTTTCTTAAAGGTTAGAATGGCTATGTTAGAAATCTGAAAATTTTATTTAAAGAAATGTCAATTAGTTGCCCCATACCAAATTAATAGGCACTGTGGAAAAATGGGATACCAGTTATTGGCACCCCCTAGCAGCAATAACTATTTTGCATAATTTACATAATGATATATACTAAGGGGTCTCTGAACATCCTTCTAGTTGTTAAGGAAAACTAATACAATTACATTATTGCAATAAATAGCTAGAGAAAAATGAAAGTACAGTCTGCTTACATTTTGATAGGTTAAATTTGTAATTTAATGAAGCATTCTAGAATTTATGGCCTTAACCATGACCAATAACAAAAATCATGTCATTCGTGCGCACAAGTCATAAAAGAAATAATAAGCAATGTGTCCGGAACAATATCAGTTTTTCCAAATTATTTTCGAGCTTAATTTTATAAAAAATTTTGGGAGTGCCAATAACTGGGCAGTGCCAAGTTCAGGGATGTTTACGCTATAACAATACTCATCCTATCACACTATTTTTTTCTACGACGTTCTCAGGACAGTAATATTCCGAACTCAGCAACCGTATTCAAAAACGTTTTCTTGGAGTGATTAGCGCTGTAGTAACGAGTGATTAACAATCTTTTAGCATGGTCTAACCTATTTTTTTCTAACCTACGTAGCCCCTAGATCACAGAAGTGTGTAAAATTTCAAAATTCGTATACATAAAATGACTTTTCCTATCTAACCTAGCTATATAGCTTGTAAAATGCAATAAATGCAGAAGGAATCCAAAGGGAAGCAAAGAAAAAGAGTAAAGTTATATATTTTTAAAAAAAAATATTAGCACCGGCCGGGAATCGAACTTTAGAACTTGTACTAATCCTAACTGGGGTGAATATTGAAGAGAGAGGTTTGTATTTTTTTTCTAGTAAAGCCATTTAGTAATCCTATTTTTTTCCATAATTATCTTATACCCTCTGCAATTCTACTTTCATCCATTATTGTGTTTCTAAGTTTTCTACTTCACGAATTTCATCAGGGGGTTACTTAGGATTCTGTCTCTACAATCCCTGGTTTCTTGTTATATTCATTTTTTCATCTATGTAATTACAAAACGCCAATATATACTCGCATAAAAAGCTTTAAAATCAACAGTGAACGATCGTAATATACACATTCTTCAAAGTAATAATTCGCGGGCCCTTACCTTAAGAGGGTCTGGTATTCATACTTCGTATTTTAAAATTCTCAAAAGTACCAAATATATGAAGAATAACATTGGAATCTTGAAAAAACTAATTTTAATTAACATAAATTGATTCAGGTTTCCACTCAGTGAAAACGCAAGAAAACACGGCTAGCGCCTGCATGAAAAGCCGACCTAATACTGCACTGAGAACGTTCTCTTTTTCGCCACCTGGTATCAGTTCAGCCGAACTAGGCACGTATTAAAGCTATTTTGCAATAATTGTTTCTGCATTCGATTTTATAAACGAAAAAAGATATAGAATTACGAGTTCGGTACCTGAAGTTTATTGGTCCACTATAGATTAAATCGTAGATATTGTGCATGGCTTACTATCAAATCTTCATTCCTAGTTCGACTGGACTAACACCAGGTGGCATGGAAGTAAAGGAACGATTGGGGATTCGCTGTATAGAATATTTTATATGACGTGTAGATTTGATACCTAGATCACGATTAAAAAGTTTTGTGCATCCAGGCCATGGATCTAAACACGGGAGATGGATCTACTTCTAGCGACTCGAAATTGAAGCCAGCAAAAGCCATGAGTATCTGGCAGATGTAATTGATGAAAAAAACAACTGAACATCACGTTCCATACAATACTGAACGAATATTTAAAATTTTCCAATCTTCCTTCTCTCTTCCTTAGCTAGATCGTTATCTATTCTTTGCTTCCACTCACCTAGGCATAGGCCAACCAATTAGACGCAAGTACACCTCAATTCAACCAGGCAAGATTAATCGAAAACCGGCGTCAAGTTGACCAAGCTTAATTGTATTGGACCAGTCAATCCGTCTACCTTATTTACATCCATGCAACCAGGCAGTAGAGTATTATTTTTCAGATAAAAACCGATAGATCAGAATGCGTTCTTAATGTAACAGAGACAGATGCTTTAGTTTATGTCAATGGCTGCTATCAAAGACGATACTGGGCTGACTGCAGCTATTGAAATTTTCATGAATGTATGAAGCCAGGGAGCGGAGAACACACTTAATCTCGTTTGTTCACTCCCAGTCTAAAGCAATATAAACCAAATGTTCGGTTCTAACTCAGTTTTTTACGCTTCATAATGCTGTGGCCCGTTTTTCTATTTATTTCTTAATTATGGCAAAAAATGTAAATATTATTTGAGGTATTTTCTATTCTATGCAGAGTACGATCTACTCTTACATGAATAACTCAGGAATTAAGACTTAAATCAAACAACGGGCCACACAGCGATAAGAAGCGTATAAAACTGAGGTAGAACTGAAAATTTGTTCCACATTGGATTAGACTGGAAGTGGATAAACAAGTGTAAATATTTGCTCTGACTTCTATCTTTCAACACTAAATAGTCACTCCAGTATCGTTTACGTAGAGCTCGATGGTTTATGTTATTTTGATTTTAAATTTTGTTCCCAAAGGAATGCCCAAAGGCACAAAAAATAAAACAATAGCTACAAAGCAAAAATGATAAATACGGGTGATTAAATTACGATCATGTTTGTATCAAATGAAGCCTAGGGACGTGATTTGTTGAGAATACATCAGTGATAGCTAGCCATTCAAATAAATACACTGACCAACTCCTGAAGCCAGGTAGGCAAACCAATGAACATCAATATCGAAATTCTCTTTGTCCTCGTTTTCTCTTTGATGAATATAGGAAGAGAAGGAGAAGCAGTGAGATGGTATTTATTTATATAGTTCAACTTTGCTACTAAGTTATTAAAAAAAATGTTAAGCTTTCGTCGTGTGCTGTGTAATTCTGATCATTATTTGAAAATTTTTATTCGCTTTTCAGGCACATTAAAGTGTACCAGAAAGTGGTGGTTTAGGTAAGAAATACAAAAAATAAAATTAAAATTAAAAAATGTTGATGAGAGTAGGAGTAGAATTCGTCGGTGATAGCTTATTAACCAACTAAGGTACAGAGAACACAGTCGACACGTTTATCGCTATGTAGTGAACATGTTCATTCCGAAAATGAAAGATCCCTAGCTCATCATAATACATTGTGAACAAAATGTAATAAGTAGTTAAAAAATAACTCTGGTAAAGTAAGCTTAAATCAAGCTTGACTTATACTAACCAGTTGGCACCTCAGAAGCCTCCTGGAAGCTTGTCCCAACATGCGTGAAAAAACCTTATGGTAAGTCTACATTAGGTCTTGTTGATCAACATGTTTGTGTGCGCGAGGATTATCTAAAGACCGTGACAATCTTCAATAAATTAATTAGCTTAACAAGTAATGATGCGTATGTATTCTCCTTGTCTTCAAACTTCCTAACAAGAATGAAATTGTTTATTTTGGTTTACTGCACAAAAATGTGCACTGACTTTGTACATTTTTTTGCGTGACGTTTATAAATTGTCACGGTCTTTAGATAATCCTCGCGCGCACAAACATGTTGATCAAAAAGGCCTAATGTAGACTTACCATTACCATTACAAACTTAAACTCAGCACAACATATAAAAAGCTTGCGTGTAAGATCTAGAAGATATTTTTATCATGTATAGATAACTCAAACGGAAGTAAATGGTAATATTCAAAATAGTACCATCTATACCGTAAATAACATGCAATTCCATCTTGGACGGTCCTTCTGGATCGCAATTAATGCAGGAAATACTATATTGACTGCGGTGGCTCTGTTTACGTGGGGTTCTTGGTTCAATTCCGGCTCGTGTCATGTGGATTTTGTGGTGAACAAACACCGTGTTCTCCCATTTCCTTATATTTTCTTCATTGCACCAATCCTCCCGTCATCATCCATACGGCCTGATCCAAAAGTTCCCTGAAGGTCTTAAAAATAAATTCAGGAATCACTAATCACAGCATTCTCAACTATTTTTAATTGTTATCATCTTGCATCTTGTCTTTCAATAAAATTGCAAAATTCTTTTCACACAAAACAATTTTAACATTCCCAAACGTTCGCTTCAGACAAGAACAAAATGGCACAATGTGCTTCTGTACAGTGGTGACACTAGCGGCCAGTTATATCAACAACGTCCAGCTTGAATCAAGTTTGTTACATCAATCGTAACTACACCAGCGAAAATATCGCAAAAAGAATCAAGCTTACCATAAGCTTGCTTGCTTTGCGAGTGTTAATTCTCTTCTCAAACATCATTTTGAACACATTATGTACACTATATCAGCACAATCTAACAGAATTTCAGAACAAATAAGTGTTCAAAAATGTATTATTTTTTACATTGTGACATCTCATACTAAAACATGTACATTGGTGGTAACACTGATCCACATAGAGACAGAAGAGAACAGCAAAGGAACATGCCCTTATGTCAGAGGTCTCTGTGGACCGACCCGCATCTCTCCAGCGCAGGAAACATCTAATCAACGCCTTAAGCTAAAGGAATAACACTCTCCATAGCCCTCAGATCTTCTCTTACTTTCCCTCTGTTACCGCTACTTTCGCTTCTTGTCTCTTTGTCTTTTGTCAAGGTCTTTATCATTCGTCTTGCAGGTTTGCCAGCTGCTTATATTTTTTATCTTAAATTCCTATATTTCCATTAATGTAATGTTTAGTCAGATATTTTAGAAATTCAGTTACATGTCTTACAAGTTTGATATTTGGTTCCTCGCAAAAATATGCAATTAACAAAGTTCCCTAAGATATGAAATGATGAAAAGGTACACTCTGACGTAAAGAAAGTATCAAATCAGAAGGTTTTCTTAGTACCAAAGACTGTAGAATGTTCTTTAATGTAAGCAAAAGTGAAATTAACTTTGAACCTGTCATACGAATTCATATCAGTTAAATATTGCCACATTTTGCTACTTTTAGCTCCCTTCATAGCAAAGCTATAACAAAAGGAATCTTCTATTCCCGCTCATCCTGTCCGTCTCAGCAACTATAAGCTGTAGAGAGATGCTTGAGGTGTCATTGGAAAGGTCTTTCTAGACTAGCTCAGAGCCCTGGACGGTTGTCTTGATTGGTACAGCAGTTCAGTGTTACCAACCCATTTTCTAAACAAACAATTGTTCAAATTGCTTCCATTCAGTTATACCTAGCTGCGCTAAACTTCGAACATAAGCGCTGTAGTCGTCAGTGTTGCCAGCCTATTTTATAAAAAAAATAATGCTTGTATGTCTAAAATGCTATCAAAGAACCGGAGATTTCGCGATTCTTAGTTGAATCGCAGCTCTATCTTGTTTTAGATTAAAAATTCTTCCCATCAGACATTTTCTTTGAATCTGAGTATACCATGAATGGTTCATGTTTTTTTCTTTTAAATATTGGAGTAAAATTGAAATTACAATTAATCATAGGTTTATATATTCTTCATGAATTTCAGTAAGGTGATTGTATCGTTCTTCTTACTGATTGAAACAATGATGCATACCATTGTTGAGTGTCTACAATTTAATTGCCAAGTTAGGAAATGCCAAGACAACTATGGTTGTCTAGCTTTTTCCAGGAATGCTTTGGAATATTTTTAATAGTGTAGTGAATCCATTGGATGGTTGCGTTCTGTAATGCTGTAATTTTGTCTTTATAAGAAAATCAGAGTAACCAGTTGCGCAATTTTGGATCTATTCTTTTGACTCAACCGTCAGAACTCGTTGCACATAATGGAGCGTCTGACCATGAATTGGGCGGGCCGGGTTCAAAGCCCGACCAGGACGCTGGAGACTTTTCTCGCAGTGTTCCCATGCCAATAGCGCTCTGATGTGCACTCAGCCTCCTATTAAATTGAGTACCAAATTGTCCTTGGTACCTTGCGAATGCAAAAGCCATCGAACGTGGGACTGACCACCCCACCTCACTTCGTACTGTAGGTCGAGATGTGTGGAGCGCTACCCCCCGCGGCGCGTACGTATCGCATAAGGAATAATTTTACCTTTTACCTAATTTCTTGCTGACTTACTTCACATTTAAAGTATGTTGAAAACAGAACCAAAACTGGTATTCAAAATCCTCAGTAATTTCTTGCGCTTAGTCGTATGTTTGATCGAACCATTTCACAAATGGATGTGTCGGGCACTAATCCGATTGTGATTTGTTAAGCCGACACCGCTTACGTCTTTGTATGTCAAGATATGACGTCGTTTGTCACGATGGCGCCCATAACTTCGAGCGACTGAAGCTCCGACTTCAAAGGAACTTTTTTTCTTCTTTTGGTGTAAATAATGGCCTCCTGAAATTTGAGCAGATTATTTTAGGGACACCCTGTACATATAGCATTTAAGTAAGCATCGAAATTGGTTTGTTACTGGATTACATTTGAAACTTCATCTTTTTGATTTCAGGTATAATCGACTTGTCGTTTCGAAAGAACAGATATTTTTTTTTACAGTTTTGCTTGAATAAACGCATTATTTTTCAAAATACACGAAGAAAAAATAAGTTATTTTAGAGTTCATTCTGCGTGACTGCAACATGTCTACAAGAAATTTAGATGTAAATGAGATAAGTTACTTTTTTCATATTTTTATTTTATTTTATTTTATTTTTTTTATATAAATACACGAAAAATAAATTGAGATTACTCAAACTACTTGGTTAACAAGTCCCCCCCCCATAACCCTGATTGAGGAAAAAGATGAGAGTGGTTTTTCCTTTGTCGTTGCTATGAGAAAAGACATCCATCTTTTCTTTATCCTTTTCGCGAGAAATTGACAAACATGTCTAGGGAACAGCATAAAATCTCGTGAGTACATTAATCAGTTCCTCTACAGGCAGCCATGGTAACAGTAAAATAAGAAATAAGCTCGTCTAACTTGTTGAACACTTTGCTAGTTAGAGATGCAGAAAGTTGCACTTCAGAGGTGCAGTAAAATTGAATGATTATTATTTTTTTCTGATAGATTCTGAGATCCCATTATCTTTACTGGTACAATCATTCGTTTGTGAGCTTACTTTCATGATAGAACATTGCGTATTGATTGCCTTCCTCGGAGCTAGTTCAAAGAACTAACTATAAACCAACAATCAAGTACCAATCCAATCCAACCAGTTTTACTGTCTTATTTGGCGGAGTTCTGGGTTGACTTCCATTCGTAATCTACGGGAATCCTTGCTGTTTGTTTTTCCTTTTTACCTTAATGGGGTGATGCCCCAGCTGTCTTGGTGTCAGGATAATTAAGTAAGTTTGCTCACCATTTGCAAATCTGAACACCAGCTTTCTTGAAGCTCGTCAATGCATGTGGTGGCCTTTTCAGACATGATCTTTTCTATCTACTAAGGGTATAAAAGAATTGTATAACTGGATAAGAAAGGGACCTACTAGGAGTGTTGAGAATACAAGGATTATGCTCATATATTTTTGCCTTAAGTTTCTTCAGTTTTGGAAGTCATTAGACAGATAGCTAGTTGACTCAGTCGTAAAACTTTTACTCGTATCAAATGAAATCATATTATAAAAAAAAAGTTTGTCACTGAAGGGCAATTGAATTCAATTGAATACAATTTATGGACATTAGACATCTACGTCTGAAGCCAAAATAGGGTAGGGGAAAGGACACGCAAAGGAGTCGTCCATGGCCTAAGCTTGAATGTACCATCCCGGTATTTGTATGATGTGACTGAGGGGAAAAACTCTGGAAAACATTGATTGACGATTGATTGCTTGTATCGAACCCGAGGCCTCTTGAATGCGAATCTAACATTCCACCAACTGAGCTACGGCCTCAAGACCAATTTTTATTCGTTGAATGAATGTTTTGGATACAGTATAAGCGAGATAAATGAACTGCTTTAGACCTTGGGTTTCGCAAAGATTGTATCACTAAAGGTTGCAATTAAAGCTAAGAGAAACAAAATTCCTTAACTACATTGAGTAATAATTATCCAATAGAAAAAAAAAAAAAAAAAAAAGGTGATGAGCCTTTAGTTTGCATTCACAGATATTCCGCTTTCCGTTGAACGCTAGTTATGATGAGATTTCTGAGTTGAATTGGCATCTTAAATCTGACAGATGAGATCCCTCGGAGAATACATTCTCAGGGAAACTGACAGCGAAGAACTATAGCTATTTCTTAGATATCATTGTGATATTTGCAGGACGAGACTGAGAAACCTTCCTGTAGAAATTTATCAAAATATTCGATATAACAAGATTTCTAACCTTGTGTCAACTTTAGAATACTGTTCACACTACGCTTTTAAGCTATCATCAGAAACATCTAAAAGAAATATTCCAATTCTTTGAATGAATACGTAGAAAACCTTTGCCAGAAGAATGGTTTGAGAATTTTGCATGGCTTACCGTAATAACTTTAATGATCTACAGAATTACAGCGGATTATAGAAAGAATTTCACTAAAGAATGCACAGAACGGAACAAATTGCTTGTTAGGGACGAAAAGGTTTTCTTTCCTTTTTCTTCTTATGATAAAAGCATTTTGACATATAAGAGGTTTCTTCCTATTATGTCAAAAGTTAATATACTTATATACTTAGACTGTTGTCTGGTTCTTCGTTGCAAGTTTCAATACTGAACATTGAAACGGAACAAAAAGAACAAGGCTTCTCGTTAGCCATTAAACTCTTTGATCACTCTTAACCGTCCTGGAACAAAATTATTTCTTCTGAAATTATCATTTCGTAAATATACTTGATAGATCCAATTTCCGCATCTACAACCGTCTAGAACAAAGTCCCATCGATCATAACTCGTATATTTTATCGACATATTTCTTTTCCTAAAAGTGCAGTCTGAAAGAAGTACTCGTCAGCACTTGTTGCAACCTATTTTTACAAATATTATGCACAAAAGTAACTTTAAGAGAAGATATGTATAAACAAGTGGGAGCTGCGACCCGATCGCAAGGACTCCGGTCCCTTGCTAGCACCTTAGCTACGCAAGCATTAATTTTTTTTAAAAAAATATAGGCTGGTAACACTGAAAACAGCAATGCTTAGGTACGGGAAAACTCACAATACTTTTCTATCCTGTCGAATACTGTTTATGCCAAGTTTGGCACAGCTAAGTCTAAATGAATGAACGCAATTTGAATAATATATTTTTAATGGGTTGGCAACATTGAACCTATACTTGATGGTTCATGAGATATATTTTAGACACTGGTTGGCAATATTGAAAACGGGGTTCCTGCTATGCTTCTATTGTGTCAAATAATGTTTATGCCAAGTTTGGTGCAGTTAGGTTTAACTGAATGGAAACAATTTGAACAAATAATTACAAAAAATGGGTTGGCACAATGAAATACTGTACCAATCATACCGTTTCTGGTGGTTCTGAACTAGATCTTTCCAACAACACCTCACGCACCAAGTAGTTCCGGAGATTTAATTTCTGGACACGGATGGAATGCGCTGGAATAGAAGGTCCCTTTTTGCTTTATCTGTGTAATTAAGGGACCTTAAAATGTATAAAGAGTATAGTATTTTTATAGTGTAAAAGAGCTTTCTAGTTGGTTACCCTCCACGGCATAAACACGTTTTCTACCTGGCAAGAAAGAAGCGAGAAAACTGGGCAATAACTTACATGTCTCATGAGAAAATTCTCAACTTTGAGAGCTTACGAAACTTTTGTAACGTAGAAGGACTTCTCAGTGAAAGTAGGGAAGCAGACTGTGTAAGCTTTCGCGGTATGCAGTATTGCTAACAAGATGAAACATGTGAATATAGCTTTTCGTTATTTCAGTACTTCACTTTAAGACAAGTAAAACAAGGAACTAGAAATATAAAGGAGGGCTAATTTATGTTTATTTAGCTATTAATTTATCAAATCTTTTAGGTACAATTATTGAATATTCTTAATCTTAAAATTTATCATTTGGTTTGCGTTTATTTAACCACGGGAGTATTTTCAATGCCACCCCCCTTCCCCCCGGATTGAACTCGATAGCCTTACAGCCCAAAATCGCTAGCCGTAAGAAGGACACTATTTGCCGGTTAGCCTTGAAGGTATGAAGCAGGAAAGGTGTACACGCGCAACGGAATACCAACAAAATGTAAGAAAAGGCTAATCAGTCCCCCCTCCCCGATCAGGCCCCCACGCCACCCAACAGATTTGGAATATTCAACTGATGGACTAACATGAAGGCCAGCCCAGAGCTCTCTCTCTCTCTTCAACCTTTCCTGACATTTCACAACAACAACTAACCCAAAACATCTAAACATTACAACGCATCTAACATCTTAACTTAATAAGCTGGGGTTTTCCAACGTAAACAACTAACAAGTAAAGAAAATAAACATTTATTATAACATCAACGAGCATCGGGAAGAAATAATACAAAATTTACACTTATTCAAATAATTTAGCATGCAAATAAGTAACGAAATATATTTCCATATAATTATCTAAAAAATTCACTGACAAATAGTGGATTTGGTAGCATATTATTTCAAAAAGCAAATTCTTAAGAGAACATTTTCACACCAAAATATTAAAATAATTTTTGATATACGCATTAGAAGAAAATATTGAGGTAAGTTCAAGTTGTTAAAATTTTGATAATATATGAATTCCAGTTAAAACATCCGGTATTTATCAAGTACAAACTTACTTATTAATACTTCATGAATATGTCCTAAACGAGCTGGTGAGTGAGAATTGAACCAATGACCATGCGCACAGAAAGCGAGCGCGCTAATCTCTCGGCCGTCCCGAGGTCCTGATTTCTGTATTGTGATTACGCACGTAACGTTTAGAGAACTAACAGGTTGCCTCACGGTTGACGTCATTGAAACTTTCCAAGGACGTGAGAAGCCAAAATTGAAACAAGTGAACGCTGCGATTCTACTAACAATAGAAGACGATCGGTTCGGATTAAATAACGTGCGTGAGGCCGCCATCTTGCACACGTGACCTCTCTGGCTTCTTACGTAATACATGCATTGTCAATACAACGGCCAAACCACCGTTTGCAAGGTTGTAGCGTGGTGCAGTGGTAAGAAGTTGGCTTACTGAATAAAAATTCGGATTCGAACCCCGGCGGGGGCAAGATGTTTTGTTCTTTTTCTTTCGAAAAAGATGTTCATATTTATTATTAATAATTGTTTTATTGCATTTTTCCTAGATTATCTTCAATTAGTGACTATGGGTTCGTGGAGGTTAGGTAAGGTTAGGTGCGGTCATGTATTTCTACACGTTTTTCCTCTTATTTTTCTTCTTATTTATTCCGTGTATGACACGTTCGTCTAACAATTGCTAAGGCTTTGAAGATTCTTTAATATTATAGCAACTACCTTTCGTCAACGGACAGGTGGAGAAACATTTTATCTGTACGTCTTTGACCTCGTCTCGACGAGACCTTTCCAACGACACTTCAACCATCTTCGTAGTTTTCTAGTTCCCGAGTTGAAAGCTACAGATTGACAAAGCGAGAGTATAAGGTTCCTATCAACGAGCCTATAATTTATTTCCCAAGTCATAGCTTCAGTCCACCATCACGGCGTGCACAATCAGAATTGTGATCGTCAGAATTACTAATCAATGCATCGGTGCCTATAACTCATTTCGATCGCTAGCTTTAAGTGACGTCAGTGAGTGAGCTACGTTTACCGTTTACCTTTACTTTAAGTTTTTACCACTCTTCTAAATTCTGTCTGGACGCACCAAAATGGCAAACTGACGTTGTGACGTTCGGATTTTTTTTAAATCTAATTTTAACCTATCCTAACATACTTGGCTTACCTCAGTGAGATAACCTGTTAGTTCTATAAATGGCCCAGACAAATGTACAAAGTTTCAAGTTAACTGGAGAATGGGAAATGAGTGAAAAATTGATTACCAGATTTGACCCAGGCAGACAAACCATGTTAATGAAAGCGTTGTACGAGAAAGCTACTGAATCATTTATTGTAATAACACACCTTTCTCAGTATGAATTGTTGAATTATTTCCGGAACAAATTGTTTTTTCTCTATTCGTCTGGTCACTTCCCCTTTAAAACGAACTTTCGATCGAAAAGTTTCGAAGTTGAATGCATTAACTTGTACAAGGTAGTAATTTACCTGTAATATGCGAATGATCTGCTTAATAGGATAATACAATGTATCCAAATGTATAGTCATGTAATTACATCTTAATGATGCGTTATTATGTGTTAGATGACGTCAGAAAAAGTTAATTCTGGTTATATGATCCTTGTATTGTGATCTGGGTAATTTCATTTGCTGTAGGTAGTTCATTCGTTCGTATGTCGTTATGGGCATTATAGTAGTTGTAATATTTGACAGTTACTGCATTATTTCCCCTTTCTCTGAATTCGATAATAGCCCGAAATCCTTAACATCGTAATAAATGTTTGAAAAATGAAGCATGAAATTTTTGTAAAGAAAATAATTGCAAGAATGCAGCAAAGAACACTCTCTCCTTCTCTCTCTCTCTCTCTCTCTCTCTCTTTCTTTCTTTCTTTCTTTCTTTTCTCTCTCTCTGAAACTGCAGAATGCTCGTCGTATCATGTATCAGCTTATCCCATAAGTAATGTAGTATATTTATACCGTGAGGAAAAGAACGATAACTTATCTGGAACACTACCGTTAGCCAGGGAAATAGTCTCCATCGGACTCTACAACACTCTGACACTTGTCAACCGTTCTTGAATCCCCCCCGCAGAGGTAAGTCACCGATTTCGGAGGCAAACAACTGGGTCACTTCTCGTCGTACGTCATCCTCATTTTCTAGTGTTTTCCCGGAAAGGTGGTTTTGCAGGCTGCAAAAAAGACAGTCTGTTGGTACAAGATCTGGTGAAAATGCCGGATGGGGGAGATTCTTCCAGCCACAATCCTCGATATTAGCCCAGGTTCTTCTTGCCGTGTGTGGGCGAGCGTTATCACCGTGGATGAGCACACCCTTACGATTAACCAGAGTAGAACGTTTCTCCAACTGTGCGCTCCGTAGGCGTTCAAACTGCTGACAGTGGACATTGTGTTGATTGGTTACGTGGCAAGAGTTCAAAATGAATTATCCCACGGATATCCCACTAAACACTCAACATCACTTTGCAGGGGTGGAGATCCTGTTTTGGATCAGTTCCTACGGCCCCCTTTTAGATACGCACTGTCGTTTGCGTGTAATGTTATGGTAGAGGACCCACTTTTCATCCTCTGTCACCATTCTGTCCAGAAATGGCTCACGTCTGTGACAGGTGAGCAGGAAACTGCAGGGCCCATGGTGGCTCAGGTGGTAGAGAGCTCACCTCTGGTGCTAGGGGTCGTTGGATCGATCCCTGTTCATGCCATGTGGGCTTTGTGGTGGACAAACACCGTGTACGTGTGTTTTCTCGGGGTGCTCCCGTTTCCTCCCACTTTCTTCATTCCACCAATTCATCCCATCACCATCCATACGACCTGAGCCATAGTTGCCTAAAGGTCTTAAAATAAATTCAAGAATTCCATTCAAAAGGAGGGAACTGCATATGTCAGCTCGCTACTGCTTCTGTTGAGGCTTTAACGCATGGGGGTACGACATTTTCCGAGTTTCGACACGTATCCAAGGTCCTGCAGATGACGATAAACGATCAAATGGGTGACATAGAATTTGCTGGCCAATTTTTCAACAATTTGCAATGAATTTGCCTCCACTGATGGTCGCAGGGCATCGTTGTTCTGCTGCACAGGTCTCCCTTCTCGTGGCTGTTTGGTGAGGCTGGTGTCCCCAGACCGAAACCTCTAGAATCATCTCTGGCACTTTCGCACATCCACAGCGCCCTCACCATATACGGCATTGATGTTTCGTGCCGTTGGGCTGGCTGGATGTCCCTGGTGAAATTCATACAGCATGACATACCGTATGTGGTCCCCGACACTGCCATCATCAAACACAAGCCACACTTCCAAAACGTGGAGTAGACAGTTCTCCTTCTACACACTACTGTACAACCAAGTGCCCTATATGACTCAGCTATGGCATGTGCCCTTGATCTACTCAGCCACACATGCTGCAATAAAATGCACATCATCAGACGATAATTATCAGCCAGTATGATTGAATCATCTTTATTCCAAACATTGCATACATATTTACAAATAATTAACTCTAAAACTTCTGAATATATCTTATAACTAATTTCCCCACTGGAATTGAGAGTTTCTTCTAGTCCAATCTAATATATCACATGAGTGACTTCCTATTTAAAATCGTGACCAGAATCCAATTTAACGGATTTCAAAGTGGCGGGCATGGTGCTGTTACAGTGCGAAATGTTGGCCACTCTTCCTCGTAACATCACGATTTGATTAATATTTTGATTACCAATTTAGTTTAGAAATAAACAGAGTATCTTTTGACTTTAGAATAACCGTTGCAGCGAACTTTGATCTTGGTTCTGTGGTAGAGGATTACCGTTTAGCAGCTAAAGTTTTACTTTATTAGTTTCGGTGCCAAATATTTAAATGTACACTTGCAGTTTAAGTTCCATGTACGTCTATGGGCACTTCTTTCCTTATCAGAATGAAGAAAACAAACCACATAAAAGGCACATAGTAGTTTTATAATCACCAGATTAGAAATGACAGATTAAATTGTTTTCACTGAACTCAAAGCTGAAATTAGTACCTTTTAACTTCTTTGGATGATTCACTAGACAGACGGGCAACATAAAATTAAAATAGAAGTAAAAATGTTTAGGGACCTTTATTTGAAATGATGAAAATACATACAATAAAAAAAGTGTGGTTGTTTCTAATAAATGACATGAATTTGCAACACTGTCATATATATATTTTTTTGTTACTATTGGCAATCCTGCTGAACAAGAAACTTAATTTTTAATAACGAAATTGTGATTGTAAACAATGTTCCGAGTTAACTCGTGTTCAAAGTTAATATTTACGTAAGAATTCTCTCATCGTTTTGCCAAAACATTACTCCATTTATAGAAAACTAAACATATCTGATAATTACAACTAAAAGGTTCTGGGAATTCGGAAGATTTTCAATTCTAGGAACAGAGTTTAAACACTCACATACATTGCTGTTGGTCACTACATATATATTTTTTTTTGTGCAATATAAAGCATAAAATTTTTGACACTGTGCAAAGTTAATATGTTATATGTACTATCTATAAATTGACATTTAATTATTTGCTAAGAGTAGAAGTGTTTTGTTTTGAATGTGTTTTCTCTTTGTATATGCACACTAAATTTGTAACAGTGGATTCTGGTCTAATTGTGCGGAATATATCAACTTAGGAAAGCGGAAACAGTTACCACTCTTTCAGCGTGGTCTTTCATCTCGAAAAAATGTAATCTTTAGATTAATTTACATCTATTGAGATCTTTTGGAGATGAAAACGACGCAATAAAATGTTAAAAATGTAGACATTAGCAAACGAAGAGCATTTATTACTGAAAGAAACTAAAGGAACAAAGACGTAGCACCAAAAACTTCCAAAAAGAAAAAACAATAGCACAATTATTATTATTTCCACAAGTTTCAACCCAACGACGACACGTAATGCAAACATACTTTTTTTTATGTTGTTGAATAAAGAGAGATTCAAGTTTCGCAAGGTTATCAACACTGCAAGATCCCGTTTCAAATCTGTTGTTACAAAAGTACTGCTAGAAACTGAGGCAAGAGAGAGAGAGAGCGACTCGTTGAAAGCACTGATCTTTGGTTTAATTGCTTGAGCGGAGGAAAAGCTGTTGAATCTTTCTTCCTTTTCCCCTCCCCCCGCTCTGGCTCTCCCTCCTCTCCTGCGTCAAATGAGAAGGATTGTTGGAAGGCTGTAAGTAAAAGGAAAATCATAATTAGTCCTTAAGTTTCTCTCTCATCGCCTAAAGCTTGTCGGCAGCCATGTTTGAGTGGAACAACTTCTTCTGAAGAAAATGAAGGCTGCTCTTGTGTTACTCTTCGTGTTCACATTTTATGCTGAACTTAATTTCAAAGTGCGAAAGTGCTAGCTAGATATGATGAAGTTATTTTATGTAATTGCTTCTCCTTTGAAAGGGGTGTTAACAGGAGTCGGTGAAGATTCTTACATTTCAAGATGTGGCTTTTTTATTTCTTTGCTAGATATATATTTTTTTAATGTTACCGTTCTTTGATGATCAAATTATTGGAGTGCTTGTCATGATTGCTTTAACTGACGTCATTTGATATTGTGAAGCATGCATGAAACTTTAGGTGTTGGAGAGGTTGAAGTTAAACCTTTCTTTTATTAATTACCAAGCTTGAATTAATTTGGTCTGTTCGATCCAGATTTATTAAGTTGTTTTTAACGTCCTAAACAAACTGAGCTTCTAAGAACAGGGCCTAGTCTTATTTTTAATAAAGTGGACTCCGAACCATTCCGTTCAATGGATCCTGGTAGTAATTGAACGCGTGACCACATGCATAGAAAACGAGCACCCTAACCTCTCCGTCAACCCGAGATTTCTGTCCAGTTAAAAATTTGAATTAAACTTTTCACCCACTTTTCCAGGGATTGTACCAGAGCTTCCAATTGGGGCGTCACCAGCCAAATTCACGACCCCCCCCCAAACTTTAAAATATTTACTTTTAAAATAAATAGAAGCCTTGCAAACCTATTTAAATTCTGCTAATCACAAATTTGGCTTTACACCCCTCAAATTTGAAATCCTGGCAGAATTACTGCCTACGTCCCATTATTTAATTAACTTGAAACTTCATACACACGTGTGAGTATACAGAAATCAAATACGTGTTACGAAGTTTGAATTTTCAAATGCAAGATGGCTGCAACAACATTTTGAAATGTTATAATTTTCCCTGGCAATTATGCAGACCCGCCAGTCTCGTTTGCTTCCCGGAGTAGCCTAATATTCCAGGAAGCCTAGGAAATGAATGATAAATGGATTAATCTAAAAAAAAAAGTTAAATAAGAAAAAAATTAAAATAAATATTAAAAACGAAGACGTTGCCTTTTTTCTTGCTAGGAGAGTTTATAAAAAATGCAATAAAAAACTAGAAAATAAGTTGTTGCTTTTTACTTTTTCTAAGTATTATATAACTAAAAATAAAAGCTTGAAGCGTTAACAAGTAACTTTAGAAAACTTATTTCCTGATTTTTAATTGCTTTTCGATAAATGTGTTTGTTTTTGAAAGTTTTTAGTCATATTTTACTCCTTTCAATTATGGTAACTACAGTTTTGTGGCGGTATTCTATCTTCAGTTCACTTGGCTAATGCTTCTCAATCTGTGCTTTGCAAGAGATCTTTAGGGCCGCGATGGTTCAGTAGTAGAGCGCTCACATCTGGTGCTTGGAGTCGTCGATTCGTTTCCCGCTAATGCGATGTGGTTTTTGTGGTGGCCAACACCGTGTGCTTGGGCTTTCTCGAGGTTCTCCCGTTTTCTCCCAATTTCTTAATTCCACCAATTCTCCCATTATCACCCATACAGGTTGAGCCAAAGTTACCTAAAGGACTTAGAAATTAAATTCAAAAGAGATTATTAAATGATCAACACATTTGTGATAGTGCAGCCGTCCACAGAAAGATAAACCGGGAATAACCGAAACAAAATATTAGTTCCAGCGAAATAATCAGCACTTATATATTCTCATTGTGTAACAGAAATCTTTCTGGAAGAATATGAAATACACCTGGAATATTCCAGAAATTTCGTGTACCATATTTGGAATATAATGAATATCAACGTCCAGCTTGGGAAAATGTTGGTAATATTCTTATTTTGACCAATTATAGTCTGATGATTCTGCTAGGAGGCAAGTCTATGACCCGAAGGCCACTGGGTCAGGTAAACTGAGGCCAATTCTTCATTTACTTCCATCGGAAGAAGATTTAGTCCAAAGCACGGGACCTACAGCTTTAGTGTTCCTAACCACATGTTTCTCCACCAGGTATCGAACTCAAGATTATAAGGCAGCTAGTGTTACCGCTTACCTACCTTAAATTTCAATAATTTCTATGTATTTATCTTTTTATCGTTATAGCGTTAAAATACAGATTGTGTATCTTTCTTTTATGTCCATGGACATAGTTATTCGAAGGAAGCAGGGATTTTTTTGTGGGTGAAGCCAAGTAATTCCCTCTGTCTATAATTTTGATTCTATGTCTCTAATCTTCATTTTATCCTCCCGGGTCGAAAATTTTATTAACATGCGTTGAAGGATTCTATTTTTTGTAGCTAAATGGAACGTCTTTGAGCAGAAAATAAATATTATTTCTGTTTCTTCTTGTAAGCCTAATAAAACCATTGCAGTTCAATAATCATGTAATTACTGCAGACGGCGTCATTATTTCTTCAGAATTACCTGTCATTACTTTCCCCACCTTATACGCTCATCATTAGTGTCATTTTGCTTCAGTAGAAGTCGAGTCGACAAGATAAAGAAAGAAAGAGATGTGACATGGTGGTGCTCTTTCTTTGTACACTCTCTGAAGTAAGGAAGAAACACGCGTAGTACACTTTTCACCGACATTTCGCAAATAAAAATCGCGGCATATGTATTTAATTACAAAATCTTACTGGCTATTGTAGTTTAAAGGATATTAGAATAGAATCAAATTCAATAAAGCTAATGGATCACATCCTTAAGTATAATGAAACACAAGCTTATAGTGTTTCAAACTAAACATATTCTATTGGAGGTCGCAGAAAGGAGCAACTTGAGATAAATTAGGTGAGGCATAAATTACGGCAGTTTAATGAATTGTGATGCGGATGGGACCTACATATTTTGTTCAAGAGTGCTCCGGAACTACTCCGTTAAAAGAACCGGATTTGGACACGTAACTACATGCACAGAAAGCGACTGTGCCAATCACGTAGCCAATCGGAGTCCCCATTTACGTCAGTGTTTCACATGTTTAATACTCATAATTGATAAAAGACCTCGAGTTGTCCGAGAAGTTAGCGCACTCGCTTTCTGTGTGCGTGGTCACGGGTTCAATTCCAGCCGAGATCTCTTGAACGGTGTGATTCGGATCCCACTTTTCTACAAACAGAGTTTGGTATAAGTGTAGATCATGCTGTGAAACTAGTGTTATGTTCAGTGATGGACATGTTCTTGCGTGCAATTCTAGCAAAGGCAATGCGAATGGCAATTTAAGTTCCTTAGAAATATTTGATAGAAAATTAAGGTGTTCAGTCAAAGAAGAGCTACACAGACAATGAAGGCGTGTAGGATCAACAACTCAGGATATTCTCAATGCAGTAACATTCAAGGAAGAAGCATCACCTTGGATGAACTGCCATCTATCATATGTGTTCAAGTACGCGATAAACTCTAAATAACCTTTCGAAAGCGTTGTCTGGCAGCTGATGGGCTAGGGTAGAGAGTGAGATCGCTATCCTAGGTCAGTTTTTTTCACAACGGTACTTGGTTTCACTGTACTTATGAAAAATGCTCTGCTTTTGTTTACTTTTTCATATTCAACATATTACGGACATATTAGGTTAGGTTAGGTTAGGTAATTAGGTTAGATTTTCTTATCATATGCGATGCAAGCACCTGACATCAACATTTTACCCAATTTACGGGTGAAGTAAGTTTTGATTGTATTATTTTTATTATACACTTTGCAAACACTAAATATCATGTTAAACACACATTAAAAAAATGCTTTGCATCTTATACGCCGTAACACGTTCATCCAATCCCTGTGTTAATTCACTTCCTGTGCTAATGTCGCTTCTGTGGATATTACTGCACCGAGATGGACCTAAAATCTCTTTATCAAAATCAAATGGAATACGAAAATAGCTTTTGGTATTTTGTAATGTAAGTGCTGCTGCCTGGTTGAATTTTCAGTTCGCTTCCTGACTTGAAAACAAACTGTTACATTTCAACGCGGAACATTTTCGATACCAGTGAACACAGAATAACGGGAAAGCAAGAGAATAAACTTTTAAGTAAAACTTTACAGTTTACATTTTGCCTTAATTTGTTAGTTCAAGTGAACGGAGCGGATGGGGAAATGAGAAAAGTTTCTATCTACATCGTTGCTTCACACAGATTACAAGAGCAAACTCAGAAGAAGAAGAAGAAAGAAAGAAGGAATGAAACTCCACAGCATATTCAGTCACCCTGTTTATTCGTTACTAAGTGCGTAAGTTGTTGTAACTTTCTTCTTTGCTGGGAAGTGTAGTAACAGCTGCCGTATTTCAGATCAGACTCGATGACATAAACTTTTGCCTTACTTATTTCTTTCTTTCTTTTTATTTTGATAAAGAACAAAATCGTTCGGTGGAATATTGGAAGACTACGAACGATAGATCTTGACTCTCCTTCTGTTTCCTGCGTGTGAGAGAACGTGCCTGGGAATGTAGTGTGTAACTTCTATAACTTTTCTACATCATTACAGCTTTAGAGTGTTCTTTCCACATATTAAAGATGTATATAACTGTAATTCTCATTTCACGATCCAGGTGTAAAGTATAAAATGAGGGAGAAGTTCAAAGAATACAATAGTGATTGTGATTAAAAATAAGGAAACTAAGGGCGGCTTTCCTTGCTGGCGCTCGACGCGAGGTTTGCTTGCGATTTCTATGAGTAGCCAATAGAAACTCGTGTTACACGTAGAACACGTACTTAAACACGTGTTTCAATTGGCTTTTCAGCCCAATCTCAAGCAAGGAATGCACGCTTGCATGAAAATTCGACCTAAAACGCGTGTATAAAATTGGAAGAGGCAAATGAGAATATATCCAGGGGCAGACAATCGGGAAGTTTTATAAAAAGGTTCGAGAAATAGTAAGGTTAACTATGAAATATTGTGTTTACACTGGTGAAATCTTTGTACTGTATTGATTAGACTCTGTGGCATGTTAATGTCAAATTTGGACCCTGTAATACCTGTTTTTGGCTGCTGGATTTAAACTAGTGTGCGTACAAATTACAGAAAGATAGTACCGAGTGGCCGTGGTTCAGTTGGTAGAGTGTTGGCTTCACATTCGGAATGTCCTGTAATCGATTCAAGCAGCCATCCATCCTGACATTCTTTTTAGGGTTTTTCTTCAGTCACATTAGGCGAACTACGCTCTGGAGGACTTTCGCCTCCTTACAGTCTCTACCCAGACCTATCCCTACTTAAAGGCCATAGCAAAGTTCATTAAAAAAATATGGAGAACTATAAAACAAAAGCTGTTTCTAATAGCTGAGTGCGCGGAGTTTGACTCCAAAGGACAGCAAAGAATCTACTGAAGTAGGTATGTTTTAACTTCAAGGATCGCTCTTAGAACCAACCCTTGCCAGATATGATGAATATAACAAAATTAATGGTACACAAAAATAAGAAAAACGTTAAATAGAAACAGGTAATAAATATTCAGTAGTGTACATGAGTTAATTAAAAAATAGAGAATAATATAATTTCCAGAGTATATAGTAAGTACTTCTGATAGGTAACTATTTGAATAGTTTAAATAGAGATACAGCGTACAATAACGGATACAAGAAATAATGATATACACAAATCTAAAACTTGAATGAAGACAAGCGGACAAATGACAATTGAGAAGTTACCACTAGTTGAAACAAACAAAAGATATAGAGAAAAATAGAAAGGGAGATAGAAAGAAAGGAATCAGAGAGATATATAGGAAGATAGAAAGGAAGTAAGGCAGGAAGAAATTAACGGAAGAAGAAAGGTTGAAAGAAGGAAACAAGAATAAAAAAGGAATGAATATAGAAAAGGCAAGGAAGAAAGAAATACAGAAAGGAAAGGAGAAAGAAAGATAGAAAGGAAGGAAGAAGGAAATGGAGCAAGAAATAAAGAAACAAAGATAGAAAGAAAGAAATACAGGAAGAAACTAATAAAGAAAAATATAATACACATAATAAGAGTAATTAAAATGACTTCAGGAAATACTCAAGAAAAGTAAATAAACTTAGCAGCGGAAGAAACATAATTTATGATAACTCAGAGTTTGGAAGGTTCATTGAAGCAAATGTTCAACGAAATGTTGAGTCAGACCAAGAGTCTGTCGACAATAATTACCGATTGCCCAAAACATAGATTACTGAGACAACATCAACGATTGGTTACATTATCAGGAAATATCTGGAAAGCACAAAGATTTCGGTCAAATTGTTAAGAAAAACGTCGACAAAGAATCATCAAGCCAAGATGTCCAGAAATAATTTTCACATATTACCAGCAGAACCCTAAGGCTTTCTGTGTTCATTGATAACAGTAGACAAGCCGTGTCTATCGCCATCAACCTGGGTCCAAATAAAGTGTTTCAACCAGTGAAAACACTCCATAAATCAGTCACTAAAGAAGACCAAGTCTGTTCCATCAGTAAAGAAGGAGATGATCTCGATCTTTTGGGGTTCAGTAGAAGTGGAAATGATGTCCTTTCAAAGGGACAAACACTTAACAGAGCATACAAACTAACTGTGGCTTGTAGGCCTACGTGAGCTGATAAACGCAAGCGAAGCTTTATTGCTTAGTATACAAAAGCTATCATGTTGCATCAGCATGATGTCCCTAGCCACAAGGCTGTCACTTTCATGGCTGTTATGCATTACGGATATCATTACTAACTTAATACAAATTTTTCTTGTGTGTAGCATCATAATTGAACGGACACTGCACACATCACCAAATCGAAGCTGATTGAATATGATTTCATATTAGTGTGGATTACAACCGGAAGCTTCAATTAACTTTACACCAGACAAACAACTTCCGGCGCCACTGTCACTGTAAGTATTGTGTTATATGAAACGGAAATATTGCAAAGAATAATAGCAAGAAATTGAAGACCTTCGAAAAGTGGACATGTAGGAGAACAAAAAATCAACTGAGCTCTGAATTTCACGGAATACAGGGGTAAAATTTTAACAAGAACCCCAATTATGTGAGTGATTATTAAGCGTTTTGCAAAAGAAACTGTCGTTTTCGCTAGAAGTGATCTTGACATGTTCTATTGTATCCACAAGAACATCCTATTAGCTCAACAGAATAAACCATCCTGTCTACAATAAAGTGACATATATCAATAATTTAAAGTTTGATAATCATCCACAAAAAAAAAACTTTCTGTTATTGTTTTTACCGTGTGAAGAAGAGAACAGAACGATATTCCCAACAAGTCGTGACGTGAGTCAGAGAGCGGTTGTCGAATAGTTTAGGAACGACGTTTTCTCATACAACTTCGATACTAGCGACGCTTTGTGTAGGCCATTCGTGTGCAATATTTCGTATTTTGATCCTACAACACTGTCATGAGACCTTATTCCAGATAAAGCGACCCAATCCGTCAGATGGCACCACTAATTCTTTTTGCTTTATAAATGTAGTTTCGCTTCCAATTTTATTCTGTGGCCAGTTTACAATCATCATCATGCAATGACGTGTCGGGAATAGACATTTTCAGGAAAGAAACGAAGAGCACTGGAAACAGTTATAAAGAGAGAAAGAAATATGTTACATTGATTGAAGGAAAAAGAGGTAGAGGAATTTCAGAAAAGAAACATCTTGATAGTTTTAAGAAAGACAAATAGTTCGCTTCGACAAGAACCCACCTTTATTGAGGAATCTGTAAATTTACGTAAAATGTTAACGATGATGATGTGTATAATAGAGCCGATACTGAAGAAAAAGAGAGTGGTTATTATTTCGAAACGCTTGCACAAATAATGGAAACTTTTCGAGCGAGGAAAGTGCAATATATATATAGCGGGACGTTAAAAGATCTTTGCTATCTCGCGAGAGCATCTTCTCATATATTCTCTATTAAACGCATAAACACCTTCGTTTTATTTTAGGTATATTTTTTCTTTCTTACTCGTTTTTTTACACCACGCGAAGAAAAGAGCAACATAAATGATTTGATAGGTGGGGAAGTCTCTTAAGCCTAATCTGGTTTCCGGAGGCGGAAATGATTCCAGTTTTTTTTCTTTCTTCCTCTTCATATAACAACCACAGGCGGTTTGAAAACCCACCAGCGCGAGCTTAACATCACTTAGTTTGTAGAGTCTCATCTTCTGGTTATGTAACTTTATACCGAATCATCTCTCTTACTCCTCCCCCGCTCCCCACACACAAACACACACACACACACACATGCAGGCTCGGTTTCGCTTCTAGAAGGGAAGGGCATGAAAGATTGGTTTGGGGCTGCCTGCAACAGGTTCTCGCTGAGAGGAAGCAACAGAGTTCTTCTCTTTCTGCTTGCTCCGGAAAAGGGGTTGCTCAGAGTTGCCAACGATCCAAAGTACAATTATGTTGAAAGAGACCAAAATGATATCATACGAACATTTAGGATAATTAGGATCAGACTGTTTTTAACGGTACGTTCTTTCAAAATGTCAATGTCAATGTTGCAGTGTAAAATGGCAGAATTGTTGTATTAGTAACCATGTGTAAATAAATAAAATTGTATTTTCTTCATTCGACCTGGTATAATTATTATAAACTAAGGGTTCCAAACAAGAACCGGTTCTGAGGATCCGGTTACCCAGTTCCTTGGTAGAAATCTGGATACCCTGTTAAAAGGTCTGGATCCTCGGTTCCGAGATCCATATCCTGATTTGCGATTCTAAGATCCGGATCCCAGTACTCGGTTCAAAGATCTGGATCCTCAGTTCCAAGATCTTGGATCTGAGTACGCGATTCCAAGATTCGGAACCAAATCCTCAGCTCCGAGATCGCGATCCTGATATTTGATTCTAAGATGCGAATCCGAGTGCTCGGTTCAAAGACCTGGTACCTCAGTTCATAGATCCGCATCCGAATACGTGATTCGAAGATTCGGGTCCGGGTACCTGGTTCCAAGTTACGGATCCAAGTACACTGTTCCAAGTTTCGGATCCGGTTAACCGGTGCCAAGATCCCGTATCGTCGGTTCCAAGATGCGGAACGAGGTACCAAGTTTAAATATTCGGAACCGGATCCATTAGGTTAGGAAAACTGCTTATTGATACACAATATGATGATTAATCACCGGACACCTCCTGAAAATTGAGTAGCATCGTCCGTACCTTACAGGTGAATATTACGACTCTCAATATAGAACACGACCGCTGAGAACACGTGTATACATGCCTCAACCATCAGTGTGAATGCGTGACGTGAGCTTAGTGCTGTCGATGATCATTGGTGACTACAACTTCGGTCATTCCATTAGCGAGGTTTTAGAGAAGTTTATCAGATACAACCTCTGCAAAACTGTGTGTGATTTGATGGTGACAAGCAAACGCGAGGGAGTAAGAAAGCCGCACAAACACACGCTAGGCAGACAACACTGGGACCGTCAATATCTCGAATGTTTGGTGACGTTACAACATCACACTTCCTCTCAAACCATAGGCAGCGAGTTTTCTTTGGTATTCGGAAATAACGCAAGTTCTCGTACCATCCACCGGGAAGTTGTTGCTTTCCCAGCAAGCTAGACAACATTGGCCCGACTGGCAGAAAGACTTCGGGTTTTGAAAAAGTTCCGACAAGGAGCCTACGTCGACAAACAGGGACTGGACGAGTTTTGTCCCTATACCGGCAAGTTGGAGTAACAACAGTGGACCGGAAAATGGATGGGACCACGAAACGACACTTATGGGTCCGGGCCGAACTTTCCCTACTACTAGTCGGGTCCCCGACGGCGGCACGACCAAAATTCGTGTCTTGGTTGGCATTTGGCTTGCTGGGTTTGGATTCCATGGTCGATCTCCGGCCCACAAGCCTATTATCAGTACTACTGTCGCCAAAACAATCCATTATTAGATATTTGAACAATGGAAGCGTATCCTGTGGAGTGAAAAATGACAGTACGTGCTTTGGCGATCTAATGGACGTGTTCGGACATAGAGAATGCGTGAGAAACGTTGCATATAAGAGCGTATTGTATGTCAGAGGCGACTAGGTGTGCACTTAGGAATTTAGGATATATTTAAAGTAAAAATATAGATATATTTAATAATTAACTTTCTCAGAGGAAACTGTTAGGGTGCATGGACATATTTAGTTAAATAAATAACAATAGTAACTCGAAACCGAGCAGGATAATAATGTATTGCCATCAAGCCGCGAAATATCCAAAGCAGTAGTTCATACATTTCGTTTTTAGCAATTAGTACCATTTGAAAAATGAAGCTTTATACGAGGTTGCCAACACCGACAAGCTGATGACGTCACATATTAGCTTCTTATATCTAGTGTATTCATTACTTATTTTAGGATTGTAAATTTATTTTACTATTGTAACAAATTGAATTTGGGCTCCAAGCTGGAAACCGTGTTTGTCGAAAATGAAGCAGATTTCGATTTATGCTTCTGTTTTATTACTTCGCTGAAGAAATTCGTCTATACTAAGTTTGTGTTAGATTTGGATACATCGTGTATATTTATTTATACTAAGGAAGCTTGCTTCTGAGTGAGAAGATAACCTGGAACGATATTCCAGAAGGACATCTTTAACTCCACATTTTCATATTTAAAAAAAGAAAATATACTTCCATGAGTTGTGGCTAGAAGTACGTAGGAACAGTACATATTTACACATATTCCGCTATATACCGGTGAGGAAACGGTCCAGAATAAAATCCTGATTAAAATACGCATACATAACCTCAGGGAAGGGGGGGGGAAGTCGTGCTGGAGTCTCTAATAAGAAGTATTCTAGATGGAGAGTATGTATTTATACTGCGGAAGACAAGAACCGAAAGGTCAAGCTGCACGTCAATCTCCTAAATCAAGATTACATAACCTTTTTTGTCTTTGGAAGCAATTGGAAGGGGTTTAGCTTCAAGTACCTCAGAAGAGATAAAAAGAGATAAAAGTGAGAATAGGAGTGGTGAAAGAAGCGTCTACTAAGAAGTACTGTATCTTTGCTGTGAACCGGTGAACAATGATTTGAGAAAGCGCTTTGTATGGAGTATTGTGTTAAACGGAGATGAAATGTGGACTTTGCTAAAGAGTGAACAAAGGAAAATTCGAATCTTCGAAATATTGTTCATGGAGAAGAATCAACTGAAACACAGAAGATGAGTAACGAGGAAATACTGAAGAGAGACAAACAACGACGGAGAAAAAGAAACTGGTTAGTGCAGTGGCGGCGCAGTTCAAGATATGGTTGAGAGAAGAAGACAAATCCATCTTCTTGCCAGTATAGAGGAAAACAAATCGTTCTAAAAACAAGGACAGCGCAAGATCAGAATGAATACACAAGACTTTCAAGAATTTCTTGCTTTTGGCAGACCATTAATACTGATGAGAAGTGATCTTTGGTGTTCTGACCCGAAACATGGTCAGTGACCAGTCCTTAGGTAAGGTAAACCAATGATTGTTACCCAATAGCCATTGAGTTGGATTGAATTGAGGTGACAGAACCTATAGTTTAGTACTCTGCACAGATATCACCAGAAAAGTTTGGAAATCAGAGTGATAGTTGAAGAGGGATTTCCCTGTGATTCTTTATAATTTTTGACATTGGTTTTCATCAACACTTAAATCAAAGTGAATACTTCAGGCCTTCACCTTATTGTCTTGTTTCCCCACACACCTTTCTAAAACAGGCTATGTCTCTTCTCGGTTAATTTTTAAACGCATTTACTTCTTCGAAGGTGGACATTTCTCAGCTGCCAAGCTTAAGCAAGTTGCTGAGAAAGACAGCTCTTACAAAAGAATTTAAGTTCTCTTTGCAAATCAGATCAGGCGGCAATGTTGAAAGATGAAATGTTCATATAAGGGTCATATAAAAAGTCTCCGCGGTTTTTCGGTACATTTTTGAACAAAAAATTTCTTTATTGAAAATCAATTTTAATCAAGTACATATTGACCATTATTATCTATGACCTTTTGCCATTTTTCGAGTAGCTTCATAATTCCATCGATGTAGAACTTCTTTGGTTTTTTGTCGAAAAACTTGGCCAAGTGATTTTCAGCGGCGCTTCGGTCGGCCAATTTTTTACCATCAAGAGAGTTTTGCAGAGACCGAAACAAATGGTATTCAGACGGTGCAAGGTCCGGGCTATACGGTGGATGCATCAAAACTTCCCAACCAAGTTATGTCAATTTGTTCCGAGTCATCAAAGATGTGTGTGGCAGCGCATTGTCATGATGGAACACAACTCCCTTTCTGTTTGCCAATTCTGGTCGCTTTTTCTGGATTGCTTCGTTCAAACGGTCCAGTTGTGCATAGTACAGGACCGAATTGATGGTTTCGTCAGGTTGCAGCAGCTCATAATGGACATAACAAAATTCCCGTCTTGTTCGGCATTTGGCATCCTGGAAAGGTAATGAGGAGGATACGTAAAAGAAGAGTATCGCTAATACCCATTAGACCTTAGCGGGAGCGTTAAGCGCTAGCATGGGATTTCAGAGCTTGAGGACTTGTCATTGACTGTTCCAGTTAGCTTAAGCGATTGAGTTCGTTACAAGTCACAGTACTTCTCTCCAACAGCGAACAGGGAGTGTGCTGACATGCCCTTTAGTTACAAATTGCTTGCTATCAGTTGCATCGGTAATCTAGGAGACACAATATCGGCTTCCTGAATGGGAATCTTTGGTTCGAACCCCCATGCAGAGCAACGTTCTTTATTTATCCTTCAAGAAAACATCCCTCAACCCTGATATTAATTACTAATTAATGTTCCCTTGTACTTTTAAAGATACCTTCAACATCTTAACGCGCTTTAAAATAATGCTTTACGGACATGTAATAACGAGAGAGTGTTACCGAGCGAAGGCGAATTAGTGGTTAGGTTAGACTTCCTTTATTGTAAGGGATGGGAAGATCTAACATTACGCCCTAACCCCCGTTTTCTTAAGTGTAACAACCACCCGCCCTTCGTGATTTTGCCTCTTTCTCTACTGCTTAATAATGTTGAAAACAAGGGAAGTTGTTGTAATCGTAACGGTCAAGACGTTATTGGTCAGGAATGGCACTATGTTGAGGAGCCGATTGCGACAGTAATCAACACACCACCATTTTTTCAAGAGACAAAGCTCTTCTGCACTTTTTACATACATGCAATGCCGAGAAAACGTCAGATAGCAAAGGCGCGTTAGAAAAAAGTCAGGATAGATTATTTTTCTAGTATTACGCACAAACATTGGAGCCGGCCGGGTGGCCGAGCGGTCTGCGGCGGTAGGCCATCGGCTCTAAAGTCCCTGGTTCGAATCTCGGCAGGGGCATGGGTGTGGATTTTAACAGCTAAAGTCGAATCGTGACGGGCCGAAGTCCAAAGTTACTAGACTGGCCCATATAAAAACAAAGTTTACCAAAGTTTTTATAAACATTCAGCCGCGGTAGGCTTGCCTAGGTGAATGGTATAGTTGACGTTAGATCGTTTTCATTAAGAACGAGGAATCTTACACTGAGATGCAAGGAAAATCGGAAGATTAGAAGAAATAGAAAACAAATCTCGGCTTGAAGTATCTGTCACGATGCTACATTTCACGACATTCTACACTCTACAGTATAGATATTATATATTACCCTAAATATCTAAATTATACCAGTTGAACCATATTTATACTGATGGTTGGCAACACTGATGGGTTACCTGGTTGAGGTCAGACCGTCTGTGTGGTGGCGGCAGCACTTGCGTTCCTTTTCGCCACCTAATCAGTATTCATCGCTGGTTACAGCTTGTCTTCGATCACAGAAAGGTGACATGCATCGTGTTCAGGTGGGACCACCGTCACCTTGTCTTTTGGGGTAAACAAAACGAAGCAAAAAATTCCTTCACCTAACCTCATGCTCCTTGTACTAACTAAACTTAACAAATATGTTTCCTGTTAGACCTTCTCTTAAGAACCTGTTGAAAGTCCTTGTACTCTCCTGTGAAACATTTCGCAACTCAGACAACAGATGAAGTCCAAAATTTACCAAAATGGAAACATATTTGTATCAGCGCGGATGTGAGTCTCCAGGAAAGATCGTGTTCATATTTCCCCCACTTATTTTTACTTTATTTGTGTTTGCGGTACCACAAATTGTGGTTGTTTCCGAGAAAAAGGATACATATAGGTAAGAACATTGTTTTGGGAAAAGTTGTAGACAAATACAAGATTGAAGATATGTCAAATCTTTTAACAAATTGTATCTTCTTCGGTGTTTCTGACCCAAGACAGGTTTAACTGGACAACATGAGTCTCTATCTCTCTCTGTTCTACACTTCATTCTTCAACTGCTGTTGGCTTATTCAGCCTTTCCTCATACCTTCTTCTTCCTCTTTATCTCTTTCCCTTCAATGTTGTCTTCTATAACTCTTCTCAAGATGTGACCAATCAAACTTATTTTCTTCTTTACTATGGCTCTCATCTACTCTTCTATCAGCTTCAACACTTCCTTCATTGTTCACCCTATAAAACTCATTTAATCTCCATCCTTCTTCACAACCACATTTCAACACTTTGCACAAAGTTTTTTCTTTCTTTCTACCAGCTTCTCTGAACCGTACATCACACCTCATACAAAACAATTAGCCAACTTTTTTCTCAGCTTATTTGGAATCTTCCTTGTTGTAATTTTCATCTTCTTAAATATTCATTTTTCAATAGGAATTCTGTTTCCAATATGAATTTCCTCAATGCAGCTTCTATTCCAATTCATCAAGGTATCAGAGTATTCTCATGAACTGTGGAATAATAAATACTTAATTCAAATGAAGAATATTTCTCTCTTCTAAAACAAACTATTTACACAGAAATTCTATTACGTATAATACCTGCCCTTTTAGAAACCGTACTTAGAGGAGAAATTAAGTATGAACAATAGAATTTTTCTATTGATTTTTTAACACACGATGATAATCAGACAATTTGTTTTTGCTGCGGTTTACAACGTTTTCTGGATTTAACATTATGACTAAACACATCTACCATTTTTACCCGGTGAAGTATTAAATCTAGAATATCTTATGTTCTTAGGCAAAGCATTTTTTCTGTTTTAGGTTAGGTTAGATTGGATTCTTTATTTCATACTTTACCAGCCATTCTACAGAATGCCGGATTTCATAGCTTACCGGTATAGTATACACTTTTAAAAATGCTCAGCCATTTTCTTGAAGAAAAAAATATATAAATCAAGCAACTGAACACCTAGTAATTTGCAATGGCGGTGCTGACAGAAATAAAACTTTTCGGATTCTAAAAATATATACCGTAAATAATTCTAAATAAAAGAATCAACTATCTTTGTCTTTCAACTGTCCTCGATATCACTCATGTAAGAGCACATTTCACAGTTTAACGTGGGCCCCGAACCACTTCTATCCCCACCAGAAATCGCATTGTTTTAGCAGTCGGAAGATCCTGGGAACGATCCCAGCGACCGCATATCCTGACAGCTCTTCCATGGGGGTTTCGTCAGGTACCACACAAATACCGGAATAGTGCCTTCAAACTAGGCTTTTGTATGCACATGAACTGAAACAGAGTGAAGCATGCATGAATATACAACATGTTCCATTAAGGCGTACAAAAAATATATAATGCTGAGTACATGAGCATCGAACTAAAAAAAAAAAAAAATTAAAAAAACGCTTATCGAATATTCAGTATTTTTGGAGCTATAGGCTGCCGAATACGTGGGAAAATGAACTTCAGAACTGATTATTTCGGAAACGAAAAATCGGGCAGTAGGCGGTTTAGAAAATATTAGAGGAAGTCACACCCGGGCTATCCAAAAATGCATATTTAAAAATCCTATAAGCAGGGCGCAATGGATTCGCCAAAGGATAAAGGTGTTTCCTAAAAATTCTTCCAAGTAAAGTAGGGTCAAAAACTGCATAAATGAAATGACTTCTAGACAGGTAACAATAATTCGTTTACCGCATGTCCATACTTCAAGTAGATCCCGTATGCGGAGCGATTTTTAAAAATCGTGCGGGATTACATAGCTGTCAAGAGTACGAGTAACAATAATTCAATGAACAGGTAGATTATTTGTCTGAAAAGAGACAGTGTGTCATTTCTCAGTGGAATGGCGGTGATTATGTGAATAACAGATGCAACGTAAGGTAAAAGGTGACCCCGTTGGTCGGGTGGACAGTGCGTGGGTCACGATGCTTCGGTGAAGAATCCCGGCTGGGTCATGGAACCTTGTCAGCATTTAGAACTGTATAGCTTTGAACCGAAAATCGACCTTACATTATTGATTAAAAGCACTAGAAATGAAAAATTAAGGACTGAATTCACAAAACGTAATGTATCAACCGAAATGACTTGAAATTGAAAACAACCATGAACGTGCATGTGTATTTCGAATCTAGTTGATAGAAAATACATAATATCTTGAAAGCATATCATCATGTGATTCTCTCTGAATTTGTAAGGTTTAATATGATAGCTTAAAATGTTAAAACCGAAATCTGGAAAGATTGAATTTCAATGCAGATGCAACAACAAGAGTTCAATTACAGTTGGTTGTCCTACTTAACAGGGAGAAAAATACAAAAGTATAACTGCTTGGTGAAGACTAGTAGCACGATCGCAGATATGAAATAAGCGCATGGAAGACATTTAGTGTTTGTGTCCCGCTCAGGACGAACATAAAGTTTTCACAATGTTTATGTATACCCTGTCCCATAATGCGAAAACCGGGGCACTACATTGAACAGAGGCACTGACCGTTACCTTTCTACTCCATTCCACTGAATAAAGCTCCCCGCCCGAGGGACATAATCGATGTGGGTCCTTCAGGTGAAGGTAAAACTAGAAACTAGTTGGAAAGTTTGACTATATTTGTAAAGATACTATTACTGCTAGTAGTTACTATTACTACTACTACTACTAATAATAATAATCGTCTAATTGGCTTTAAGAGTTGCACATTCTCCTGATCTTGTTCTTTTGTCTTCTCTCCACACTTTTAAATACACACACGTAGACATTAACGTGAAACAAAAACTAGAAATTAACCTTTAAAATGTTATCCTTGAGCTGCAAATAAGATGAATAAGAACGGGGTGGTCCAGTTTCTTGGCCCGCTCGTTCACCAGATTTAAATTATATGGATTTTTATTTGTGGGGACTTTTGAAAAGTATTGTGTATTCAACGGAGGTTCGTTATCTACGAGATCTGCAACAACGTATCCACGACTGATTCCAAGTAATTCGAGATACGCCTGAAATATTCGACAACATTCAGCGTTCATTAACTCGCCGCGCCCACGCTTGCATTCGCTCTGATGGAGGCCACATTGAACACATACGTATTGTAAAATTATGATACTATCAGACAGCAGCCTATTGCTAAAAAAATAAAGATGGTCGGAAAGACATCACTCATGTGGAAAGTACAATGCATTAATTTAATACATTTTGGATTTGAATATATTTATGACCTGTAGACGCATTCCTTGCCAATTTCAACAAGTAACAAGCACAATGTTCCACAAACAAAACTCTCTGATTTCCTTATTTGCAGCTCAAGAATAACATTTTAAATGTTTCTTTCTAGTGTTTGTTTCGCGTTAATGTCTACGTGTGTGTATTTAAAAGTGTGGAGAGAAGACAAAAGAATACGATCAGGAGAATATGCCACTCTTAAAGACATTATACGATTAATATTATTATTATTATTAACTACTAGCAGTAATAGTATTATAAAAATGTATTGAAACTTTCAAACTAGTTTCTAGTGTTACCTGCACCTGAAGGATCCACATCGTTACCTATGTACGATGATGTCCCTCGGGGAGTTTTCTCCAGTGGAATGAATGGCAAAGGTAAGTGCCTCTGTTCAATGTATTGTCCCGGTGTTCGCATGTCTGCGATCGTAGCTACTGTCTTCACCAAGTAGTTATGCTATTGTATTTGTCTCCCTGTTAAGTAGGACAACCAACTGTAATTGAACTCTTGCTGTTGCATCTGCATTGAAATTCAATCTTTCCCGATTTCGGTTTTAACATTTTAAGCTATCACATTTAAACCTTACAAATTCAGAGAGAATCACATGATGATATCCTTTCAAGATATTATGTACGTTCTTTAACTAGATTTGAAATACACGTGGACGTTCCTTGTTCTTTTCAATTTCAAGTCATTTCGGTTGATACATTACGTTTTGTGAATTCGGTACTCAATTTTTCATTTCTAGTGCTTTTAATCAATAATGATCAGGGCGATTTTCGGTTCAAAGCTATACAGTTCTAAATGCTGACAAGGTTCCATGACCCAGCCGGGATTCTTCACCGAAGCATCGTGACCCACGCACTTCCCATCCTACCAACGGGGTCGCCTTTTACCTTACGCTGCATCTGTTATTCACATAATCACCGCCACTCCACTGAGAAATGACACGCTGTCTCTTTTCGGACAAATAATCTACCTGTTCATTGAATTATTGTTACTCATTCTCTTGACAGCTATGTAATCCCGCACGACTTTTATCAACCGCTCCGCACACGGGATCTATTTCAAGTATGGACATGCGGTAAACGAATTATTGTTACCTGTCTAGAAGTCGTCTCATTTATGCAGTTTTTGACCCTACTTTACTTGGAAGAATTTTTAGGAATACCCTTTTTTCCTTTGGGGAATCCGTTGCGCCCTGCTTATAGGATTTTCAAATATACAGTTTTGAATAGCCCAGGTGTGACTTCCTCTAATATTTTCTGAACCGTCTACTATCCGATTTTTCGTTTCCGAAATAATCAATTCTGAAGTTCATTTTCCCACGCATTCGGCAGCCTATAGCCCCGAAAGTACTGAATATTCGACACCAGGTTTCATCATTTTTTTCTTAGTTTGATCTCACTCAGGTACTCACCCCTATTTTTTTTGTACGCATAATGGAACACCCTGTATACTACACTGGTCTGCTCTGCTTTGGTCTATATTTTGTTGTGTGGTTTTTCTAAAGCAAGGACAATAGTCTAGTTGTACTTCGAATGGAGGTACTAGATTTTCTAATGTCTAATTTTCAAATTCGATACATCATGAGAAAGAGCACTAAACAATCCCAAATATCAGACTCTGGTCATATCCAAATAGGATGATTGATTGAGAACCCTGATACCTATAGATAAACATGTGGGTACCAATGGATCTTTCCGCTAAGATAATGCACACTTCTACGTACCCTCCTATAATTACATAACGGTTGTACAGCATGACAACGCAGAACTCAGATTTCTTCAATGGCCACACCATTCCACCGACCTCAATCGTATTAATAACTTATTGAATGAGTTCGAACAGGCTGTAGAAGCACAATCTCTTCTAGCAGACAATCTGCTTGAGTTTCAAGACACTATATTATCTGCGTGGTTCTAGGAGTATGGCTTTGACTTTAACGTTTTCAGTGGCCATCCTGTTCCCCCGATCTCAACGTAAATTGTAAATCCATAGGCTGAAGTCGAACCGGATGTACAAGTACTATCTCTACTACCAGCTAATCTGCGTGAGTCGCAAAACACTATCCTAGCTGGATCCCTCATGAATGCTTTCAGCTTCTTGCAGCGTCATTTCCACAATGAAACGAACGTTCACAAGGAGGTTAACAAGGTACTAGGAAGGTGTCTGTAATGAAGTGGGCACCCTGTGTATACTGCATGTTACAAGATGTTGCTGGGCGACTTGCTATTGTTTGTATTAAAATAGAAAAGTTCAAATTTGCTTTGATTTTCTTAAAGTGATGAAACAGAAAAAAAAATATTTTCTCTCTCGTGTATGAGTTACTAGTCAAAGACACGTAGCTGCTGGCAGATCCCATTTTCATTTTCTGTTTTTTTTTTCTTCCTCTAAGGTGAAAAGAAACGCGGAGAGTGTATTGATTACTGTTTCTTACAAAATGGCAACATTCTCAAAGGATAGAAAGCAAACACTCTTCTCTTGAGCATATTGGTAGGCAATTTATTGAAGCACAGTTTCCTGTTGACCTTCCCAAAGGTCCAAATTTTATATCATCGACAAGAGACTAGTTCAGCAGGAAAGTTTCTTTTTTCCTTTTTTCTTTTACTTCAGGATGTAACGGCAAACATATGTCAACGTTGTACTTTCTCTCGCTCTGTCAAAAACACTAACATTTATATACAAGGGTTGTTTAAAAAGTGATGGCAATACTTATATATTTATTAGCAAAGTCATTCAACATAACACCGGTTCGGTTCCGGCTCATAACCTCAAGTCCATGTTGTTGAATCCATTGATTTCAGTTCTGTCTGCCACTCGTTGTCCACAGCCTGTTGACATGAAATAATTGCTTGAATGAGCTTGCTTTGGGACATTGAGTTGTCCAGAATAAGAAATATTTCTCGTCCATTGGTTCCTTAAATCGTTGCCAACAGTCCATTTCATTACAACTACACAAACATTAACTTTTAATGGGCCGTACACGCAATTTGAATATTCTTTTATTTAATGCGCATTTATATGTTGTTAAGTGTACAGAAATTGAGCTGTAGAAGTGAACTACACTTAATACAATGTTTTAAATCTTGATCGAGTTTTGTTGCTGTTGGAAAGAGTAAATGTTTTAACGTTCCATTGTAATTGAAACCCTAAGTTTGTCAAGATTGGTTGAATTCGGTACAACTGTTCTGTCGTCACGCTTGAATATCTGTTTAATAATTGAGTTTTGTTCACACTATAATACGGTTAAAGTTCTAAGAATATTTCTCCACACCAGTGAGTCAAATTTTACTGTAATTGGACTAATCGTTCCTATACAATGTTTGAATATGTGGGTAATAATTGAGTCTTGTAACCATGGAAATGGTATTTTTAAGATTCTAATAAAGTTATAGCGTTGAGGGTATTTCCCTACATTGTTATGTCAAGTTCGGATGAAATCAGATGGATCATTGTACGAATGCTTGAGAACATGTTAAAAAATTCAGTATGGTTACCATGGAAGCAGTAAATAGTGTAGAACTCTAAATGTGGTTTAAATCTTCAAGGTTGAATCCTATTATAATCATAGCAAGTTTGAAGCAAAACGAGGTGCGAATATAAGTTTTAATAATTAAGTTTCGTTGTCATAGAAACGGTAACAAGCTGAAAGTTCTGGTAAGGCTAAGACCTAGATGATTAACCAGTCTATCAGAATGCCAATTTTGGAATGAATAAGTCCAGCCGTTCTCATGTAATAAGTGAATATCGGCTTATGGCATAGTACTGTTACTAACAACTTTTCGCCAGTTTTAAACCTTATAAACCTTCTTCAACACAACCATGGGTCAGAAATTTGTGACCATCGGTTCGGAAACCTCGGAGGAATTTCACTTTTAAGAAAAGTACAATATGAATTTATTAGAGCTCTTCTCGCTTCATCTCAATTAATTGAAATTGACTGTCCACGTAATTTCATTATGCGATCGACTAAGTGCATTGTGTGATACGTGTGGACATAATCAACCACTTCTTGACTTGTATTAATCATTTAAAGATTTTGTCTGTGGAACAAGTTTTGATAGTATTATTTTTCTGCATGTAGTGGGATCTTTATCTTAACGCCAAACAATCAATTGTAGTGGAGGACAGGTTTTTTTGGAAGATAATCACTTAGGAACTAATTAGCAGGTACCATCCCGATATTTGCCTGGTATAACTTAGGGAAACCTCAGTCAGAATAGGCAACCGCTAGGATCGTTACCAGGGCCTTTGGGTTACTAAGCTAATGCTCTACCAACTGAGCTACGGCCACTTTTTGTGAGTGAGTATTACAAAGAATCATTTGGCTTAAGGATGACAAAAGCCTAAGTTGATCACTAACCCGTCTTCGCTCACTCGACATTGAATATCCGTAATATATATATATAAATAATTGAAAATGCACAAACAAGCAAACGGAAACATTTTTTTTTGTAAATAGTAAAAAGAAAAAGTAATGCTGCTGTTAAAAAAATGACGTAGAAGTTGACCTGGGCGGGATTCGAACCCCAGTCTCCCGGCCAGCGATCTAACCGCTGCGCTATCGAGGCAGCTGCGAGCAAATGCGTTCGAAAGAATATTTCAAACACTCACACACGCTGTAATTGACAACACGACTTATAGATGGCAGTTCGATTGTTGACGTTACGTCCGGGATTACTCTGGCGAGTCCTAATCAATCACGCAAGCAAACAATCATCGGAAGTAGGGTCTGAAATATGATATAGTTTTGAAGTTTGACTGCTCAAACTGGCCATTATAATGATCAGTCACTCACGTCTCTTTAAAGACAGTCGCTTGAGATCCGAAATTAATAAATAATAGGGTAGGATTGAGTGAAAATGTTGCCAATGCTGGTGTTAAAAAAGAAACACACTAGAAACGCAAGCGTGCCAAGCATTACATGAAAGAAATATACGGTCTTTCTTTGGAAACTTGCAGTGACTTTTCATCAAATTTAAAATTGTTTCTTTTTACCCAATTATTTTGCAAACTTTTCATATCAAAGTGGTGATAGATCTGAGCAGTAGAGAGAGGATATGGTGTCTTCCGTCTGAATAAACAATATCGACAAACAGGTACAAATAGAAGACATTTCTTTTTCAAGTATTGTTTCTTTCTTGAGTGAGGGTTTCATTTGAATACATTTTGCTCAATAGACATTTCTTGTTTCATCTGTAGTCAGCCATTAAGATACAACGATGAAGGACAAAAGTATAGCGAGCAATGTATTTAGTATTCCATGAAACCACTAACTGTTATTTGAACAGAGAAAATTGTTTAAAGTGAGTAACTGTGTTGGTATTTCAGTCCTAAAATACAACAATTTGTATAAAATATGGAATAAACCTCGAGATAGTGTTACAATAGCGGAGAAAAAATGCCACTGAGAAACTAAACTTCGAGGTGCAGCATATGCATGAATTCACTTCTTACCAAAGCTACTATCAGTAGATAAAGGAACAATGCTTTCTGTATTCCTCAAACTGTGGACAAGAATATGGATTCCTCTGTAACGGGAATCCCAGTACCACACAATCGTTGAAAATACGTGGATTAAATGTTAGTACTGAAACGTTATGTTAACGTTGTAAATGTACCGAAATGTCCGGCTGTTCAACGGTTTATTCGACGTTGAATAATGGTTGAGAAGAAACGATGATGAAACGGGTTGAGTTGGCCAAAACAAAGCAAGAATGCTGTATATTGGTATATACACATTCAGTTTCATTTTATACGTTACTTTCATTATGATATAAGGTGTTAATTTGCCAACAGTAAATAGTCCCAGTGGCTGCTGCTGGGTTCAAACACAGGAATGTTCTGCACTTCTCGTTGCTAGCTTGACGCGTTGATCACTTATCCATGAATCCACTAGAGAACCCACTACTCGTTTACTGTATCTAAATACGTACCTTATATAAAGTTGAAAGCACGTCACATGCCATATCAACGAAATTCTATCGTCGTTGAAATATGGTTTAAAATTCAATCTGTTTTCAACGTGCATATGAGATCATAAAAAATAATTTGTGTCATTCAATTCGTTTTTAATTATATTTGTGTTTCAACGTAACACTAGTGAGAAACACAATAAACAAAATCTATACCATAGTTGAAAATAACATTGAATACACGTTGTATTAACGCCATATCAACGCAATGACGTCTTTGTTGAAATATAGTTTAAAACTAAACGTAATTTTTTTCAACCGATAACGATAAATCTACGAAATGAACCTAAAATTAACGTTGAAAACACGTATGTGTACTACTGGGGAAGCTGCTAGCTGTAGTTGTTAGTCGAACACGAAGGGTCCACCCTAAAAAAAGTGTAGCACTTTACACCTTCATCAAAGAACAACCGCCATTGATTCTGTGTACAGGTTTTGGGAAAATGAGCGTTACGCGCATACTGTGCGCACTGACTTCATCTTGTAGAAGGCAATAAGAGCCTTCACCTTTTCCCCACAGGAAGAAAATAAAAAAAAATTGGGTACAAGTTGAATCAGATAATGGGTGGGTACCTTGTAGAAAGGAACAAGAGAGAAAGAAACAAGAGGAGAATTTGGTTAACCCCTTTTTTTGTCTATGGAGGAGAAAGTACAGAACAGCCACAAATGTCGTGACGCATGCGCAATGAAGTTACTGCTCTAATTTAGTTATCTCTTTTCTATCTGTATTCCTCCTTCTGGTCCCTTTTGCCCCCCGTCTCCCCTACCTAAAGTTCTAATTTCGTTATCTCTTACCTTCCACCTCGTCTGTTGGGTCGTCGTCTCTCACTCTGTTTCTGTCTGACTCTGCTCGCAAGGTAAGAAAACGTCTAAAGATTTATTCCTCTTCTGAAAATCGTGGCGGAGTGAGAACCCATTGTTATTCCTTCTAGCCGAAAGGGAGCTCTGCCTTTGTCAGTACCGGAAACCCTGGATATGGAAGTCTCCTTCTTTTCACTCTCTTCTTCCTCTATCCACGGAGTTATGAAGATGAAAAAGATATTCTTGTACCCCTTCCCTCTCGACAACTGCGTAAAAAAAAAAGATGGATATATTTTCAGCAGCATCGGCAGGCTCTGGTATTGAATGTACCACACCATCCGTACAAGAACAGATCACCTGAGTGGGTACTAATCCGTCCGGAAATTCCCTATTTTCTTTTTTGTAGTGAGCGAAACTTTTAGGCGCTCTTAACAATCAATATTTCTTTCTTCTTTTCCTGCCGTAGATAAGAGATAATCGCTGATTGGAAACGCTACCGTTTGGACCGTAGCGTGCTAAGAGCTACAACGGACGGAGATAAATAGTAGGTGCTATAGCTATTTGATCAAAAAGGTGAACCTAGCCACCGCTACTTCTAAAATTAACATATCCGCTCGTGGCTTTTGAACAATAAAAGCTCGTGTACCAGGTGAGGTCGCGGTTTCAATTCCGTCCTCTGATTTGATGCAAGCTTAGCTAATCAAGCCAAGAAATTTTAAACAAGGTTGAATGAAGTAGTCTAGTTAACATGAATCAAGGTTGAAATAGCCTTCATCAGATCGTAAGAGACGCCTGCAGTAAAATGGTGGGAACTGGGGAAGATTAGCCCACGGCGAAATAATCCTGGTACGTGATGGGACTTCAGCACACTGAAACGGCAGTGGAAGTGCAAGGAAACAACAACAACCAAAAAAAAAAAACAAGTTTGACAAACTTCCTCGCATAACTGCGTGTTGGAACAAATTCGAATTCGGTTAGTTATAACAACGAAGCCACTTACTTTGTTCCAAAGAGTTTGCTTCATGCTTGTTTCTTGAGTTCAAGACAAAATCAAGTTGGACAAGATCAAAGAAAGTAACTCACAACCTTGTTGCAAGCTGGCATGCTATGTAGGTTGTAGCCATTTGTTAAAGTTGTATTGGAATTCTGTACCGACCTCATTAAAGCAATATTTTATATTTCGAGTGTGTGATAAGCAACCCCACGACGTATATTAAAAAGAACGTTGCAATTTTGTATCTGCATAAGCAACATAGGGGAGAGTTGTCTAAGACGGGACGGGTCATAAGATGGAACAGTGGCAACACTGTGTTCGAAACTGCATCGTGTTGTTTGATGTCAATATGAAGAGTTCTCAAGAAGTGTACAGACAAGCAACGAAGAGGGGGAAAAAAGGAATCAGGATAACATGAAAATTCGAAGTATGCAGATGAGTTTTCTGTCGTTTGAGCACATTTAGGGACAAAGTTTTACCACATGAATTGCTTATAGTGTAAAAAAACGTAGACAAAGTATTTTGATGACATGCACAGAGAAAAATCCTTGTTTGTCGTTAGCAAAAACTGTTCAAATAGGCCCGAAAAAGTTATCTTTGTTTTTTTAAAAAAAGTTTGTTTAAACGAATTTGATTGACCCTGACACCAGTGAAGAAAAAATACGATCGTACCGAGGGAGACTTGAACTTGGCAGTTCGATACCTGACGTACTAGTCCCCAGCATGCGTTGGCTGAAGTTGAGTGGATTTCTGCTTATATAGGAAAGCTTAAAATTTCCTTCATCATAACTGCAAAGAAGTACAATATTACTGTACTATATGGCCTACTGTACGTTTTATAACAGTAATCAATATCACATTAAAAGGTTTCTTTCTATGTTACGTCAATAATCAGGGTAACAGATACTTTCTAAAACTCAGAACCGTCGTTGTTTGTTTGTTCTATTAAACAAACTAGATTTATTGCAAACTCACATATTTCTATGTTACTTATTCGTTTGTGCCAAGCATATACAGTAGAACTCGGTTATAACGACCCAAAGGGACCGAGTGTCGTTGTAACCGAGTTCTATGCTATCAGTCGAGTAAGAGGGAAAATGATGCAGAACAAACTTAATTAGGCCTAGTTTAGATTGTATTCACTTGAAAACCTGGCTAATGCAAAGTTGATATACAATATAAAGTACAGTACTTTATTAAAGTTCAGCCGTGTAAGAAAGTAAAAGATAATATAACGTAAAATAGAGTACTGTTTAAAATTCCACGGAACAGTGAAATTAATCTGACTAAATTCACGACAAAAATCAGCTTTTCATCTTCCATTCTCAAATTCTTGTATAACTTCAACTGTTTCTTCCAAAGTTAAAGCTTTTGGCTGTTTCCTAAATGCATCCTTCATCTCCTATTTCCTTTCCTACCGGAAGTTCGGATATCTTAAGGACTGTCCACATAACGTCGTCTCCTTTACTTGTGTTCTTTCTTGCCAGCTTCGGCGAAGGATACATGACATCCATCCTTCACGACCTTCATCTGTGTAGCGTTCAATTGTTTATTTTTTGTGGAAACTAGCGCCACCTATGAATTGACGGATGAAAAAAGCAAGCGCGCCTAAAAACGAGGAAGTGATCTCGCAAGAAAACCGGTGGTGTGGGGAGGAAACTCCTGCGCGTCTCTCGCTGTTCCAGCCATTGTATCAATGGGGTTAGTCGTTGAATTGCGTTGAATTGCCTCTTGTTCAATTGAATTGAAGTATAACTTCTTTATGCATCTTTGAATCGGACCAGGACATGGTAAAGGACAGAATGGGAAAGGTAGCAGTCAGGAGCTCATTTAAGTGCCATTCCAGGATTCGCTTAGTAAAGAGGATAACCCTGGAAAATCTCGGTCAGGATGGTCGCCCGTGGGTTTGAACTTGAACTGTATTTACGACTTTCACGCATCTTTAAAAAATACGACTTCTTTAAAAATTAAAACAGGTATGGTCTGTAAAGGAGAGAGAAGGGGAGAAGGAAAGTTCATTTCTATCATTTGAAGTTTGGCATTATGATTTTAGTTTCTTCCGTAACTGAACAGTGGCGCCGTAGTAATATAGGTGGCTTGTCAAAATCCAAAATACTGGAACCGCAGTTCTATTTCTGCTTTATTTTATTATACTTTTTTTAGTGCTCGCAATTTAATGCGTTTAAAGAAACTATTGTTGCAAAAAAAATAGTTTTAGCCCTATTTTAACGAACTTTTTAGCAATCACAAGCAAACAGTTTTTTTTCTGTGTGTAAACTTGGGCTATTTCTAAAAGGTGAAAAACTGTAATGGAAGAGAAGTTCTTACGACGGGACACACTCGCAGCTCCAGTGTCTGATCTAAGGAATACTAGAAAAGATGGTTTCAGCATACACGAACAATATAAATTATTATTGTCAGGAATCTTCCGTAGGTCTAAATAAGGATTCATCATCATTGTTAATCCGCGATGTTGAGCCAACTCTCCTTTTACCGTCTGCGAATCAATTATCAATCACTGACGATATTAAGACTTTCCCATCCACAACCAAACTTCCACCTTAAGAGTCCATGGATCAATCAACACGTGCACCGACTGAAGACACAAGTCCATTTCCTATACTGTATTCGTCAAACAGCACGAGAGGAAAGACAATCAGTTTAACAGTGGGTGTAACTATAGACGAAACCTCCCCTGTATATAAAAATATTCTTAGACGAAAGTTCCAACTTCTAACCTTGGTGCAACGATTGAGAAAGCAGGCATTGAGCTTGCCAGAGAAGGAAGATGGGCCTAAGCAAATCATCAACTTCTGGAGTAGGTACTCAGCAGAAGACAAATAGACCTAACTCCTAGAACAGGAAAATAATATATTGTTTGATGTGTGAAAGCCCTTTGATCGAAGAATGGATTAAGTGCATAGGATAGCACAGGTGGAATAACTTATCTCCTTTAAATGTAACTGATTAAGTTTACAACTGTGCTCAGTGCGATGGATCAGACTTATCACGATGTCCCATATATCGAACTGTACTGTTCCAACTTAGGGTTCCTGTTTCCCAAGATAGGGCAATTGTAATGTTTCTTTTAAACATATTTATATTATTTTTGTTGTTCTTTTAAGTGTGCGAAACTTAATAAGAACGTCTAAGTTTTTAATGTACGTATTTCCTTTCTTAATAATATAACTATATATTTATTTTAAAATAAATAGGTATTCCAAAGGTGTCCCGACTTTGACAACTCTCCCCTAACGTGAACATCATTTATAGAATAATGCTATTGTATATACATTCCGGTACGTGCACAAGAATTAAGTCGCATCAGGAACCAGGACACACCGAAAACAACCCTGATCATCTTTGTTTCTCCCTCATCATCTGACCTCACATCTTGGCTTCATTCTCACGTTTCAATTTCGCCCTCACCCTTACATCACGTTGTTACTTCCACCTCACATTGCAACTTGGTCCTCATCCATACGCTATGAGGGTAAGAGCCTTCCTTAAGACGGTCATCCTCATGAGGTTGAACTTATATGATAGTTATATGACGTGAACTTGAAACTATTTTTTTTGTAATGTACACTGTATGAGTCTTATAGATGTTGAAACTCTAAACCAAATCTTGAGATTTTATTTCTAACTTCATGAAAAACTCTGGAAATATATGATGACCCTTTACTTAAAAAAAAATTGTGACTTCACCTTGAAAAATTAAAGACCTTTTCGTACCAAGAAAATAATAAACCACAGTCAATTGAGGTGGACTTTTGCTGAGGTAGGTACTTGAGAAGACGACTCAGTTTCTGTATGAGAGCACTTGGCTTTTGTTTTTCTTCTTTTTAAATAGGAAAATTCATGTAGCATGCTTTCAATTAAGAAAAAAAAATACTTGTTTGTAAACCATGCAACTACTTAAACGAAACAGAACCCATGGTTGAATAATATTTCCAGAGAAGTAAGTTATGAAACATATTTTCTAAGTGCATAAACAGCACACGTAGTTTCCTTATATAAGTTACAAAAAAAGTTTGAGAACGGAATATTCCTGCATGTCAGTTGGGCCAATTCAGACTTCAACGAATAACCAACTAGGTGCATGAACCACCATCTTTATTAGTTTTGTGACAGCATCAGATCCAAGCAATGTTAACGTCTCAAGAGTTAAGTTATTTAGAAACAGAGACAGAAAAAATATAATTGCAAGCTCTATGCCCTATCCCTCGGTATCAACTTTTTACTTCTTTTCGCGACTGCTTTTAAGAGGGATCACACTCCATCGACAAATCTTTAAAACTGTGACTCAGTGAGCTCACCACACGCGCCGCTGACGATATAGGAGACACCGAACACCATCCGTCTCACCATGGATAAACCGGGTAACCTTCGGTCTTACTAAGGTGGCAATTGACTTCTCATGCAATAACCCCGTCAATTTAGATTAATTCAAAATTATAGCGAAAATGTCAATATCAATTTCACAAGCTTCGTGGGACATTCTTATTCATCTGGTAGAGAACGATTATTTTCACGAATCAACGCTATTCAAGCCGGCTCCCATTATTGTGCACGACGATGGTTAAATACATGGAAGAAGAGAAATTATAAAAAAAGTAGAGTGCCAACTTTAATTAATCATAATAGTTTAAAGTAAGAACGATCATTGGATAGAAGTGACATCTGGCTGTCGCTGTGTAAATTGCATTTCTCAGCTAATCCTTTTCCTTACTGCTGTCCTCAGAAGATGGTAGCACAATCTACCCAGTAAACGTTCGTTCCTAATGCATTTAGAGCACCGACAATATTTTTGTCTTTGGTAATCACAGGAAGGCAATTGTTATTTCAACACTATCAGTATTTCGACAGCACAAGTTCTATAATGCGTTGAAGTTTTTGATGTTTGTTAGTGCATTATACTGTACATTCTATAATAAATACCGCTCCAAGAATTTCAAGCAGAACCAGAACTTCCAAGACCACTGCTGCTACTTGTTCTGGAACCAGAACTTCGAAGACCACTGCTGCTACTGGTTCTAGTTTACTGACTTACAACACCCCACCGTTCTCTGGCCTTGAGCGTTACTGGCAACTAGTCACTGCATAATGTACCATAGGTGATGGAGACTCCAGGATATATACAGATGCTTATCAGAATAATGGAAACACCTGAACGAAAGTGCAGCTTACCAGATTAATATGGTGTCGGGCCACCTTTCGCCTTCAGAACAGCCTTGATGCGACGTGGGATGAAGGCATAGAGGTCGTGAATGGTAGCAAGTGGAACATTACACCATTCCTCGTGCAGGGCATCGGCCAGTTCTGTGAGAGAGGATGGAGGTGGAAATCGTCGCCGGAGTCGTGTTTCCAAGATGGACCACAGATGTTCAATTATGTTGAGATCTGGGGATTGGGCGGGCCAGGGGAGGTGTTGAACTTCATCCCAATGTTCCTCAAACCACGCTGCAACAACTCCAGCTGTGTGAATAGGTGCATTATCATCCTGGAATATGGCGTCATTGTCCGGGAACAACATCCGGACCATAGGATGCAAGTGGTCTCCTAAAATTGCGACATAATCGTTGGCAGTGATGCGTCCGCGAAGTGTGACCACAGGACCCAATGAAAACCATGATATTGCGGCCCACAGCATCACCGTGCCGCCGCCATGTTTCACAGTTGGGCGGAGACACTGCAGATCATACGCTTCTTTGGGCGTTCTCCACACATAAACACGGCCCGTGGTTTGGAATAGGGTGAATGGTGACTCATCCGACCATACCACAGGTTTCCAGTCGTCAACGGTCCAAGTTGCATGGTCGCGGCACCATTTGCGGCGTGCTAAAGCGTTCTGGTCCCTGATGAGAGGTTTGGCCCGTGCAACACGACCCCGTAAGTTCATGTCATGTAATTCGCGGCGGACTGTGATTGTCGAAACAGGTTGGGGGAGGTGCTGATTGAGTTCCTCCGTCACTTGCGCCGCAGGCACGACGGTTCCGCGTGACAATGCGCTTTAATACCCGGCGTGCCCTGTCACTGATGCTTTTCTTCCGCCCACTGTTCCGCTTCCCCGATGTGGTTTTCCCGTGTGTTGTGTAGGCCGTCATCACTTTCGACACTGTCCCTGGCGACACACCTAACACACTAGCCACTGCCGTCACACTCACTCCACATAACAGCGCACCAACAATTTGCCCTCTTTGAAACTCTGAGAGATCTCCCATTTTACACTACCTCCGTCTGCTGCAGCCACTGCACACTCCTGTTCCACGACGCCTGACGTAGTATGGAGACCGACCTAACACACCACCACCAGCAGTCCGGCGCTGCGGTCGCCACGACACCACTGCCAACCTATACATCTGACGTGTTGCCAACTACAGGTGTTTCCATTATTCTGATAAGCATCTGTATATTTGGTACCGTAATTGTTATTTGTAAAAAGAAACTGTTGCCATGACTTATCGGTAACCCTTGTAAGTCTAACCTTGTCAAGATATGCTTCAGGAAATTTAGAGTAGTTAGCAACCATAATGTTCTAATGACCTGACTGTGCTGTTCAAGAGCGCATAATATATTTAAATCTAGGTCATTGATTACATAACATTTCTTCTTTCGGTTTCCTCACTTCTTTCGAAATCTTTTAAAGCTAGTCAGTCATTTAAGATTGGTCCTATTAATATTTTAGAGAATAGCATGCAATTTTCAGTAGCTTCAGATGATGTAATTGTACTTGCAAGATGTGAAACATGCAACTGGTTTTGTTTCGTTTTTGTCTTCAACGATATTATGTTCTACTATTATTGCTACAAAACCTTGCGAAATGTCCTTGTTCCCTGCAGTCATAACATTTTGAATTTAGTTACCAGTCACTTAATCTTCGGGAACAAGTAGCAATTACAGAGGAAACAATGAAAGAAGTGAAATAAATATTTAAAAATTGTATTTTACTTGCCATACGTACTTGCTGATCTTCACATGCAGCAAGGGAAAACGACTGCCATTTTTTTATTTATTGATAATAGAGTTTCATAAACCGGTCTTCATTTCAGAAAGCAAAAAACATTTTCGCTTCCCATGTCGTTGTCATGGATATAGGCAAACGATTCGCTCTCTCTTTCTCTCTCTTCGTACACTCAATTTTAACGAGAGGGTAGTGTATGAAGGAAAGAGAGTTATTGATTACTGTAAAGGGAGAATATTTTAAAGTAACTTCGATGTTCCTTGATGTGTTCACTAAAAACGTGCGTCAGTACTTGTCACTAGAATATTAACTAAAGATGCTCTTTCGTTTAAGGAAGTGCAACACTTTGAAGCTTGTATTTTCCTCATCTTGATGTCAATAGCAGCTTGTAATAATTTGCTTTTCTATAGACTTAGCAAACAAGTTGTAGCTACAAGAATAAGGAAAGGAACTTGTCTGTAATTAAGAGCTTCAAGGATCGAAACTTATCGGTTGGTTTCCCGTGAGGAGATTAATGTAACGTTTTTCAATAGAGAGAAAGGCGCTTTCTTCATCTCCCTTTCTTCTTAAAAGATCATCAATGCCATTACATCTGATCTACAAAAACAAGCTAATCCTAAAGACAAATTAATTTCGATCTTAGCTTTCCTTCTTATCTTAAAGCAAGCTTGATCTTTTTTTCAAATATTATCAAGGTTATATCTACCACCTTGCTCTTCCTAGTTTCCCTTCAACCACACCATCAATTGCATAAATCAGTACAATCGCTACGTAACTAATGTCCTAACGAGTTTCTTTTTCTCCCGTTTAGATTCCGAACAAACTACTATCTAAATATAAGGCATCCTCCCTAAAATATATTTCTTTTAAACATTTGTAAATATTTGCAAATTGCTACATATCAGAGACGAAGTTGTTTTTAAAGTTTTAAAATTATAGCTTTAATTGAATTCAAGAAAAGATAAAGCAAATGAAGGTGACATTTGAAACATTTCTTATCAGAGAAGAAGGTCAGTTTGATCAGAGTTTTAGTGAAAGTAGGACCTAAGTCCCTATGTAGAATATTTCTCACTGATATCTGATAATTGCCTCTTTGACTCTGGCACATTTGAATTTGAGCTTGAATTTATTTATAGCCTTTAGACATCTATGGCTCAGGCCGGGATAGAATCAGGTAAGATAGTCGGTCAGAGCCTAAGTCAAAGGTACCAGGCCAGTATCTGTCTAGTATGAGAAAATATCCTGGAAAAGCCTCAGTTAGGATGCTCGCCGCTGGTATCGAACGCAGGACGTTCTGAATGGGAAGCCAACATTCTACCAACTGAGCTATGGATGCTAAGTTCTTGGGCATATGTGCTGCGAATAATTTTGTTCCTTTCATTATGCACCCTTTTCACAGCTATAAGCATTCATGAAAATCTCTGGTCCGTAGAAGGGTTTTATTTACTCTGCAATCTCCCACCTTAGCCATTTTTTGCTTTAAATATTGTTTAAAACACACCAATTTTTAACTTGTTGATATTGTAAACAGAGATTCTTTCTACATTATGTGTTGATAAGATAAAATTAATTGTATGGGAGGTAACATCACTATGGCCAACGCCCGTGCCGCTATTATGTGTTGGTTTGAAACACTATCTTCTATGTTGTGCTGAGTAATTTCACCCAGCATTTATTGCAGAATCGGTTGAGCACACTTTGACTCCATCTCATCCTCCAGAGGCTAATTTTGCCGTGCTAATTGTTGCTTCAAACGTCTTCACTTTTTCAGCCCTTTCAGAAAGTACTTGGGTAAATAAAAAATAAGGTGAATTTAGATGTGCAATCGACCGTTTTGGACTATTTAGTCTCCTGCTGGAATAACATATTGCAGTTTCACATTTGTACACCTCCAAGGTTGGGAATAAATTCAATGTTCGTATCAATATGTGTGTGTTCTTCAAATGAACAGAATAGAGAAATGTAGCAAAATAGTATACTCTGATTAGTTTAGAAGCAGCTATATTACCCATTTATATTTTCCTGGGTTACGTAAGAAATTGCCTTCTTTTTTGTGTTAGTAGCCCTGTAGGGGGCTTTTATTTTGGTAATGTCTCTCTGTCACGCAACGTAGCGCTTCACCAAAAGCTGCAAGAAAAGAACAGACTCTAGATATTGATTTTCTTGCCCTTTTAAAATTTGGTCAAGATCCCTTGACCTTTCACCGTATCATTTTACTTTATACATTTTATTTTGTATAAATGATTTTTTAAAAATTTTGTTGGGTTTCTTTCCTTTCCAAATGTAAATAATGTGTGTACAACAAGTGAGGAGAATTTATCTTTTTTTTTCTTCTAAAAAGTGAGTTTTGAATGCCCTTTGCGCATTTCGTCTCTCAGCTAGTGTCATCTACGGTTTAAGGGCAATGTAAAGCCAAGATGTATGACAAGAGATGGCAGTACTATCTCCGTATATGTCTAATGTATTTTTATTGTTGCACGATGCTGCTCCTACAAATTCAAGCCTAGAGAGTTCAAACTTTCGGGGAAGTTATGGATATAACAATGAAGCACTTTCAACAATGAACAAGAAAGAAAATAAAAAAATCAGCATGAATAGAACTCTTGAATTGGTAATGAACTTTCTTCCCTGAAAGTTTGAATTCTCTAGGCTTGAATTTGTAGGAGCAGCATCGTGCAACTATAAAAATACATGAGACATATACGGAGAAAGTGCTGCCATCTGTTGTAGGCTTTACATTGCCCTTAAATCAATCACAAGTTTGTGGAATAACAGTAGTACGCACAGCAAGCACACCAGTGCCGAAGAAATTATATTTACAGATTTATTCTCTGTTTACCTGGTACAACCGCTGATGGCAGCACTGAGCTTCTTACGTTGTTTTTCCTTCTCTTTAATTGTGACCATGTGAATCTAAGTCTAGAAATTTGACACATGTGTGAATGAATAGTGGCTACTTTGACCCTTAAAAGATAAAATAATAATAATAATAATAATAATAATAATAATAATAATAATAATAA
>JAGDQP010000165.1:8113-23337 GCA_022664845.1 Lepisma saccharinum
ATATACCACACAAATCACCTCACACACTAATGAACCCCACAAAAACTTCTCGTTGCACACTTCCAGGGGCATCCATTCTGGACGATGCAAAAACGCTAACTGTAGAATTCAATTTTCAGCTTCTACCATTAAGAATTTGTAGAAAAGCAGCCTCCCAAGATTGATATTATTTATCAGAAAAGGCTGCTTTATATATTAATAAACTTTTCAAATACGGGGCTGCGTTATAAATTTGTTTTAAATATAATTTTCGAAAGCAGCCTTTCTTAGTGCAGCTTCCCTACCTCGACAGCCATAGTTGAGCTACTGATCGGCCTCAGCCAATGAAAAAGAGAGGATCGAATCAGACAACAAGGAGAGGAAGGGGATGTGGCTTCGGTAACTAAAATCTCAACGTAATAAAGCAACAATCATATCTTTTAATTTGTTTTTGACGATTTTAAACGAAAGAAAAATTGTTGAAGAAATCAGACAATAAAATATGCAAAGAAATATTAAGTAATAAAATGAAGAAACAAGAAAAATAAAATCCCGCGAATACAGCAATGAAAGAGAAGATCTGAATGGCTCGGCTTTATTGTCATCTGGACAAATAAAACACTTTGAAGAAAGCCGAAGACGAAAAATATAGCCGACAACACACAAACGAAAACGAAGGGGAGAGGGTAAGATATGTTCCGAACAACCGAAAATGGGTCGCTACAATACCTTCTGACATTGAATTGCGCCATGTCAAACTGATACAATCATATGGAAAAATATATCAATAGCTAATGGGGCGAATCATTCGTTGTCCCATATCTAGATTGCAACTCAGAGTTCCAAAATTTCTCTAGTACTCTCCGGATAAACGAAAGTTCTTGCTATTGCTTACTGTAAACACTTTAGAATTGATTTCAAATTGAGACCACATTAATTCTGAGCTTCTATATGTAAATACCTTCTAGATCTTTATGTCAAAATTTTAGTTGTAAACATTTTACGCTAGACTGCAAAGCCTTAAATGCTGAATATTATTACACAATAATTCTACTTATATTAAGTTTTCAACATGTAAAATAATAACATTAGTGTAGTATGAGTTGTTTTTAGTATATTTAGAGGTAACGCACAGTACAGTATACTATTCAACTTACTAGAGTACATAAGAGTGTCTAGTTTATTATTATATTTTGATGTCAATTTGTGAAAACGCGTGAAGAGTATAGGAAAAGAAGAGATGTCCAAGAAAGCTGTTTCATCGTAAAATGCATCTTAAAGCCTAAATTTCTCATTTGCTCTCCTGTCTTTAATTTTCTAAAAATCGCTATAACTTGTGGATAATTTGGGCTTTTAGATTGAAACCTTCGTATCAGTTAACTGTCATTATGTCGTCCTTGTTACCAGTGTGAACGCATTAAAAATAGACATCCCCTCTTTCCCCCTCTACTTTTGAAATCAATTCAGTTCAAATTGTATAATATAGATAACGTCACGGACTTCGAATCAGCACTCATTAGGTATTAGAGCTCGAGTTCTGCTACCGAATATCTTTACTAATTTTTCTCAGTTTTTTTGTACTTAAAGTTGTCCGTTTAGGGGAAATTTTATTGATGTACAATGCAATCTCGCCAGATTTCTCAAAACCGTTCCTGATTAATAACGTAAACTGGTCTAATGATACACAGAGAAAGGTCTTGGACGCTATCTACTTCATTCTTTTCCCCGGATGAACCTTGCCGACTGACATAATCTCTCAGGATTACAGCGGCGGACTTTCACCATATATACCTGTTAAGCCCAAGGTATATGCAGGTAAGTTAAATTAAATGGAATTAATGTTTCTTACTCAAGTATTCAGTGATATAATCTTTGGATTAGCAATAGGTACTGAACCGGACGTTGAGTAGGAATGGAATCAACTATTCATATAGGAAAACAAAACGTATTATAGAAAAGAAGACTACGGGATCACCTGAAGACAGAATTCAATGTATGGAGAAAGTCTGAATTTACAACTCATCAGAATAGGACGAGAACAAAGATCCTTTTGTAGAATCCTTAATTATCATAGTATTTCTGTTTAAGGCTTGTGTTCCATAAGGATCACGCTCTTTCGTGTAGCATAACTTCTGTTATGACCCGAAGGAAGTACTTTCCTTCCATGCCGCTGGTTTCAATTCGAGGAAAAGTAATTTTCTTTCTCCATTGTTAGAAGAGCACGCAAGTGCCTTTCTCCCTCTAACGGTGTCTTTCGTTCCATCCACCTCATTACTGAATTCAGGAAGGTATTCGCTGCAAAGGTGAAGAAGTACGGTTTAAAATGGGCCCAGTGGGAATGGTGAATCATCGTTGTTTCTTGAGCTTGATGAAAGGTGGCGTGCGAGTTCCTGTATTCTGTAAATGATCTAGTATCTGGGATTTCTTACCGAGTTTGGTGTTTTGATTAGTCATAAAAGATTTATCAGACAATAATTTAGTTCGTGTTTGCTCTAATTTGGAAGTGAGTATAGAACATATACATCTTCGGGTGGCGACTCTACCGAATTACATGACTCTCATCATCATCATCATCATCATCATCATCATCATTATTATTATTATTATTATTATTATTATTATTATTATTATATCAACTAACCAAGTCTGAGACGTGCGTATCAAATATTTTATCACCAATAAATGGGTGCCCAGAAGCAAAGCCTAAGAGTAATAAAACATGACCTCACAATTTTCTGTCAGAGTTGAACAAAAACCCAGTAATATCTTCAATGTGCTTTAGTATTATTGATTTGCAATAATATTATTGCAATTAAAATTCTATAAAAGTACATAGGTCGGATTTTCCATTAAGAAGGTGTCACATTTCTGAGTTTTTAAACTTCTTAAGATTCATTAAATTTTAATTAATTTTCATTTATTTTACTTTCAATGGAACAGACAGACAGCTGTAGTCTAAGCCACATGGTTGATGGATGCCGTCAGGAAAGCACTTTTACGTGGAAAGGAGGGAGTTATTTGTAGTGGGGGGAAGGCACCTCGTGTGTTTTTCCTGGTACCCCAATAGGAATCCTACCTGGCACCTGGTAGGATTACCCGTTTTCTTGTAGGGAGGGAAAACCAGTGTATTTATATCCAGTACTCTTATAGTTGAGGGTATGATTACGCATTTCGGTGAGAAATAATGGGGAAAAGAGAAAGGGAATATTTTGCTTCTGAACAAAAATAAATAAAATATTCCTGGCTACCATAAATGAACAACCAAAATTTAATGTTTGGTTTTCAACATTACACAAAGAATCCCTATTTTTATTATAAAATACTTCTAATATATCCATATTAAAAAGTGGAAACAAGAAAAGGATAAATGTTACTCAGCTTTCTGGATAAATAAAAATAAAAAAGTAGCATTTTGTTGTATTTACTCTTAAATGTGGATATAGTGGAATAAACTGAACTCGATTTTAAAGTTTAGCATTTTCTTTTTAATAGCTTAACATTAACTGAAAATGAGTTGAAACTGGCCAAAGTGTTTTGTCGGTGAACGTTCAACTTATTTTACGCTTAAAATTCGGTCATTTTCTGTTCGAATTGTAAGCTTAACTGGCAATTTTCAGGTCACGTACTTTTGTGGATGAAGCCTTGGTTGGATATTCTAGGTTGTATAATTCAATAACACGAGTAACGTTACTTGCTTGTCACTGAACGCTCCGCCATTTTGAGTGTTTACATTGCTTTTACACTGCGAACAATAAACAGTTCATTGGTAGATCGAGGACGACAAGGATTGAGTCAGTGAAAGAGAAATTAAGGTGGGAATAACTCTTTACACTGTAGCAAACGTACCTCTCCTTTTATCACTAGACATTCTTCGTAATAAAATCAACTTGTTAATGGTTAACCTCCTTTGCAGTAAAAGCCTAGCTATAAATATCACTCGAAAAGCTATGAGCACCAGCTGCCTTTCACTGTAAAAATAGGAGACACAATGTTCATCCAAAAAATGGAGGCAGCTGAGCTGCCTCCACTTTTTGGATTAACCTACATTCAGCCAGTTTTCGGTTGAACGTTTTACTTTCCGTAAAATTACAAAATACGTGTATACATTACATATATATGAGTGTTCCAACGTATTTCATTCAATCCGAGCATTTTTTAAAAGTAGAAAAGAATAAAAGGAAATATTCCTTTAAAATAAAAAATAAAAAAATAAAAATAGTTGAAGTGGTTGGGTTTCGATCCAGGGCTCGACCACTTTGCTACGAAGACAGTTGGTGACTGGCTTTCCGAGCGAGCTATAGTTGTACTGTGAAGGAGGTTAATTATTAACACGTTTTTGATTTTACTACGAGGAATGTCTCGTGACAAAAGGAGAGATGTGTTTGCTACAGTGTAAAGATTTATACCCAACTTAATTTCTCGGCCCACCAGTAAACTGTTCGCTGTTCACAGTGTAAAGGCAATGTAAACACCCAAAATGGCGGGACGTTCAGTGACAAGCGAGTAACGTTACTCCTGTTACTGGATTATAAAATATCCAACTAAGGCTTAAACTTCATTCACGAAAGTACGTAACCTCAAAATTTCCTGTTTAGCTTACACTTCGATTACAAAATGACCGAGTTTTAAGCGTAAAATAAGTTGAACGTTCACCAACAAATCACTTTGGCCAGTTTCAACCCATTTTCAGTTAAGGATAAGATATTACAAAGAAAATGTTAAACTTTAAAATGGAGTTAAGGTTACTAGTCTTTCCACTAAAGGGCTTACACTATATCCACATTTAAGAGTAAATACAACAAAATGCTAATTTTCGACTTTTATTTCTCCATAAAGCGGAGTAACTTTCATCCATTTCGTGTTTCCAATTTTTACAGTGTGGTAGCCAAGTAAAAAGTGTCCTTTCCAAAAAAATTCATCAGGGTTATGAATACATTATAGTCTAATCGGAAACTCAACGTACATACCAATGGCCAATTAATACCCGGAATACCACTAGAATACGGTGTATCCCAAGGATGCCCCTTAAGCAGCTTTCTCTTTGCTATAAATATGAGTGTAATGACAAATGCATTAGAAGAAACTGTAATAGGATACCCGATTGGAACAACACATCTTAAATTAATTAATTATGCCGATGATTATACCGTTGTAGTATCTTCTTCCAAAGAACTAATCGACTATATGAATGTTATTACAAGTTTCAAACATGCCGATATCAAATTGAAGAAAGCAAAACACAACTATTGGTATTCGAACAGAATAGCGAACATGAATATAAACATACGGTAACACTGGTGAATAATATTAAAATACTAGGTTTATTTTGGTACCGCAGTTGGAAAGATTCCATTAAAAGGAATTATGACATTCTATACAACAATATTGTTAATGACTTAATCAAGTACCAGAAATATTTTAAATATATCCAATCACTAGTTACTTTCATAAATTGTTATGTCCTTAGCAAGTGTAGCTTTATTGCACAATTTATCCCCACCCCTAATAAAATAGTAGCTCAACTGAATAAAATAATTGGTTTCTTTATTTGGAGATATAATATATTAAGGACGAAAAGAGGCAACTTGTATCTGCCCTCACACAAGGGAGGTATAAATTTAAAAGACATTAAATTACAATGTAAATCACTCCTGGTACAACGAACAATCCAAATGGTATGCGGATACCCAGAATCTTTCTCTGAAAATGTTATGATGCAGGTAATGAATAAAATTGATTTGATTGCGCCACTAAGTATAAATCAATAGCGCAAATACTGAATATGTACCATATTTATTTGAAGCTTTTCTTGAAATTTCATACAATTTAATTAACGAAACGAACCTACAAAATGCAAGTGCTAAACAAATTTATAAATGGTTATTTGATTCTGTGTACATCACCGAAAATGAAATGACAAACAAAGACCCACATTGGAATTGGCTAGTAATATGGACCAATTAAAACGCTTCCTGAATTTACATGATATTCGATATAAATTAACATATAAGATTTTCGAAACGCAAAATAAATTATTCGAAAAATCCATAGTGACAAACAATAAATGCAACAAGTGTGATAGTGTGGATATCCTCTCACACAGCTTAAAGCAGTATGGAAATAATGGTGTAGTGTGAAATTATTTTCTTAACGTTATGGCTCGTATTTGTATAACGACAGCAAAAACTTTCGATACAGAACAAATCATGTAAAGGACAGAATTCAGATATTATCCTCCTACTAAAAACAAATTCGTGAAAACTGAACTGTGGCACAAACTTTGCAGATGCTACTCAAGGAAAAAGACATTGATTTCGTTAATTTATATATACATCAAATAATCCTACGATATATACAGATTGACCAAAAATTTCGTGATAAACATTTCTCTCATTTTATAAGAGCGGTTTATTAATAGATGGTTTTGCAGAAACTAACATTTTCACAGGTAACACATCGTGCTTTATGTAGTTATTAATATTAATTTGCCTTTTTTCTTTTATTTTATACCCCTTTATTATTATAATTTTCTTTTTCTAAAGTACATAATGTCATTGAAACAACCAATAAGGTTGAAAAGTTATATATTCTGTCATTCAGTTTAATAGATTAATATATTCAACAGGTTAAAATTTAAAAAGAAAGTCGCGAGAGCATGACCAATGTGCTACTGGACCCTGGATCGTAACCCGACAACTTCAAGCTTTTTTTAAATTTTAATTTTAAAGTAACATTACATTTTCTTCTTTTCTAATAAAATTCTCAGGCGTACATTAGAAAATCATGTAAGACTGTTTTATTATTATTATACGGGATGCAAACACTGAACATGACGTAAAGTTATCATTAATCTGTTGATGATTTTACTGCAATGTAAACCTTTACTACCAGTTTTCGGATCAACGTTTAACTAAAAACTGGTTGAAAGCAGGTTAATCCAAGAAGTGGATGCAGCTGAGTTACATCCATTTTTTGGATGAACATTATGTCTCCCAGTTTTACAGTGAAGATTCAAATTTTACTATACTAAAATATTCAACTTTTAAATTCCAACTCACGGTTTAAACTTTAAATAACAGAAAAAGAGGCAAACATTTTCTTTCAATTTAAGCCGTCATTTGGAATTTAATCTCTGGATATTTTAATATACTAAATAGGGATGTATTAGAATTAATTTCAGCGCATAGTCTTATAATTACAATAGAGATTCCTTATGAAATGTTGAAAACAAAAGAAATGGTTGTTCACATTTGGACACCGGGAACATTTTACTTCTTTCTATGTGCCAAGGTCTAAGTTTACGTACCATTCGTCTGATCAAACTGAGGATTTTTTTTTAATCGGTCAGGATGGCCGGGAATAGGACTCTAACCTGTTTACCTTCCCAAAACCGTTCCAAGGTCCCTGATGTAACCACACAGGTGCTTGGTAAGAATGGATGAGATAGTCCTATAGCATATAATCTTCTTGTTTTCTTTCCTATACTCTTGGACATTAGTTTAATCTTAATTAGGACTTTTTTCAGCATTTTCCAGACGCTCAGATAAACAACAAGGGAGCTTTGCTAAAATTGGGTACTTTATCTAATAAATACAAAACAAGTTTCAATTGTCAACAAGATATGATTGCTACTAATAACTCGAAGGCCAGTTTATGAGGCTTCAGTATTACATGCCCTTCCGCAATATTGTCATGGGTTGCATTATTTATTACATATAAATAACTTTTGCCAACATTATCTTATTAATCCTGAAGTAATTTTCTGTCGACATTGTAATGAAAATTAGACTACCAGTATTTTTGGAAATTTACACCTATGTTTACATCAAAACACCTAATACGCACAATTGAACGCGGAGCGGCCATAACTTGCAATTTATATTGATATGAAAGAAATAATAGAAACTCTGACTGAAATCAGGAAGAACCATAAACGTTTGCGATACTTTTAAAATAAATATACGTAGCTGGTATAAAAGTATACAACTTTCTGCACACTGAGTGATACATATATCCTAGAACATACGAGAAAATTGGTTGTTACGTCACTTTTAGGGTTTTAGAGAATCTAAAACTACAGCTTTCTCTGCCTTTAGTATGTACTCCGTCTATAAAAGAAGGAAAAGTAAGGAGTGACTTTGTCATGAATTTGCATTCACCTTGTGTGACAGGGGGAATTGAGCGGATAATCTATCACAGCGGCTGGTGGAAGCAAGATTGCAACCTGCGTCACCACACTAGTGCTGTCACATAGTTCTTAACTGTAAAGAGCATAGGGAAGTAACCAATTATTAGTGCCTTGTATTTACAGGAAGCTTCTTTTTTAAAAGGTTACAAACTTTAACTGCAGACTCTCATAAACGGAAGGAATAAAGAAGCGTTGTTAAAATGGGTTTAGAAAGTCAACCTTGAAAATTAAATTTAAAGCTAAACTAAGTTTATGATAGCAATGGAATCTGTTCAGTATATTTAACGTTTTCTCGTATTATCATCATATTCCCGTATCACAGTAAATGCCCAAACAGATCAATTTTTAAATTTTGCAATGGTGAGTTGCATAACACCAACAATATTTTTTTTGAAGTCTAAATGCCACTTACTTTTAGTAAACTGGATGCAATTTAAGGATTACTGTAAAATCCGTTTCTAAATGAACAGCCTGGAAGAGATTAGAGCTTGATAGCTAATTTAGTTTCCTCATAGTGGGAACAAAAAGATCTATGTTCAAAATAAAAAAATATTTTTTCTTAAACGTCAAGCGTTGTTACTAAAACTTTGTTGAAACACTTTGATGATGATATTTCACCCGAAAGTTTATAATTCCTCTTTTTAATGCCTTGAATATATTTAATGATATCAAACTATTTTTGCTAAAAATAAAAATCAAATATGTTATACAACATACCTAACTCTTATTGAACATGTAATCTAGAATCGTGTTACACTAATTATTTGACTGATATAAAAATTCTTGCTACCAACTGAAATAAAATTCTTCGGTAAAGTTAATTCTCTTACTTCGAAATTTCCGCGATTCCCAACCATCTTCGAATTGAACGTGGAAAACCAGTAACGTCTCAGCTACTGCAACTATCCTGGCCTAATGCATTCATATATACAAGTAGTAATGATATGCCAGCTTAGTACAGATAATAAACATCAATGCATAAAAATACTTTGTAATAAAAGCAACTTATTGTTCCTTAGACTGTAAACGATGACAAATAGAGTAGCCATTTGTCCTGTTTTGGCCGGACAATCCTGCTTTCGATGGTCATATCCTGTGTCCGGCTTAACAGTCCAGGGGGACGCTGATTGTCCTGCTTTTTATAATCTCATGTAAACTATTTTGCTTCTCACCATGCTATGAGATGGTTTCAATCTCTTAATATAAAATGTTTTAGTAAATTTTCTTAAATTTAAGGAGAATTTTTGCCGCTACATTTTTTCCAAAAATCTAGGTTAATGAGAAGCCAGTCGCTATAGTATGATGCTAATAACAAGAAATAACTAATAATAATTGTTGATGGGACATGTTAATACAAACACTGTTTCGGTTCAGGTTCGATACATTTCATCTTGTCAAAACAGTTTCTCATTCCCAATTCGGTGTAGTAACCAAAGTTAATCCACAACTAAACTAACACATCTGAAATAACTGGAAGTCGATCTAAATTGAAATAATTAGTAACACTTTATCTTTGAAGTTCACATCTCGTCAGGGAACTTAGGTTCTCTTTGACAGATTGTTGAAAAACTCATCATCAATGGAATCATCGTATCGATAAAACTTTGGTAAACTTTATTTTTATATGGGCCAGTATAGTAACTTTGGACTTCGGCCCGTCAAGATTCGCCTTTAGCTGTTAAAATCCACATCCATGCCGGGACCTCAGAGCTGATGGCCTACCGCCGCAGACCGCTCGGCCACTTGGCCTGCTCATCGTATCGACTTCATAGATGAATACTATTTAATGTGCTTAACAGACCTAATCTCATTTGATCCCTTATCCTATTTACACATCGTCATTTCGTGTAGGCTACAACTAGAACCATCTTCGTAGTTAAGCGTTTGTTTATAATTCGCGGTTTCAAAAACAAACAAAAAAATAACGAAAAGCAAAATCTCAATATTGGTAAATCTAACTTGATAAAATCGTCGATTGATAGAATTAAATGTTTATCTCTCAGCATTCACCCCATTTTTCTACAAAAAGACAATTTAACCGTATGAACAATAATGTCGGAAAATACTATCCATGTTTTCGGATTGACAGTTAAATATAAAAATTTTGAATTCTTAATCTTAATCAAATTCATCCTAACAATACACGCTAAAAGCTTTGACTAGCTTCGGTTCCGTTAACTTCACGTTAAATCGTACTAACGTAGCTTTATCTGCAAGCAAATGTCCCTTTAGGCCATAAAATATCTGCCCAGGGAGTTATTCCAACGTATAAACACTTAAAAGCGATACAGGACTGCCCCTCACCGGATAACGTAAGCAAATTAAGATCCTTTCTGGGAATGGTTAATTTTTATCAAAACATATCCCTTTTATCTTTTAATAACATTGGCGAACGAGGTAGTGATTAGAATGGCTTCAAATCAAATATCATTTCCACAATTCGATCCAGCCAAAGATAAGATCAGTATTTATTTATCAAGGTTTCAATTCCATCTTAAAGTACATAATATTGATGCTTCTAAGTCAGCTAATTTACTATTATCATCCCTGGATGGCGAAACATTTGAGAAACTAATGATACAGGCTAAACCTAAAGGTTTAGATGAACTAAAGTTTGAGGAAATTGAGCAGATGCTTACTAATCTATTGGACTCACCTACAAGTTTCAGAACAGAACGTTTTCATTTTCACGCGTTATCTCAACAGCTAGGACAACCGCTGGCAGACTATATACAACAACTTAGATCTCAAGCTAATAAATGTAAATATGATTCTTTTTTGAATGAAGCGTTAGTAGACCAATTAATTTTTGGAGTCAACGATACCAACCTAAGGAAAAGATTACTTTCCAATGAAGGTCTAACTTTTGAGGATGCGGTTAAATTAGCATTATATCACGACATGATTGAACGTGATAGTCAGGAACTAGCTGTTCGAAAATGTCCACTTAAGCCAGGAGATCCATCGATTAACTTCATTAAGCATACTAGAGGCAACGCTTCTGAGAAACGTAACTCAACACTCTCAGATACATGGATTCACCGTTGCAAATTTTGTTCCCGTTCTCACAAAAGAAATTTGTGTCCGGCATACAGGAAGAAGTGTAATCGGTGTCTCAACATTGGCCACTTTCAGGTTTGCTGTCCTCAAAATGTGAAGAATAAATATGAAAATACAAATAGAAATCGATATCCGCACAGGCAAGTCAATGAAACATCCACGGATACTTCAAATAAACATAGTAATGTAATAGCAGGGATTGGAATAGATGATATTTGGTTGGGTTATATTGACAGTGCTGCAAAAGAAAATGAATCCCCACCTTTTGCGATTACCTTTTTATTACAAGAGAAGCTCCTTAGTGCTCTCGTAGATACCGGGAGTCAATATAGTATAATGAGTAAGTCAACATGGAATGCATTAAATATCAACGTCGATCTAATTCCAACAGATATTCATCTTATTGGTATCGGACAAACACAATTTCAAACTACAGGATCTACTGTACTCCCCATACTCATCAAAAACAACATCTATAAAATACAATGGATTATTGTAGAAGCAGATTTGCCTCACAATATTTTGGGAAGAAGTGCGATGGATATTATTATACCTAATTGGAGAAATCGGCTTTGGAATAATGTGAAATATCAAGATCAAGGTAGACTTAACTTCAGCTACTCACAACAGTTGGAAAATAGACATAACGTACCATTCTATCAAAGAAGAGGCTTTCGTTCTAATAGACCATCATTCGATAATAATGCAAAGTGGAATCAAAACAAATGCTGGTATCAAATGCAATCAGACATTCAAAATTTGTTTTCAACAATGAAAGCATTGCAACAAGCGCAATTTCAATTCCAGAATCAAGTACAATCTCATCTAAATAACTTGTGTATGCAAGTGACAAATGAAATTAGCCCAAACGTGACAGTGACAGTTCCAAATGAAGCACTTAACAGCGACGATGATAATTTATTTCAGCATGATGAACTAAAATCATCACATAATTCCATTGATGAACAGAAGTGTAAAAACGAAAATGAGGTTCAACTCAAGAAGGAATTCAAGCATCGGCTGGTGGAAGACGTGCTGCAAGAATTTGGATTTGCACAGTACTTACATACAAAAACATTTCAGTCCAACTTACCTGTATGGCAATCCTGGATAGATAAAGGATATGAACATGCAATTTCTGATGATGTAAATACTTTATTAGCTGGAATGGAACAATTGTAAAATAACACAGATTCATATTCAGTTGTGTTGCATTTTTTTCTCTTAGATCTAATCGGGACTGATGTTATTTCAGTGCTACAAATATTTCATTGAATCGGAACTTGGTATATTAAGATTTTGTCAAGATACAGAATCTATGATACGTATTTAAAAGATTTGATCATTAATGAATTATGACATTACGACTGTGATATCAGAAACTAGTTAATCGTAATGTGTCAACACCAAGATAATTCTTAATTTTTAATTATTTTCATACTTCATATCTTATGGAATGGACTTAAAAAGAAGACGTTGTTATGGAATGGATTTCTCTAATATTTCTTAATCATATCGTGACATTAGTTTGGAAAGAGATATCTTATTGATGCCTAGAAGTTTCTATATGGAGGATTTTGATATGTGGAAACTCTTATTCTTGCTTGATGAATCGTGGTTTGAATAAAGATACTCAACTGATCTGTGATGTATATTATAGTAGTTTGATGAAGTCATTCTTGTATGAACCCATGCGTATATCTAGTCGGCTAGAATCTGAATAGGAGTTAGTTCAGTATCCTAACTCAAAACATATCCCTTTTATTTTTAATAACATTTGCACGCGTGGGTTCGTATCCCATCCTCGTCGCCAATGTTATTAAAAATAAAAGGGATATGTTTTGAGTTAGGATACTGAACTAACTCCTATTCAGATTCTAGCCGACTAGATATACGCATGGGTTCATACAAGAATGACTTCATCAAACTACTATAATATACATCACAGATCAGTTGAGTATCTTTATTCAAACCACGATTCATCAAGCAAGAATAAGAGTTTCCACATATCAAAAGTCCCTTTCTGATTTGCTGAAAAGTAATCGTTTTATAACTGGCTCCATCTGTCAACAATAATTCTAAGTAATTATTCTGATATCCAGCACCATCTGTTAGCTATACTAACAAATTACACATTTCCATGATAGAATAAACACAAATACGCATGATTCATTGTTGAACAGTTCCAAACATCAATTATATCACCTTTCCTCAACATAGCCCTTGCCTTCGTTGTTTATATTTAGCCTTTCACTGTTTTACAAAGTGTTCAGCAAATCTAAGACTTCTTTTAGCTGACTTGATATAACAAACCTTTCAAGATTATCTTGTTGAAGTATAAAGTTCGGATTTAATCTTTTGTGTGAAAAGACCATGTTCATCTATACATTTTAAGATATTCATCTTCCGTGTATCATCATGTGTCTGCCCCAATCCTGTGGAATTTTCTGCAACGTTTGATTCTGGACTGGTAATGGAACATTCCTTACTCTGTTTTGACTTACTAGTAGAACTGTTATTTTGAACGTTTGGTTTTAAGTTCTGTAAAATGTCTACTTTCTTCGTCACTGTTTATATTTCAGGCATTGAATCTGGATTGTCATTCACTTCACATTTGTTTAATTGTATTATGTCCTGTTGAATATCATCATGCACTTTGTAGATGATTTCAACTTATCATTAACCTGATCTCTAAGAATCGAAATATCACAAATTTCGAAATATGAATTCCACCTTGTGTCTTATCTAGCAAACTAGAGTTATAATGATGTAACTCTCTGAATAGATTGGTGATTGATAGTTCTAAACTTGATGTAGGGGAGTTCACTGTTTTGTCAGAGATTGATTTCTCTTCGATCCACGGTCTGGATTCAAAGCTCCAATCAGAGTAAAGAATGTTAAGCCCTTCATTACCCTAAAGCGTAAAAGGTAAACCCAATAAGGTAATGAAAAGTAATAATAATAAGCAAGTATCACGTAATGAAATATCCAATCGAACTTTTCCTAAAAGTTGGATATTCGTATTATTCGCCAACCTGATTGTCTGCTTCTTCGGTTTTAGTTGATCCGAAGCATCTAGTTTCATTAGAGTTGATAACGACATAAGGTTAGGATACATTCCTGAATTGGCTACAAAATGTAGAATCTCTTGATTGTATGATAAATCAATCGTCAGAATCTTAATTGTCTTTTGAATCGAACCAGATGAATCTACCAACTTTCCTACCAAAAGTACATAATTTAAAACTCTCTGTTGAGAAGATTCGAGTTGATTAGGAATTGGTGTGTTATATAATGTGGACAATGTAATAATTTGTTCTGCTTCTTCCGATCTAGATTCTTTACTTTCTGTAGCTTTTTGAGGTGGTCTGAATCGTTTTGTCGGTCATATGTTCGAAATGTGGCCAACTTTATTGCACGCAAAGCATGTTAACTTCGTTGCGTTGCGGGGAGGGGGACTGTATGTAAACCTACTGAAGAAATATGAGCCCTATATATGCTCAATGTGTTTTCATATTTGCTTCTGGTCCATGATGCACATTGCTTACATATTTAGTTCATATTAACAAAAGTTCAGTTTATCTAAAGGTCACTATTTTTGCAGCCACTATCAATTTACTATTAGTTCTACATGAATTGGACTTTTTACACCAAGCTTTTAGTGCATAACATATGAACTTAGGCTGTAATGACATCTACTTATGCACAAAATGTTAGTTTAGAGTAAACCACAAGTGAAGTGGTAGTGACAAATTCTCTAAAAGTGAGCTCCAGATAAACTGAGCTTTCGTCAATATGATTCTAACTAAATGTGTATGCCTTTATGCCATGAGAATTTTAGTGTATTTTGAACGCTTTTGGGGCCATATCGTGCATTAAAATTATAGTTTGATTTTCAGTGTAATGCTGCTGATTGCCTTGTTAGAAGAATATATATATATATATATATATATATTTTTTGAAATATATATATAATTATTACTCTGGTTATATATAA